>CM053577.1:8552340-8665388 GCA_028646485.1 Cryptoprocta ferox | reverse complement strand
ATCTATACAATGGAATACTACATGGCAATGAGAAAGAATGAAATCTGGCCATTAGTAGCAAAGTGGATGGACCTTGAGGGTGTCATGCTAAGCGGAATAAATCAGGCAGAGAAGGACAGATACAATATGTTTTCACTCATAGGTCTAACAGGAGAAACTTGATAGGGGACCATGGGAAGAGGAAGGTGGGGGGAAAGAATTAGGGAGAGGGAGGGAGGCAAATCATGAGAGTATCTTGAATACTGAAAACAAACTGAGGGCTGAAGAGGGAGGGGGAAAAGGGAAGGGGGGTGATGGTCATGGAGGGGAGCACTTGTGGGGAAGAGCACTGGGTGTTAGATGGAAACCAACTTGACAATAAACTATAAAAAATAAATTAGAAATTTAATCCCTTTATAGTTATAGGACAATTCAGAATATTTTATTTTAGGTGAATTTTGATAGTTTGTAGTTTGGAGAATTTGTCCATTTCATTTATTTTGCTGAATTTATACATATAGATTTGTTTATAGTATTCCAATTTTATCCTTTTGCTCTTTTAATAGATCCAGAATCTGTAGTTATATCCCTAGTATTTGCTATTTGTTTCTTCTCTTTTACTTTCTTTGTTAGTCTTGCGAGAGATTTATCAATTTTATTGTTCTTTTCAAAGACAAGAAATGGCCTTTACTCTTTTCATGGTTGCAGGATATGTGGTTACACCCCCGGAGAGTCATTCTGATATTTGCTATTTGTGTCTTTCTCTTTTTTTGATAGGCTTGCCAGAAGTGATCAATTTTATTGATTTTTTTTGAAGAACTAAGCTTTTGGTTTTATTGATTTTTTTCTATTGCTTTGTTTTCAATATAACTAATTTCTGCCTTTTTTGTTATTATTTTCTTCCTTCTGCTTGCTTTCGGTTTATTTTGCTCATCTTTCTCCTACTTATTTATTTATTATTAAAATTTTTTTGATGTTTATTTTTGAGAGAGAGAGACAGAGCACAAGGGGGGAGGGGCAGAGAGAGAGGGAGACACAGAACCCAAAGCAGGCTGTAGGCTCTGAGCTGTCTGCACAGAGCTCGACGTGGGGCTCAAACTCATAAACCGTAAGATCATGACGTGAGCCGAAGTCTGGAACGCAGGCTCCCCCTTCTCCTATTTACTGATGTAGGAACATAGATTCTTGATTTGAGGTCTTTTCTTTTTTCCCCTCTCTGAACTCTTTTGGATGCAAATTTTGATTTGTTGTATCTTCATTCAGTTCTAAGTAGTCTTCCAAAATTTCCTTTAATACTTCCACTGTGGATTACTTGGAAGCATGCTGCTTAATTTTCAAATGTCTGAAGATTTTCCTGTTATTTTCTATTATTGATTTCTAGTTTGAAATTTTGACAGAGACATTATTCCATTATTGCAAGAGTATTATACTCTGTATGATTTCAAATATTTTAAACATATTGAGATTTGCCTTATGACCCAGAATACGTTCTATCTTGGTCAATATTCCACAGGTGCTTCAAAACCATCTGTATTCTGTTGTTGTCAGGTGAAATGCTGTATAAATGTCAGTTATAACTTATTGGTTGATGGTGTTGTGTAGTTCTACATCCTTGCTGATTCTCTGAGAGAAGGTTGAAGTCCCCAAATAAAATTGTGGAGTTTAGTTTTTCTAAAATTTTCTCTTTCAGTTTTATCAGTTTTTGCTTCACGTACTTTGACGCTCTGTTGGTTGCTGCATACACACTGAAGGCTGCTCTTATCTTCTTGGTATACTGTGACCCTTTTACCATTATGTAATGTCCTTCTTTGTCCCTGGTAGTATTGTTTTTCTTAGGTCTAATTTATCTGTTATTTATATAGCTACAACTACTTCTTCAAAATTAATGTTTAATTTGTGTATCTTTTCCCATCCGTTTACTTTGGACCTACCTATATCACTATAATTGAAATGAGCTTCTTGTACACAGAATACAGTTGGGTCATGTTTTTTATCTACTCTGCCTATATCTGTCTTTTAAATGACTTATTTGGACCATTTACATCGATTGATTGACTGATTGAGAGAATGAGCCTGCAGGGGAGAGGCAGAGAGAGGGAGGGAGGGGGAGAGAGAGGGAGGGAGGGGGAGAGAGAGGGGGAAGGAGAAAGACAGAGAGAGAGAATATGAATCTTTAATCTTAAGCATGCTCCATGCCTAGTGCAGAGCCTGATCTTATGACCGTGAGATCATGAGCTGAGCCGAAATCTAGATACAGAAGCTTAACCGACTGAACCCCCCAGGTGCCCCTGGACTATTCATATCGAAAGCAACTATTGCCATGTCAGGGCTGTCAGCTATTTTACTTTTTGCTTTCTCTTTTTCATTTTTCTGTTTTCTTTTTATATCCTTCCTGTGAATTACTTGAACATTTTGTAAAATTCCTTTTTGATTTATCTGTAATACTTTTGACTATATCTCTTTCCATAGTTTTTAAAAAGTAGTTGCTCCAGGTTTTATAATATACTATGTACCTGATCACAGTCAACATTTACTATTAACAAAGCACCACTCAAGTGAAAGGCAGAAACCTTTTCATTTAGATACACTTATTTTCCTTACTTTTAAAATATAAGCAAAATACAATAATTTTTTATAATCCTAAATATTTTGCATACATAAAGCACTACATCAGATGATGTTATAATTTTGCTTCAACCATCAAACACAATTTTTAAAAACCAAGAGAAAGGCAGTTTATTTTATTTTCCCCTATTTTCCCCTATCCATTGTTCTATCTTCCTTTCTGAAGTTCCAAGCTTCCTTCTGTTATCATTTCCTTTTTACTTGGGAGAGCTTCCTTAGCTATTTTTTTTTAATGTTTATTTATTTTTGAGAGACAGAGTGCGAGCAGGGGAGGGGCAGAGAGAGGGAGACAAAGAATCTGAAGTAGGCTCCAGGCTCTGAGCTGTCACCACAGAGCCCGACGTGGGGCTTGAACTCATAAGCTGTGAAATCATGACCTGAGCTAAAGTTGGAAGCTTAACCGATTGAGCCACCCAGGCACCCTGCCTTTAGCTATTCTTTAAGGTAGGTCTGCTGGGAACAATCCTCTTAGGTTTCCTTCATCTAAGAATGACGTGATTTCCTCTTTATTCCTGAAGAATATTATTATTGGATTATAATTAGGGCCTGATACCTTTTTTTTCAGGACTTGGAAAATACTGTGCCACTTTTTTCTGGCCTCCATGGTTTCAAATGAGAAACCCACTGTTATTCAAATAATTGCCCTTTCTGGTAATTTATCCTGTGTCTATAACTGCTTTCAAGATACTTTGATTTTAGTCTCGAAGTTTGATTTTGATGTGTCTTGGTGTGAATTTCTTTAGGTTTTTCCTGCTTGGGGTTCAATCAACTTTTCAGATCTGTAGGTTTTTACCTTTTGCCAAATTTGTGGAATTTTCAACTATTTTTTCAGTTCCGTGCCTTTTCTCCTCTTTGAGACTGAGATAACATGAATGTTAGATATTTTGTTATTGTTCCTCAGCTGTGAGGCTTGTGTATGTGTGTGTATGTGAGTGTGTGTGTGTGTGTGTGTGGTCTATTTTCTATCTGTTGTTCCAACTGGGTAATTTCCACTGATTTGACTTTGAACTCACTGATTGTTCCCTACATCATCTCTGCTGAGCCTGTCCTATGAGTTTTTAACTTTGGTTATTGTATAATTCCGTTCTATATTTTCCATTTGGTTCATTTGTAGATCTTCTATTTCTTTGCTAATATTTTCTGTTTTTCATTTGTTTTAAGAATGGTCATAATTATTCACTTTTGACTGAAGCACTTCTTATGATTGTTGCTTTAAAATCTTTGTCAGGCAATTCCTACCGCTGAGTCATCTTGGCGTTGTCATTTCCTGATTGATTTTCCTCATTCAAGTTGTGACTGTCCTGGTTCTTGGTAGGATGAGTGATTTTTTATTGTATCCTGGAAATTTTGGGTATAAGATGTGAGACTCTGGATCTTATTTACTCTGTTCAGCAGGAAGTCACGCTTTTCTGTTTTAGCATGAAAGCGTGGGTGGAGATGGGAGTTCAGCCCCCTGCAGGCCCCATGTGAAAGCAGAGGGTCACCTAGCATCACCTTACTGGCGCCTGGTGGGGGTAGGAGGTCAGCTGCTTGCTGTGATCAGCTGCCACCAGCGCTGGGGTGCAGAGGAGCGGAGCTCCGAGCAGCACTGCCTCATCCCACCTGTTCCACTCTGCTGCTGACAGACAGGGTTGAAAATTCAGCTCCCTCGTGGCTCTGCTGCTGTCACCCCAGGAAACGTGGGGCACCGACTTGTACCACTTCTTACCACCTCCCGGCCCCTGGGTAGGAGTGGAAGTTAGGCTTCCTGCCCCACCCTTGTCAACACCACCGCAGTGAGGGAATCAGAGCACCAACTATGTTTGTTCAAATGCGGGGCTGGAGGTCCAGTTGCCCAGCTCAGTCTCGCTGACTCCACTGGGAGGGCAGGACAGTTTTTCTGTTGGGGTTTGGCTGGAGGACTGCTCTGCTCGGTTACCCTTTCCCAGCCTTTTGGAGTGAGGGAGAGGGCCTGTGCCTGTTGGTGGTTCCGGGTTGCAGGCTTCTCTAACGCCCTGAATGGGATATGCAGGAAGCAAAAAGAAGACTTAGGGGACTCACCACTATGCCGCTCAAATCCTGAGGACCCTAGCCAGTTTCCCTTGCCTCTTTCCATTTCCAGAGTCTTCCTATGTCTGCTCGTTGTGCTACGTCCGGGGCTTTTTCAGTCGTAAGAGGGAGGAACAGGAAGGGATTGGTGAATTCCTGCTTGTCTGGAACTGGAAGCCTGCATATAGACTTTCTAGTTAAACTGTTGAGTAATTGACTATAGAACTAAGAAAAAAAGGTATATCAAATCATCAAAATATTAATTAAAAAACTTAAAAAATGGTGATTCTTTACTTCTAGATGTGCCAGTGTTCATTCCCACGGCCACAAGATGCTGGAACACATATCCATATTGCATATTTGGGCTATTGTTTTCAAAAGTTGGTCCCTGAATTGGCTGTCCCAGGACTCCCTAGGGAAGTTACTAATAATGTACATTCCTGTGTCCAATCCTTGAAGGTTTTAATGCGGTAGACCTGGGGTATAGCTGAAACATACATAGTTTTAGTGAGTTTTCCAGGTGGTTTTGGTGTATATGCTTCAGAATGTCTAATATTCCACATATTGCCATGTGATGTTAGGCACATATATATCATACAGTGTTTACAGATTAACTTAACTACGTTTCATTTCTGTGCCAAGAAATCATCACTCTTAATACCATGGCACATCCTAATCATCTCTGTATCCTAGGTACGCAGCACAGGACCCAAAACTCAATAAGTATTTATTGAGTGAATTAAAGAAAATAATTTTTGGCTAAATAATGAAAATAGTATTATAGTGTGACAGAATTTAAGCACACCTAAATATGTTAGACTGGTGCCTATGAACTGTTTGGGCTGTAAAAATTTAATTACAGAAATTGAGAGTAAAAGTTTACAAACTTTTAAAGCAGTGTTACAAAGTTCTGTTAATCTAATAAAATCTTGGGGCTTGTATCGTTTAATTATTATTTTTAATTGCAGTGAAGTACACATGAAATTTACATCTTAGCCATTTTTAAGTGTAGAATTCAGTGGCATTAAATACATTCATATTGCTGCACAACCACTACCACTGTCCATCTCCAGAACACTTTTCATTTTGCAAATCTGAACTTCTGTACCCAGTAAACACTAATTCCCTATCCCCCCACTTCCCCAGCCCCTGGCAATCACCAGCAGCCTTGTACTTGCATGTCTTTTTTTTTTATTTTTAGATTTCATTTTTCTAGTAATCTTATCAGTATTTTATTTTATAAAAGTTTTAGTCTGCAGCAAATTAGAAATGAAAACAAACAAATTGGCCCTTTAACACAGTTAGTCTGAAAAGCGCTGTGTTAGAATATTCAAATTGTACTTACCGGCAGTCCTGTGTGCAGAGCGTAAGTATTGCCCCGGACCACCCTTCTGTCGTACATTATGTTTCCGTAACGTACGGGTTCTTCTGCGCTGTAAAACAGCAGAGTCTAGTAAGTACTGTAATGGAGTGTTGGTCTATGCAGCCAACTCAGTTTTAATTGGATTTAGACTAAGATAAAAAGGTTAAATTAGATTTTCATTCTGGCACAGTCAATGACGAAGGACTACCACTTACTGAGTGCTTATCATATGCCAGCCCCTCCACATATTTTATTTATTGCTCACCATAAGCTTCCAGATGGGAACTAGGATTCCTGTTCGACAGAAGAGGAAGGAGACTGAGAGTGGTGTAAGTGCATTTACGCTGTAAATCTGTTAGGCTACTTGACAACTGTGAAAACGGCCAATTGGAAAGGGGTCTGCCTACAAGTACTGACAATAGTTTGATTCAAAGGTTGAAAGGAGTCACAGAATCAGGTTTAAAAAATAAGTCAAATTTCTCACTGTTCTTTAACCTCAAAGATATATTTTAAAATATTGTTTTAAATGTTAATAAAATTTTAATTTGAGGGATCAGAATATCAATAGTGAATAGTGAAAAATATACAGTTGATGTTTAATTCAAAGTTCTTTAAAAAAATTTTTTTCAATGACTATTTATTTTTGAGAGACAGAGAGAGACAGAGCACGAGTGGGGGAGGGGCAGAGAGTGAGGGAGACACAGAATCGGAAGCAGGCTCCAGGCTCTGAGCTGTCAGCACAGAGCCCGACTCGGGGCTCGAACCCAAGAAATGTGAGATCATGACCTGAGCCGAAGTTGGATGCTCAACCATCTGAGCCACCCAGGTGCCCCTAATTCAAAGTGCTTTAAAATGATATCCCATGTATGGCTATGAAACAAAATATTGACCTCTACAATAATAGTACTCCACCAGAAATAATTTTGAGAGGGGTAGTACGTTGTTTTATTATATATTGCAACCACTGTTGGATAACCTGACCTCATGTTACTTACAAGCCAGGCCTGTTACACTGCTCACCCTACGTGACCTCTGGGCAGTGCTCAGCTCAGCTGGCCACTCCTCCACTGAAGCACTCTCTTTTCTAGGCTCTGTGGTACTGCCTTAGTCTTCTGATTGCTTTTCTTAGGACTTCTTTAACTGCTCGTTCTCAGCCTGTGTTGGCTAGCTCCTCCTGCCCGGACGGATTTCCTCAGGGCTCAGCCTTCTCTTGCCTTAGTTGACTATATTCATTCTCAAAAGACTTCACTCATAATCCTTATACCTAAAATCCCCACTTTTATTTCACCTTTAGCTCAGAACTCTCCTCTGAGCTCTAGGAATGTATATCCAGTTGATAATGCTCAGTGACATCTCACTGAGATATCTCAAAAGCGACCTCAAAATTGAACTAATTATCACTCTCCCATTCCAACTTGTTACTTCTTTAGTGTTCTGTTTCATTATATGGTACCACTAACCACCCAACTGGCTTCATCTAGAAGCCTGGAAGTCATCCATGGTTCTTCTCTCTTCCTCACTCCCTGTATCCAGCAAGTCCTGTTGATTCTCCTCCCCAAATCTATCCATTGCTCATTGCCACCACTGGACTACTGCAAAAGTCTCTCAGTCTCTTAACTGTCTGGAACATTTCTCCCTCAGTTTGTTCTATACATTGTATCCAGTGATCTTTTAAAATAGAAAAATCTAAACATGATGCTTACTTGATTAAAACCTCCTAGTGCTAATTACTATAATAATGAGGAGACATTTTGGTTTTGTTTTTACACTATCAAAAGCCAAAAAGAGGGGCGCCTGGGTGGCTCAGTTGGTTAAGCAGCCGACTTCAGCTGAGGTCATGATCTCGCGGTTCGTGAGTTCAAGCCCCACGTCGGGCTCTGTGCCGACAGCTCAGAGCCTGGAGCCTGCTTCAGATTCTGTGTCTCCTTCTCTCTCTGCCTTTCCCCTGCTCACTCTCTGTCTCTAAAAAATAAGAAAACATTAAAAAAAATTTTAAAAAGCCAAAAAGAAAGAAAAATTCATACACCTATTGCTGGTGAGGATGTAGGGAAAAAGATACGTTTAAACATTCCTAAAAGGAAAGGCATATTTTTCCATCTGTTCAGGTTAAAAATATTCGTGACCTCACAATCCCATCCTGGGAATCTGCTTCACAGAAATTAAAAGGCCAGCACATGAAGTTTATTGAAACCTTCCTCTTTGTATTAAAAACTTGAAGCAAACTGAATAAATATCTATTGGTAGTGGAAAATTTTAGTAACACGTTGTACATCCGTTTCAGGGCATATCATGCTATTGAAAATAACTGGGAGGATTTCTAGAAAGAATTAAGTGAGAAAAGGAAGATGTTAAGAATTGTATATGTTGCCATTGCTATGAAGTAGACAAAAGCCCTGTGCGTACTTGTATGCATACACTTACGTATTTGTACATAAACAGGTGAATGTGGAGAAAAGTCCAGGAACATTCATGTAAGGTCATTAACATGGTTTACCCTCCAGGCAGGAGGGGAAGAGCATGTTTACAAGGGACAAGGGTGGGACACTAAGAACGTACCCAAGCATGAATGACAGTATTCTATTTATAGAAAATTAAATATGTGTATGTATGTATACATAAAGAAATTAGGAAAAAAACAGAATTAGAGGTTGTAAAAAGCCGGGAGTGGGGGCGGTGGGGGGAGGGAAGCTAATTGCAGATTATTATGTGTGGAACGATTCTATTTTGGAAACAAACCTCCTATATAATGTACATGTGCCTAAGCATGGAGGTACAGAAGAATAATATATAATTGTTGAGGGAAGTGGGAATACAGGTGGGTAGGGGTTAATTTGCCTTTTCATTCTTATTTTGTATTTTTCATTTGCTTCAGTAAGCATTCATTAATTTCATAAATTGAAAATCACCACTGATAATTTTAAACTGAAAAATCAAATACCTGCACATACAGACACTCTCCTTCCGATGGTTGTAATCAATGGATTGCTTCAATATAAACAAGGTCCTACACGTTGCTTATCAACTAGCTATGAAATAAAAGTCATTCCTAATGAACCACCATTGATTCTTATTTCATTGTTGGTGTCACTTAATAGTAATGAATTGTAAGCAACCACTTAAAGACACCAGAAAGTGTTTTTGAAAGTGTTTTTCAGTTGAATCCTTTTACAGTATAAATAATCCATCTATAAATTTAAATTTTCCATTCTGGCTTCCTTAAAGTGACAGGAATTTTTTCTTTCCTTCTTTTTTTTTTATTTAAAGATTTAATTTTTTTTTAAAGTAACCTTTACACCCAACATGGGGCTCGAAACCACAATCCTGAGATCAAGAGTTACATGCTCCATTGACTGAGCCACCCAGGCGCCCCATGACAGGCATTTCTTATTAAAAATAAAAAATCTTTATTTGTCATAATAAGGCAATTATGAATTTAGACTCAGTGTTTGAAATAAGCATCAAGAGTTGCTCAGCTGATATGTTCAATCATTAATTCAACAATTTGTTTTGAGTGTTTCCTGTGTGTCAGGCACAATCCTAGGTGGACAAAAGACAAAGGTTTCCGCTTCCCTGGAGCCTGGGTTCCTGGGCCGTCCTGCTCGTTCCAAACTTTGAAGCTTACAGAAAGAACTATACGCTTTAGAAAGGGCCGTAAACGATATTGTGGATAATAATACATATGGATATTTGGATATTTGCAAATCAACTCATTAACGTAAAAATACAATTTGGGGTCCAGCATGGAAGGATGACCTGCCTCCTGACCAAAGACTGGCGTGGAAAGAGCTTTACTTGGCTTTGTCAGTTTCTTCGTGTGCATAACGGGAGTTACAAAACCAACTTCACAGAACTGTGGACTCGGGGCGAAAACATACATGAATGCCCCTAGTGAGGTGCGGACAGTCGGCCAACGAGAGTGACTCAAACCTGGTGAAACAAGTGGGTTTCATGCACATGTTACTGATCACGCCAGCAACTCATTATCACTAAAAGTTAACTAAGGGAGGCCACCCGTGGCCCCTCTTGCTTCATTCCTCCACGCCACGGGAGAGTTCTTTAGGGAAGAGATTTTATTTAGGAGGATGTGGAGTGGGGAGAGCAGCGTAGGCAGAGTCGCCAGGGCGAAGGGGCCAGAATCCCGCGGTCCCGGGACGGGGGCAGGTGGAGACCACACAGGGGCTGGTTGCTCACTCACAGCTGCATCAGGCTGTCCCGGTAACGGCGGCGCTGGCAGGGTAGGGCCCGGGGCCGGCTGGTGTAGGTGTAGGTGTAGGTGCCCATGGTCAGGGAGGTGCGGTCGGTCAGCGTGGCCCCGCGCCCGGGGCCAGGCCGCTTCGCTTCGGGCAGACGCTGGCTTTCAAGCAGGTGGGCGCTAAGCGGTCTTGGGAGCCGGAGAGGTGTACGTAGTGCCAAGGGCAGGGATTCCCCAACGCAAGGAGAGGCCGCAAGAAGGAAGGCGAGCGGGAAGGGAGGGTGCGGGGACTGGAGATGGGAGCTACACTCGGCCGGCTCCAGGGAACACTGAGCCAGCCTGCGGCGCCCGCAGCGGTTGCCCGGCAACCCGGAGTTCCGCCCGGGGGCGGGACCACCTGGCAGTTCCGGCCGGCGGGTTTCCGCGAAGGCTGGCCCTCCGGGGAACTTCCGGTTCTTGCCTCTGCCCGCCTGCGCCTCCTCGGAAGGTGCGTCTGCGGGTTAGGGGCGCTGTCCCGGGCGAGTCGGCCAGGGCGGTTTCTAGGGTCTTGGCAGGCAGCGCGGCGGTCCTCGTTCCCGCTTTGGAGTCTGGCTTTTCGGCGCCATTCTCCCAGGCCCACGTGTTCCCGTTCCTTAAGGGGCGCCCTCGGCGGTTTCTGCTGCCGCCGCGCCGCTAACCCGGAGCTGCTCACCTGGGATCGCACACGCGTGGCACCCGGGCTCCCAGCTCTGTTACGTGGGGGGGTCGGGCGAGGGCTTCTTGGCGTCGCCCTTCACCGCCACCTCTGCGCCTCCGGGGCGGGCTGCCGCCGCGCTCCGCAGCCGTGTCTGCCTTTCCCGCCTTCCTTCGCCCGCAGCTCTGTTGCTGGCACCCCAGAGGACCCTGGACGCGCGCAGCTGCAGGGGCCGCTCCTCAGACATCTGATTTTGGCAGAGGGGTGGGTGCTCTGTTGGGACTTTTCGTTTAGGCCTCCTGTATCATCTGCCTGGCCCCAGGCTCTGGAGAACGAAGCGTCATGGGGTGGGGTCTGCACTTAGAAATGCAGGTGCTCTGGTTTTAGTATGAGCAGTGTTAAACATATGAGAGCTCGTGCAGGTGAAGTGCACGTATCCCTGAATGCACAGTTATTTGCACGTGTATTTACTCCTTCAGTTCGGCTAAGTGCTGTCCGGGTTTGAAGGCAGGTTTTGCCATGTACGAGCCCCACAACCTCTGGCAAGTTAATGCTTTTGTGCTTCGTTCTCCTGATCTGTAAAATGAGGGTAAGAGAATTTATCTCTACGGGTTTGTCCTGAGGATTAAAAGTGTTGATAAGTATAAAATACTTAGAACCGTGTCTGGTAAATGATAAGCCATTATATTAAGATCTAAATTCCTCCTGTACTTTGAAGATTAAGATCTAAAGCTAGTGTAGGTATGATGAAAATAATCCTAACATAGAAGTGTGTAGGAAATGCTAGAAGGTAAAAACACTGCAAGAAGATTTGCGATCTCATCACTTAATTTCGTGGTAATTTATGAAAGGGTAAGGTTTACAAGTGACATTTTAATCTTGTCTGATGGGTGATAGTGTTTTTTTTTTTAATTTTTAATGTTTTATTTATCTTAGAGAGATAGCATGAGCAGGGGAGTCAGAGAGAGAGGGAGACATAGAATCTGAAGACAGGCTTCAGGCTCTGAGTTAGCTGCCAGCACAGAGCCCGACATGGGGCTTGAACCCACAAACCATGAGATCATTACCTGAGCCAAAGTCCCGCGCTTAACTGACTGAGCCACCCAGGTGCCCCTGGGTGAGAGTGTTTTTACTGGTGAAGGTCTTGGGGGAAGTGCATTCAGAATGGCTTGATCAAAGACTCAAAAGCCCCAGGGGTCTTTGGAGAACTCTTAAGTGAGTAAATGCATATGTTTGATAATTCTAAAAGCTAAGGAGAAACCACAGGCCAGGAGGTGTCAGAGGTGGAGGGGCACCCAGACATTTTAGATTGGTTAGGGAAGGCTTCACTGAGAAGGCGACCTTTGAATAAAGATGTGAAGGAGGTGAAGCAGTGAAACTGGAGACTAACATTCCAAGAAGCAGTCACTGCCGAGTTCTAAGGCACCAAGGAGGCTAGGAGGTGGAGCAGAGGAGAGCATCAGGAGATGACGTCAGAGGTAATGAGTTCAGATCTTTGTGCCTTGTAGGTCAGCGTAAAGGCGAACTTTTACTCTGAGGTTAAAAGCCCCAGAGGGTTTTGGTTATTGGGACATAATTTGATTTTTTTTTTTTAAAGCATTTCTATTCTAGCTGCTTGGTTGAGAGTGGACTGCAGTGGGGGAAAAAGAAGCAGAGAGACCAAAGCGAACCAGTAAGCCTGGCTGAGAAAGTGGTTTGGATCAGGGACCAGGCAACGGAGGAGTGAGATGTGGTCAGAGAGATCCTGAATCTACTTTGAAGGTAGACACAGATGGATTAGAAATCGGGCACTAGACCGAAGAGAAACCAGTTAGTGATGCTGAAGAGGCAGGAAATAGGAGCATCCCCAAGAAAAAGGGGGAATTCTCTTCCAAGGAGGAGCCACTCAGCAGTGGGCTTGAAGAGGCAGCTTTCAGCATGAGCAGAGGCTCCAAGAACAAGAAAAAGCTCCAGACATTATCTCAGGAAGATTAGATTGGACATTTACCTGGAGGGGCATAACCCACATTTCCCAACCCATCCCCTATATCCCAATAAAAATTAATTCACAAGAAAAAAAAATCGGGCAGTAGAGAAAGGAAGGAGTTAAAGATCACGCTAAAGTTTATGACTAAATGTTGAAGATTGTGTAGAAAAAAATTGCAGAGAGGCTCCGGCCGATGCTCGCTTTTTCTAAAGGATGTAATTTTATTCTAGCTCCCAATTAGAGTAGGAGCAGATGACTTTTAATCAAGGCTTCAGGCTTTGGGAGGGCTGATTGCTTTCCGGTTTGCCCTACTCCCAGAGCATAGGCCTTTAGAAATCTCAACAGAAAGCCTGGGGTGTTCAACAGGTCCCCATCTCTGGGAGACCTTGAATCCCATATTTGTATTCCCAACTCTGCAAGGTTATTGAAAATTCTGCTTAACCGTTTTAGCCACTTTGCGGCACCTTTGTTTCTTGTTTCTGGTGTCCTTGCAGCTTAAAATTCGGCAAATGCCTTAAGGTTAAAAGTCAAATGAATTGTCAGGCTTACTTCTCTGTGATCCACCTTCATCAGGGGTCTTGTCCCTTCAGGTTCTGTCTGCATATCTCAACTCTAATTTCTGTCTCCCTAGATCTGACATCTCTAGACCATTGCTTTCTGCTTGCCCCTAAATGCCCTGCTCTGAAACTCTGCAAATGCCTCGGAAGAAAAGCAATGGAGAAGTTCTGTATCCCTATGTATTTTCTTTCTCCCTGGGATCCCAATCCCTCATGTCCTCTCTGGTTTGTTCTCCAGGGCCTTCACACAGCCTGGTGGTTTTTGGTTTTGTTTTTATCTTCAGCTTATACAGTTATTCCCGTAGGAGGGTTGTCTCATTCAAGTTACTCTTCAGTCCTAGGCAGAAGCTATGCCAGGAATGGAGTTCCTGTTTACTGATACAGGGAACACTGGGGAGAAGCAGGTTTTGGAAGGAACATTGGAAGTTCAGTTTTGGGCACATTAAGCTTGAAAAGCATGTTAGTCATCCAATGGAGATATTGAGCAGACAGTTTGACATGGGAGTCTGAGTCTTTAGGGGCTTGGTCAAGAGTAGAGAGGGATTTTGGGGTTAATGGCAGAAAGATGGTATTTATTTATTTATTTATTTATTTTTAATATAGTTTATTGTCAAGTTGGTTTCCATACAACACCCAGTGCTCATCCCAACAAGTGCCCTCCTCCATGTCCATCACCCATTCCCCCTCCCCCCCAACCCTCAGTTTGTTCTCAGTATTTAAGAGTCTCTCATGGTTTGCCTCCCTCCCTCTCCTTAACTATTTTTTCTCCTTCCCATCCCCAATGGTCCTCTGTTAAGTTTCTACTGTTCCACATATGAGTGAAAACATATGGTAGCTATCTTTCTCTGCTTGACTTATTTCACTTAGCATAATACCCTCAAGTTCCATCCACGTTGCTACAAATGGCCAGGTTTCATTTTTTCTCATTGCCATGTAGTATTCCATTGTATATATAAACCACATCTTTTGGTCCATTCGTCAGTTGATGGACATTTAGGCTAGAAAGATGGTATTTAAAGCCATGTGACTTGATGAGATTGCTGAGTGTAGAGAGAAGACAAATGAGCCCTTGAATGTAGTTAGAGTCTGGAAACATGAAAAATAACTAACAAAGGATACTGGAAAAAGATGGCCAGAGAGATGGAAGAAATTGCAGAAAGTCTGGTCACCAGGAATCAAGTGAAGAAAGTGTTTCTTCTTCTTCTTCTTCTTTTTTTTTAAGTTTATTTATTTTGAAAGAGAGAGTGCATGGGAGTGGGAGAGGGAGAGAGAGAATCTGAAGCAGGCTTCATGCTCTCAGTGCAGAGCTTGATCCCATGATCTATGAGATCATGACCTGAGCTGAAACCATGAGTTGGACGCTCAACCCGCTGAGCCACCCAGGCGCCCCAAGGAAGTGTTTCAAGGAGAAGGGAGTAAGGATGGCTAACGCAATTTGTGGGTCAAGCAAGCTGTGAACATTGGATTTGGCAACCTAGAGATGATTGGTGATTGAGCAAAGGGTGACTGTGGAGTTAGGGAGGAGAAAGTTCAGTTACAGATTTCGAAGAGAGTGGGAAGAGAGAGAATGACTCAGGAAGGTTTGCTGCAAAGGAAAAGAAAGAACCAGGATGGTAGCCAGAGGGAAATTGGGCCATGAGAAAGTTTTATATTTTTTAATGGGAGAGTTGACTGTATATGTGTGCTCGTAGGAGTGAGTAGAGAGGGCAGAATGGACCATGGAGGGGGAGAGAGCCAAGAACTGATGGACTGATGTAGGCCAGAAAGGATGGGTTCTTGTGCACCGTCAGAGGTTGGCCTTGCCTGGGATCAGGCACAGTTCATCCATGGTAGTAGGAGAAAGGGTAGACATGACCACAGATGCAGGTAGGTACATAATAATTTTCAAATCCCTTAATAATTAATAGGTGTTTCTGATACAGCAGACACTGCACTAAGAACTTTACATACATGATTTCACTTAGTTCTTACAATGACCTTGTGAGGTAGGCTCTCAGATTATTTTTACTTAAGGGAACCAAAGCTTGAAGGAGTTAAAGTAACTTACCAGAGTCATACAGCAAGTAAGTGACAATACAGATTTAAACCCTCGTCTGCCTGATTCTAGAACGAATACACTGAAGTATCAGCATATGATGTTCATTATCTTCCTACCCTTAATCCTCTCTTGCTATGTTTCTCTCTTGCCTCCTCTCGTTCTCTCATTCTCCATATCCCCAGTAATCACCAAGTCCCATCTGTTTTACCCTCTAGATGTTTCTTGATTCTGAGACCTCTTCTTTGCATCCCTACTGTTCATACTAGCCTTGACCTGATCCAGACAGCCTGAGCCGGCTCTTCTGTGCAACCACAAAAGGTAACTGAAATGCATCTCTGATTCTGCTAGTTGCCTCCTCAAACATTTCTGTAACCACTTTGTCCTGTGAGTTCAAGCTCCTTAAATGTGCCGTAGGCCCTTCTCTACCTGGTTACTGCCTCTTTCTCCTGTCTCAGATCTCGCTAGTTTCTCCGTGTACATTTTTTCCCCAGAGTAGCTGAACCGTTGCAGTCCCACTGTGTGCAGACTGTGTTTTCTGCCTCTGTGATTTATACATTCCCTTTATCCCTTCTGGCCGATTTTCTGCTCATCCTTTAAGCCACGGCTTCTATTGTTTTCTCCACAAACACATTTCTGATGCCTCTAACTGGGGCTCACATAGTCCTCGATCCTATTTCCGTCTTTCATTTGCCACATGGTTTTTATAAGAGCTTGTTAGCATGTTTGTCTCCAAAACTAGGCCACAAGTTTCTTGAGCATAGGAATTGGGTCCTATTCATGTTTTTGGCCCTAATGGCTTAGTGTTTGGCTCTAATAGTTTATTAAATGAATTGAGTGAATAGCACACGTGTAGGGCTTATCCAAGGAAAAAAAAGAGGGAGGCTCTCTGTTTAGAGCGTGAAAATGAGTGAACGGCCATAGTTTTTGAACTATTTCTAAGCATAGTAAGAGAGTGTAAGAGAGAACCTATGACTGCTCTTATTTAACAAATACCAAGCACCTTCCATGTTCCGGGCACTTTAGTAAGATCTAGGGACAGATGGGGCTTACATTCTAGTGAAGGGAGACAGACATAGGCAAATGAATTGAAAGAGAAAGAAAAAAGTTTCCTGGAATGATAAAAGCTGTGATGAAAACATGACAGGGTGTTAGGATAGGAAGTGCCTTAGCGGCCCCTTTAGCCTGACTGTAGAGAAAGGCTGTAAAGGCAGTGTTTAACCTGAGACCTATATGCCCTAGGAGGGAGCCAACCACATCAAGTTGCGGGGAGACCAGTGCAGGCAGAAGGGAGCAGCTAGTGGATTGTCCTGAAGGCGGGAGCACAGCTGCCATGTTTACATAACAGAAGGAAGGCCAGTGTGGCCAGGACATGGAGAACAAAGTGGAGAGTGGTTGAAAGTGAGTTTTTAGAGGCAGCTAGGAGCCCAGTCAGGTAGGGCCTTATAGAATGGGGAGGATTGGATTATGGGGATCCATTCAAGTGTTTTTAAGGTGGGAAGATGATACATTCTGAGTTCTCTTACAAAGATCACCGATTGCCATGTGAAGAATGGATTGCAAGAGGTGAAGACTAAATCTAGTCAGGACGGTGGTGCAGCTGAAGGTGTGATTTGAGTTAGGGTGGTTGTAGGGAAAATGGAGAGAAGGGGTGCACTGGGGACATTTTGGAGAATGGATCTAGATAACTTACTGATTGATTAGATAGAGGGGGAGGAATAAAGGAATAAAAGACCACTAAATTTTTGACTTGAGCAAAGTAACGTGATAATCATGTGATTTACGGAGATGTAGTCGATGGGATGGAAGAAGTAGGAAATCAAGAATCCCATTTGGGGCATGTTAATTTTGAGATGCTGTTAGACACCAAATGGATGTGTCAAAGTGGTAGGTTGGAGATGTGAGTCTGGAGTTCAGTAGAAAGGTTGGGGCCAGGGATATACATTTGGTACTCAGCACTGCGAGGGCTTGAAAAGCTTTAGAGGTAAGAGGGAAACAGTGTAGTGCTGCTGAAGACCAAGGTTTCAGGGGCACTGGGCTCAACCTGGTCAAATAGTGGGAGGGCTTAAGTAAGATGAAAAAAGAGAGGTAACCACTGGGTCTGCCCCCGTGGAAGGCATCTGTGAACTTGACAATGACAGCAGTTTTTGTGAAGTGGGGACTAAAGCCCAAGTAGAGTAATTGGAAGAGAGATCTAGTTATGAGGAGAATCTATAACCTTAGATTATTCTTTCCAGAACTTTTGCTGTTGTCTTAGCTACTTAATAAGGCCTTTGGACAAGTCTGTCAAGTGAAAATGGGTGGTTGTAGCACATGAATTAATACGTTTTTGCCACAAGGTGTCGCTAATTCTTTATTAGCTTTTAGTAAGTAAACTAGTAGCGGCATAAATTATACCTTGCATTAAGGAGATGCTGTTTTACAAAATCACACTTACAAAATAGACCATTTAGAAAGTAATAGTGGAAAGATTTCCTTTCAAGAGCCAGTCTCTGTAGCATATTTGACATACATGCATGGGTGTGGAGTAGTGTGCTGAGCAGCAGGCTAGGAACCTGCAGACCAGGGTGTGGGTTTAGAGCCCTGGATGTGGAGTTGGAAGACTCGTGCTCAGCTCCAGTTTTGCACCTGCCAGCTGTGCGACCGCAGGCAAAATTTGAATGTTCTTTGTCTTACTGGTAAAGACGACATTTTTTGTTGTTACTTTAAAATAGCAGAGATAGTAGATTCTGCTTTACTCATCTCACCCAATTATTCTTATATATCAGAAGAGAATACGTATAGCAGTGTTTCAACAATTGTGAGGTATTGTGTGAATATAAGATTAAAAATTATGAACATTGTTTATGCCCAACTTTATAACAATATAGGTATGACATAATGCAGTTGTGTTACTGAAGACTGTCATTTGCAGACGGTAGAACCCCAGTTGGGATTTGCCTGCCAAGAAGGGAATGTTTTGAAGTTTATAAGGATAGTTCGTGTGACTTCAGGAATGGTGGTGGGAGCAATAGGAGGGGGCTTTGAATGTATGCACCTTGACTCTTTTCTTTGCTTTTACCTAATGTCTTTCTTCTCTTTGGCTCCAACTTGCTTCCTCCACTTAATAGGGAACATTTGAGTATTACAAAGGTTGTAGGAGATGCACATGACAACATCCTATAGGTTGAGAAGGTTAGAAGGCAGAAGTGGAGAAGTAGATGCTATATAATTACCTTGATTTTGATGAAGAACGTGGATTTCAAATTTATGAAAGCCAATGTCAGTTAATACTAGCCTTCACATTAAAAAACAAACAAACCCAAATGTCCTGAAACAGTCTAATATCATAGGGTCATGTCTTTAATTTTTAAATGTAGACGCTTTACATTATTATCCTTTTCTTCAATAAATCCACACTATAAAGGGTTAAGATAAAAGGATAGGTGTACCTAATTTAAAGAAATGAGGGGTTAAAAAAATATTTACCCAAGATAAAAAGCTAGGTATAATTTTTCAAAAGAAATCTTCATTTACAGAATTTCACAGTGTAATTCTTCTAAAAGGAATTGTGCTCTGAAATATATGTTAATTTAAAAACCTATTTTATATAACTCTTCAGGAACATATGTACCAATATTATGAAGTGTCGTTGCTGGTTGCCTATATTTAGCTTTTTTTCAATCCAAACAAATATGCTAATTGCTTTTAACAAAAACAAAAAACTTAACTAGAACCATTACCAAATGTTTTTTCTACATATGCATTAGTTAATCACAAGTCACTTTAGTTATCTGTGGGATTTTACCCAAAAATAAATTCTCCTAACCTCAATTCCCTTAGCAGGAAGCAGAAGCAAGTTTTCATGCATGTTCTTATATTGAATGAATGGAATCTCTCAGCCCTGAGATGATGTTGAAATCCAGGAGGTGGAGACACTGGTGGGTAAGTCCCCTGCCTGCCAAAAGGGAAACATCTTGAAACATCTCGAAAGTAGAGACCATTCTCCTTCCTGGGAGACTGGTATTTCCCTCCTCTCTATACAGTTTCCCAGATGTCTGAAAATATTAATAACGTTGGTGGAATTGTGCTTTATTGTCTCTATGCCTTAGCTGTTTGTGCATATTCTTACGTATTTGTTTAAAAAGACCATGTCAGGGACTCCTGGTTTACAATGGCATTAACTGAGGGGGAAAGTCTTCCAACCTTGGACTAAATACCCAATGCAGCAGGGACACAGTGTGTTCCATTTCTGTCTAGAAGGACGTAGTGGGTGTAGACAAGGGGAGAGGGGACAGGAGTTGTGCATAGCAGGCTGGGTTGCAGCTTGAGAAAGAGATTTCAAATGCACCCAGGTATAGGCAGAATGAGGTCAGGGGCATGAGGATGCTGTGTCTGCTGGCAAATTCAGGCGTGGATTTTACCCCTTCTTGGAAGACGAGGGAGAGGAGGAAGAGAGACGTGAAGTTTGCCAGGTACAGTGAGGGGGGAAGTGTTCTGGGGGAAGAGAATACCACGTGTGAAACCTTCGAGGTGAGAGGATGCCTAGAATTTTGAGGAGTTGAGAGCTCAGCATGTCTGAACCAGAGCTTAAGGCAGAGCATCAAGAAATACGGGATTAAAGGAAAATTAAAGATACAGTAACAGAGTTCAAATCTCATACTGGAAGATGTTGTCACATGTCAAATCAGCGATTTAAAGAACTACCCTGAGGAAGGTTCTCAGAATCTAGAGGAAGAGAGTAAAAATATTGACCCAGTATGGGAGGTGATATTTGGGGAGGGGGTAACAGTTCAACCTATGATTCCTATCCCTACAGGAAAATCGAAGCAACAACCAAAGAGTTAATTTAACAAGTGTTTCCTAAATACACAGATCAGAGGGTTCACTGCATTCCAAGAACACTAATGGCAACAATTTTTATATGATGAGCCTATAGGAGACAGATTTTATGAGCATTTAGGCAAAAAGAAGCAAGTCACCTATGCAAGAATAAAAATCCCTTTGGCCTTAGGCTTTATCTGCAATACTCAACATCAAAAGGCAGTTAAACAGCATGTAATAGTTTTCAGGGGGAAGGTGCTAGATCTAAGTCCATTGTCTTTCGAGGTAATAGCTTATGCTTTCAGATTTGCAAGGCATTATGGACCATTCTGTCCCTTCATTAAAAAATGCTTCAAGACTTCTGTTACCCAAGAGTAGTTTAACTCAGTAATGAAAAAAACTCAGTAATGAGGAAATTATGACACAGGATTTGTAAGACCAACCTCACTCACTATGGACCAAAATGCAGATATTCGATTGGCCCGCAACATGGTCTGGTCAGTTCTGCATCTCGGGGGTGAAGCGAGGTCTGCAGAGCCCCCCTGAGCTCTTCCCCCTGAGGCCGCTCCCATTTCCCAGAAAATGTCTTTCTTGCATCACATGCTTTACACCACGTTTCAGAAGAAATGTTTGATGATCACTTAAACTGACTCAGTTCTAGTATGTGTTAATATTGGCTTAACCATTTACCTGGTTGAGATACTAAGTGCTCCCCCTTTCTCAAAAATGAGTGAGGGATCATGCAGCATAGTGATCATTTTCATTTCCAAGAGCCTCACATATTCTCTGCATCTGTAAACCTTTGACTTGTGGCACTTTTAATTGGGTGAGACTAGTAAACCATGTGTTAGCAGCCATCAAGTTTAAAATGAAGCTTCACTCGATCTCTTCTTCACCTGGGACTTGGGAATGTCCCCATGTTACTTAAGGTTGGAATCGTTATTTTCATTACATGCAATGCTGATGTTTAGATGTGTAGCTTATCCGTTTTTCTATTTCTTAAAGAAAATCTCAGAATCAGATAAATGATTTATCATTTCCTTTGGATCTAAGAAGTCAGTGACTCACTTCAGTGAGATATATTTTTAAAGGCACATGAAAGAAAAACTAAGAACTATAACATTTCTAGGTACTAGTTCCTCCAGAAATGAGTGGCTTAAACAATAGCTATTTTCTTGTGCTCCCAGGTTCTGTGGGTCAGGAATTGGGACAGGATGCGGTGAGGAAGGTTTGTCTTTACTTGGCGAGGTCTGGGGCCTCAGGTGGTACAGCTCAAACTGGGGATGACTTAACAGTTGGGGCTGGAAACATCTGGAAGCCCTTTCACTCCCCTGCCTAGTGCCTGGGCCCTGATGACTTGAAGACCAACACTACAGAGCAGAGCTGTTACCGCCTTGCCCAGACGCATGGAAAGGGGACATGGATCCCACTTCCAGTGTCAAAATATTTTGTGGCCATACTTTTAAAAAACTACCTAATAATAAATTGCCAACACTGGTATTCTTTCACTCATAGGTTTGGGATGGTGTAATGAATTGTTGAATTGTCTCCCCTTAAAATTCACATGTGGATGTCCTAACCCCCAGCAGATGTGACCTTATTTGGAAATAAGATCTTTGCAGATGTAATTAGCTACATTAGAATGAGGCCATACCGAAGTAGGGTGGGACCCTAATAAAACATGACTGATGTCCTTTTTTTAAAGTTTATTTATTAATTTTGAGAGAGAGAGAGAGAGAGTGAGCGAGCATGCACACAAGTGGGAGGGGGAAGAGAGGATAGACAATCCCAAGCAGGCTATGCGCCATCAGCTCAAACTCATGAACTGGGAGATCATGACCTGAGCCAAGATCAAGAATTGGATGCTTAACTGACTGCGCCACCCAGGCACCCCTGAGTCCTTTTAAGCAAGGGAAATTTGGACACAGATCTGCACACAAGGAGGACACCATGGGGACATAAAAACGGATATCTGTGTGATGCTCTCAAAGCCAAGGGATGCCGCAGGCGGCCAGCGAACCCACAGAAGCTGGGAGGGAGGCGTGAAATTGATTCTCCCGCACAGCCCTCAGAGCAAACCAGACTTTTCAATGGCTGGATCCTGGATTTCTAGCCTTCAAAACTGGGAGACCATACATTTCTGTGGTGTAAGCCAGCCCTTGTGTTGGATTTTGTGATAGCAGCCCTAGAAAACTAATACATATGGTTTTTAGTGTCTTTTCAAAATTTTTCATATTTTTGACAAAATATGACATTTCTTTAAAAATGAGGAAAAATAGGTTTATTTAATATAATAATTTCAATTTCTGTGTTCCATAAAACATGGAAATAGACTGAAATCTTACTAAGGTTGTATGTAGGTAACGTGACTATAAGTAACTTTTTTTTTCATTCCTTCATCTCTGTATTTAAAACGTTTTCTGTACTGGATATGCATTACTTTCATCATGGTGGGAAAAGACTGTAGGAAGCAGCCATTGAACGTTGCATGAGGAAGGGCTTCAGGGAGTTTGCCCTGGGTCCTGCTCTGCTACTTAGAGACTCTGAGCCTGTTTGCCAATCTGAGCATGGGCGCATGGTGCCCCTCAGTGTTGCTGTGAGAAATGAATGAATATACGTGAACCCACCCGACGTGGTGCCTGATGTCTGTGGCGACCAGGCAGCACTCTGTCTCCACCCTCCGCGACGTGTTTCACAGCCTCCAGGACTGTGGATATGGAGGGCTGGGGCAAGACCGAAGTACTTGCAGAGCTCATGCATGTCTTTTCACTGATTGTTGGTGGCAGACTGAGGTCCTATAAACCTAGGGAGCCCAGAGGTGGCTTTTACTGTGAAGTAAAGGCAGCTGGAGCTAAGGGCCTGTCACTTACCCAGGTCCCTCCTAAGGCTTTGGAAAGGGTTAAGGTCAAACTTGGATTCATGTGGTGGTGTGGTTTATAAAATTTGCAAAAACATACATTAACTGTAATCAGTTAAGACTCCTGTCTCTCTCTACTCTGACCCCTTGTGTTCCCTTCACCCACCACCTTTGGAGCAGCCATGGGATTTTGGGTTTGGGTTAAAGGAAAGTTGACTTACGGGGAATTTTTAATTTGGGTTCTGTGAGATTTACTTGTGTGGTTTGCAGTCACTTCCCTGAATAGGTAAGCT
This sequence comes from Cryptoprocta ferox, assembly GCA_028646485.1. Classification (NCBI taxonomy): domain Eukaryota; kingdom Metazoa; phylum Chordata; class Mammalia; order Carnivora; family Eupleridae; genus Cryptoprocta; species Cryptoprocta ferox. The sequence continues at coordinate 8,642,017 of CM053577.1, read as the reverse complement.
GTTTAATAGCTGTTCTGGAGTAGGAAGGGCTTCCAGAGATATTCCCACGGACTACTGTGCCTTTTTCACTCAGCTTTCAACATCCCTGAGAACACATATAAGGATGATTTTTTTTACAGGGGCATCTGGGTGGCTCAGTCGGTTGGGCGTCTGACTTCGGCTCAGGTCACGATCTCACGGTTCATGGGTTTGAGCCCCGCATCGGGCTCTGTGCTGACAGCTCGGAGCCTGGAGCCTGCTTCAGATTCTGTGTCTCCCTCTCTCTCTGTCCCTCCCCCACTCATGCTCTGTTTCTCTCTGTCTCAATAATAAATAAAAACATTAAAAAAATTAAAAGAAAAGAATGTTTTTTACAGAGCCTGCCACGGAAATTATGTAGGTAGTGGAAGAGAAACAAGATTTGAAATACATGAAGCCAGAAGGTAGTATGTGCAAAAATTTCCCAAATTTACAGTTCGTGTATGAAAGTTGATGGAGATTTCTCCAAATTTGATAGTCTTAAAAATTTATATTAACAATGAGTTGAGAAGCTGAAATTTATTCTAAGTAATGTTGAAGAACCCCAAATTTTAATCAAGCGAAAAAAAAACCCTCCAGAATTAACTTTTATTCTCTCTACAGAAAATAATACAAAATATATATAGGAAGAAGTGATTTTAAAAAAGTATGCAGCCAAAAATTGTAGGAAAAGGAGTATTACTGAAATGCCTCAGGAGGTTGTGAATAAAAATACATAATTTTGAGGGGGCAGGTTTTATTAGTTGTTAGATAAATCACAGTTTCATTAAATTTATGTAATGTCTCTCCATTAGGCTTATAATTTGTGATTTTTTTTCTCATTCTATGTAAATATTTGTGTTCATTCACTTTTTTAAAAGTTTTTATTTATTTTGGGGGGGGCAGAGAGAGGCAGACAGAGGATCCTAAGTGGGCTCCGCGCTCACAGCAGCAAACCCAATGTGGGGCTTAAGCCCAAGAACTGCAAGACCATGACCTGAGCTGGAGTCAGACACTCAACCAACTGAACCAGCCAGGCACCCCTGTGTTCATTCTTAAATATATATTTGTGAGTTTGCATTCTTTTTCTTACAGGGGGCTTCCAAAATTGTATAAGCGGCAGGCCTCTCAAAACCTGGGTCTGACTTGAAATGACCTTGTTTCCACATCAGTTCTTGTTCCTCTGCAAAGTTGTTATTTGAACCTGAGGCTAATGTTTAAGACTACCGCTTCTCTGTTTTTCCATTTCCTACAGAAGAGCCCAGAATTGAAGTATTTACCCCTCGTTTCCTTTTGATCTGAGAGGTTTCAGTGGCTCTGTCTAGTAAGAGTTTCAGGATGCATGCTGTTTACCTCGTCAGAGCAAAACCGTGACTCAGAGTGTGAGAAAATGGCTCTCCGCTTCCTAGGAAGTTTTCAATATAAAAACATGCTGTGCTTTTGAATGAAAAGTAAAATTAAAAGCCAATGGATGGAAATTTCTTGTAACAAGACATAAAAAACCCCCAACTCTTCCTATTCTTAAAACTAAGAATTGTTTTTGTTAAAGGATCTGAGACCTGAATAACGTTTTTTGAAGTGAATTTGGCAGACCGTGTAAAAGCCCATGAGCCTATGATCTTTCCTTGGGGAAGCCCCTTGGCTTCCATACCCACTGTGCTTGGGTGTCTTACATCCCAAGACAGAGGAAAAATGGTCTTGAGTAATAAAATTACCTTTGCATACATGTGGTTTTAACTTAAAGCCAGAAGCTTCTTTGCTTTTATCTCTTGTCAAAGGTAAGTTTTACCCATTTTGATGGGAAATACTCTGTGGTTTTAAAAATATTTCAAGTCCGTGAAATGCAATGTATTGTAGGAAGGACATAAAACCAGTATCCAGCCTAGAATATTTGTCCCTTATCCCCCATGCTAGAATGGGGCAAAGGGATGTGCCTGCAGAATATGGTCAATCTGTGTTCAAATGCCACCTTTATCTCTCATTAACCATGTGACCTTTGGAAAGTTAGTTAATTTCCCCATCTGTACAAACGTGGATATTAATATTCACTCCACACAGTTGTTGTGGGGATTAACTGAGATGGCAGGAGATAAACCCCAGGTCCCCATCTAGTTCTAGCATCTAGTACAAAGAAGGTGCTCAATAAATGTTTGAAGTAAAAGAAAAATAATGCCTCCATTGTCCTCCCAAGGAGTTTGGGATCTAGAGTATAATAGGAAAGAAGGATCAAAGTGAAAGGGTTAAGTCATGAAACCTTTGAAGTTGATGAGTATTGAAGGAAGTGGTAGAAAGATGACTGATTGTAGGTTGGAGAAATTCTGCTACAGAGAAAGTTTTGTGTAAGGCTGAGACGTGAAGAGGTAAATTGTGTGTTGGGAACCACTGTCCTATTTTCCTGTTTGAATTAAAGAGCGTATGTTCATATATCTGTTCTTTCATTAAATACATTTAACACACAGGAGGATGATTTTTAGAACTGGGGACTATAAAGAAGAAATGTGATCCATTTTTTCCCTTCAAACAAGTTATAGTCTACGAGGGGGAGAGAAACATGAAAACATAAGGACATCAAGATTTGGGGTACAGAAGAAGAAGGGTCAGTTTTACAGTGGAGCGGAGAGGGGCTCTGCCAGGGCTTCATGAAAGAGAGAAGGTGTCCGCACAGCAGCGGAGCTGGGGAAGTGCACTGTGTGGATAGGCCAGGTAGAGGAATCGGAATGAACAGAGCCACAGGTGTGGCTTTGCCTGTGTGTGGGAGCTGGACACAGGGCAAGGGCAGGGTGTGCAGGGTGCCCCTGCAGCAGTGGGCCGGGAAAATAGGCAGACTCGGATGATGGAAGGTCTAGCCTGCCATGCTCCGGGGCAGGGCTATGAGGGGCCCCATCCAGGAGTAATGGTGGTTGTGGAAGGGATGCCACAAACAAATTGACATCCTCTCGTGGGCTAGGCAAGAGGGTGGGATTTGACGGTTTTGATAAACATGGGGAAGTGGGGCTCATTGCCCGGGGGAGGCAGTTGAGGCCAGGATATTAAAATTATTTAATTTTAAATAATTAAAATTAAAAAATTAAAAAAATTAAAAAAATTAAAAAAATTAAAAAAATTAAAAAATTTTTTTAATGGCTTATTTATTTTTGAGAGAAAGAGAGAGAGAGAGACAAAGCACAAACAGTGGAGACACAGAATCTGAAGCAGGCTCCAGGCTCCAAGCTGTCAGCACAAGCCCGATGTGGGCCTCAACTCACGAACTGCAAGATCATGACCTGCGCTGAAGTTGGACGCTTAACCGACTGAGCTACTAGGTGCCCCTGACGTTTTTTTAAGCCTGGGAATTTGATATGAGCTGGGACCAGTAGATTGGGGTTTAAATTTTGCTCTTCTATTTTCTAACTCTTTAATCCCAGGAATGGCTGGAAATTTAGAAAAATTGCTATCTCTGCTATGGGAATGGATAGTCAGACACTAGTGCTCACAAATAAGACTTGAAATTGGACTCAAACAACTTAAACTGACTTAAAAACTTATGTAGCAAGAGGAATCTTACACATGCAAATGAACACCTGTGAAAATTCTTGGGCAAGAACCACTAGATTTAGTAACTCCAGTTTAGCAATTTGAGAGGGGATCTCTTTTGGGGCTAAATGACCAATTTTACATATCGTTTTACTGCTTGAGTCTGCTATAATATTTGAACCCTAACCCTAACCCTAACCCTATCTTTAAAGCAGTTCATGAACTTTCTTTATAAATTAGAAATCCTGAAAGGAGTGTAGTTAGATCATGTGCATTTCAGTGTACTCTGAGGCCTGGGGATGTTTGCTGTATTTCCAAGCTTTAGTTCAGACATCTAAGCTTTGCCATATAAAATTTTTCATAGGAACTAGGTATATGCAACTCAAGTGTCACATCTACAGATTTGCCAGAAACCAGAGAGGAGTGACCTGTGTTTGAACTCTGTCCAAGTCTCTAGCTGACCCACACACCACACATGCACAAGGCAGACCCAAAGCAGCTTGCAGGTTAGGTTTAGAGTAGTGACCTGAGATTTAACTGCTACCCATCACAGGGAGGCAGAGTTTGAGTTTGAGTCTAGCCAAGTCAATTGCCTGTTAAAAAGAAATATCAACAGTGGGATCAATACTACAAAATTCAGTCTTGACTATATAACATTCACAATGTCCTGGATACAATCCCAAACTATTCAAAATATGAAGAAGCAGAAAAATGTGACCTAATTTCAAGAGAGAAGACAAGATGCTTAAAGCAGCTGTTATAATTATGCTCAGTGGGATTTAAAAGCTCCTAATAAATGAGAAGACAGGAAATCTCAAGAGAAACTGAAAATGTATGAAGTGAAAATGTTAGAAATGAAAATATATTTAATAAAAAACATAAAGACAAAAAGGTTGAAAAAGAAATGGATGGAAAAGGACATATCCTACGGAAAAAAAACCATAAGATTGAAGTGGCTTTATTAATATATAAAATAGACTTCCAAACAAAGAGTATTACCAGAGTTAAATAGGAACATTACTTAATGAAAGAAAACCCCTATTAGGTTGATAAAACAATCATAAATGTGTATGCACCTAAAACAGAGACTCAAAAGAAACAAACATTGATGGAATAGTATCATAATCATAGTGGGGAATTTTAACATCTCTTACAGAGCAATTGATATAATATAATAACTAAACAGAGTATCAGTAAAAACATAGATGATTATGATCACACTATCAATCGACTTGACCTAATTGATTTTAAAATTAATTCTTTTTATTTAGACATTTTTTTAAAAGCAGTTTAAGGTTCAGAGTAAAATTCAGGGAAAGGGCCAGAGATTTCCTCTTTTCTTCTGTCCCCACACATACATGGCCTCCCCCATTATCAATATCCCTAAATGGAATATTTGTTACAATTGGTAAACATGCATTGACACATCATCACCCAAAGTCCATAGTTTACATTATGGTTCACTCTTGCTGTTGTATGTTCTATGAATTTGGACAAATGTATATTTGGACATGTATCCATCATTAGGTCTCAAAAAGAGTATTTTACTGCCCTAGAAATTCTCTGTGCTTTGTGTATTCATCCTCCTCCAGCTCCAGCTCCCAATCCCTGGCAACCACTGATCCTTTCACTCTCTCCATAGTGTTGTCTTTTCCAGAAGGTTATATAGTTGGAATCATACAGTTTGTAGTCTTTTCATATTGGCTTCTTTCACTTAGCAATATGCACGTAGAGTTCCTCCATTTCAGTTTTCCTGAAGCTGAAAAATGCATTTCCTGAAAAAACTCCTTGGTATGTGTGTATGTATATATGTATGTATGTATTTATGTATGTATGTATTTATGTATGTATGTATTTTATCTTAATTTTTTTATTTTTTAATAATTTATTGTCACATTAGCTAATATATAGTGTATACAGTGAAGTCTTGGTTTCAGGAGTAGATTCCCATGATTCATCACTTACATACAACACCCAGTGCTCATCACAAAAAGTGCCCTCCTCAATGCCCATCTCCCATTTTCCCTGTCCCCCAACCCCCCACCTCCATCAACCCTTAGTTTGTTCTCTGTATTTAAGAGTTTCTTATGGTTTGTCTCCCTCTCTGTAACTTATTTTTGCTTCCCTTCCCTTTTGTTCATCTGTTAAGTTTCTCAAATTCCACATGAGGGGAATCATATATAGCATAATATACTGTAGTTCCATCCACGTTATTGCAAATGGCAAGATTTCATTCTTTTTGATCGCTGAGTAGTATTCCATTGTGTGTGTGTGTGTGTGTGTGTGTGTGTGTGTGTGTGTGTATACCACATCTTTATCCATTCATCAGTCAATGGACAGTAGGGCTTTTTCTATACTTTGGCTATTGTCAATAGTGCGGCTATAAACATTGGGGTGCATGTGCCTTTTTGAATCAGCATTCCTGTATCCTTTGGATAAATACCTAGTAGTGTAATTGCTGGGTCGTAGGGTAGTTCTATTCTTAATTTTTGGAGGAATCTCCATACTGTTTTCCAGAGTGGCTGCACCAGTTTGCATTGCCACCAGCAGTGTAAAAGGGTTCCTCTTTCTCTGCATCCTCGCCAACATCTGTCGTTGCCTGAGTTGTTCATTTTAGCCATTCTGACAGGTGTGAGGTGGTATCTCATTGTGGTTTTGATTTGTATTTCCCCGATGATGAGCAATGCTGAGTATGTTTCCATGTGTTGGTTGGTCATCTGGATGTCGTCTTTGGAAAAGTGTCTGTTCATGTCTTCTGCCCATTTCTTCACTGGATTATTTGTTTTTTGGGTGTTGAGTTTGAGAAGTTCATTATGGATTTTGGATACTAACCCTTTATCTGATATGTCATTTGCAAATATCTTCTCCCATTCCATTGGTTGCCTTTTAGTTTTGTTGATTACTTCCTTTGCTGTGCAGCTTTTTATCTTGATGAGGTCCCAATAATTCATTTTTGCTTTTGTTTCTCTTGCCTCTGGAGAAGTGTCAAGTAAGAAGTTGCTGTGGCCAAGGTCAAAGAGGTTGTTTCCTGTTTTCTCCTCGAGGATTTTGATGGCTTCCTGTCTTACATTTAGGTCTTTCATCTATTTTGAATTTATTTTTGTGTCTGGTGTAAAAAAGTGATTCAGGTTTATTCTTCTGCATGTTGGTTGCTGTCCAGTTTTCCTAACACCATTTGCTGAAGAGACTGTCTTTTTTCCATTGGCTACTCTTTCTTGCTTCGTCAAAGATTAGTTGGCCATACATTTGTGGGTCCATTTCTGGATTATCAGTTCTGTTCCATTGATCTATGTGTCTCTTCTTGTGCCAATACCATTCTGTCTTGATGATTACAGCTTTGTCATACAGTTTGAAATCCAGAATTGTGATGCCTCCAGCTTTGGTTTTCTTTTTCAGGAATGCTTTGGCTTTTCCGGGTCTTTTTTGGTTCCAGAATGTGTTTAGTTTTATAAAAATTACCAAACTGTTTTCCAAAGAGGCTTATCCATTTTGCATGTCCATGAGTACTGAATGAAAGTTCCCTGTTTCTCCACATCCTCCTCGCATCTGGTGTTGTCAGTGTCCAAGATTTTGGCCATTCTAATAGGTGTGACATGGTATCTCATTGTTTAACTTACATTTCCCTAACATGGAGCATCTTTTCATGTTCATTTTCCATCTGTATTTCTTCTTTGGTGAGGTGTATTTTCAGATCTTTGGCCTATATTTTAAGGTCAGTTTCTAGGTTCACTTTTTTGCATGTGGATGTCCAGTTATTCTAGGACCATCTGTTGAAAAGACTATCTCTGCTCATTGTATTGCCTTTGCTTTTTTGTCAAAGATCAGTTGACTATACATATGGGTCTATTTCTGGGCTCTCTATTCTGTTCTATTAATCTGTATGTCTGTTCTTTCACTAATACCATACTAATTTTGATTACCGTAGCTTTATAGTAAGTCTTGAAGTCAAGTAATACCATTCCTCCAATTTCTTTTTCTTCAGTATTATGTTGGTTATTCTAGGTCTTTTGCCTTTCCATGAAAACTCTAGTTTGCTGACACTGACAAAATAACTTGCTGAGATTGCATTGACTCTATAGATCAAGTTGGGAAGAACTGATGTCTTGACAATATTGAATCCTCCTATCCATCAATATGGAATGCCTCTCCAATTAGTTAATTCTTATTTGATTTTGTTCATCAGACTTTGTAGTTTTACTCATTACTTTGTTATATTTATACTAAGTATTTCTTCTTTTTAAACTTAAATTCAAGTTAGTTAACATACAGTATAGTCTTGGTTTCAGGAGTAGAGCCCAATGATTCATCTCTTACATACGACACCCAGTGCTCATCCAGAAAGTGCCCTCATTAGTGTCCATCACCCATTTAACCCATATCTCCACACTCCTCCAGCAACCCTCAGTTTGTTCTCTGTATTTAAGAGTCTCTTATGGTTTGCCTCCCTTTCTGTTTTTTATCTTATTTTTCCTTTCCTTCCCCTATATTCGTCTGTTGTGTTTCTCAAATACTAGTTTTCAATTTTGGGAGTGCTAATGTAAACAGTATTGTGTTTTTGATTTCAAATTCCACGTATTGTTGAAATACAGGAAAGTAACTGCCTTTTGTATATTAACCTTGTATCCTGCAATGTTGCTATAATACTTTATTAGTTCCAGTTTTTGGTTGATTCTTTTGGATTTTCTACATAGATGATCATGTTGTCTATGAACAAAAACAATTTTATTACTTCCTTCCCAATCTGAAACCTTTAGTTTTTTTTTCTTGTCTTACTGCATTATCTAGGACTTCCAGTATGATGTTGAGAAATTATGGTTAGAGGGGATGCCCTTGCCTGGTACTTAATCTTAGTGGGAAAGCTTCTAGTTTTTCATCAATAAGTGTAATATTAGCTATAGTTTTTTTGGATAAGTATTCTTTATCAAGTTGAGGAATTTCCTTTTATTTCTAATTTACTGAGGGTTTTTTTTTATCATGATTGAGCCTAATTGATTTTTATAGAATCTAAAATACAACAATTGAAGAATACATTTTTTTTTCAGGAACAGATAAAGCTTTTGCTATCCTATAAAACAAGTCTCAATACATTTAAAAGGTTTGCAAACACATGGAATATATTTCCAAAGAAAGGCCAAAGGAGAAACTATAGAGAGGTTAGAAAATATTTTCTCCTAAATGATAATGAAAGTACAACGTATAAAAATGTGTAGGATGCAGCTAAAGCAATGCTTACATGGAAATGTATAGTTTTAAGTCCTTATTCCAGGAGAGAAGTCTAACGTTCATCATTTAAGTTCTTAACTTAAGAAGCCCTAGAAAGAAGAGCAAAGTAACCAAACAAATTAGAAGGAATGAAAGAAGATCAGAGCAGAAGTCAATTAAATAGAACATATTAACCAATAGAGGAAATTAAAAAAACTGGAAGCTTATTGGTTGAAAAGTTCAACATAACTGGTAAGTCCTGAGTGAGGTTGATGAAAGAGAGAGAGAGAGAATACAAGTTACCCATAGCATGACTGAAAGAAGGGATATCACTACAGATCCTACATATATTAAAAGGATAATAAGAACAACTTGATTATGAACAACTTGATTCCAACAAACAATAATTTGGATGAATTGGACAACTTCTTTGAAAAATACAACTTACCAAATTGATCTAAAATGGAACAGAAAATTGAAATAGCTCCATAACCATTAAGTTATAGTAACTCTGTAACTATCAAAAACCTTCCTATAAAGAAAACTCCAGGCACAATGATGTCACTTTTTTTTTTTTTTAAGAAGATAGAAGACAAGTAACACTTCATAACTCTCTTTTGTCTTTCTCCAAGCTGGGCTGCTGGGTCTTGGGGGAATGGTGACAGGAGTAATGTGAAGCTGTCTTTCCTACCCACTTCAGTGTATCTTTTCTTATTCCTGTGCTCCATCCAAGTGCTGTAATCTCTTGCCTGGAGTCCTTAGTTTTTGTAAAGGTATTTTTGTGCATGGATGGTTGTTCTAACTAATATTTCTGTGAGGGTATGAGCTCTGAAAACTCCTATTCCACCATCTTACTAGTATCACTCTCTCAATGTTGTCTTAGCATTATAAAATCAACATTTCACTATTTTAATAGAATAAAGGAGAAAACCATATGATCATTTTCATACATAGAGGAAATAATATGACATAATTCAGCATCCATTCAGAACAATTCTCACCAAAGAATACAAGGGTACTTCAACTCATAAAAAGCATCTATGAAAAACCTCCAGTTGACATCATATGTTCTTGTTGAAATATTAAATTATTTTCTACTAGAATCAAGAGTAAGGTAATGTGCTCAATTTTGCCACTTTACTCAACATTGAATTAGAGGTCCTAACCATTGCAGTAGAGGAAGAAAAAGAAATAAAATGATAAGGATTGGAAAGGAGGAAGTAAAATTGTCATTTTCGATGTGAAATAATGGAAAAATACATACATTGGTCTCTGTCCTGAGTTCCCGGCACAGAGCTTCTAAAACCCTTGTAATTTCCCAAGTGGTAATAGAAGTAGGAGCATCTTTAGTTCTAATATTTGGTCTTTGAACCTGGTTCCTGACACAGGGCTCTTGAAACCCTTGTAATTTCCTGAGTGATAGGAATGGTTTTTGTTCTAATGGGATGACTCTGACTGGGCTCCTAGATAAGCACTGGTCACAGGAAAGACCAAGCCATGATTAGAAGCTTGAAATTTTCAGGCTACCTAACCCTACTCTCATTCTCTTGAGAAGGGAGGAGGGCTAGAAATAGAGGTAATGATTGATCAAGGCTATGTGAGGAAGCCTCCATAAAAATTCCCAAAGTATTGGATTCAGAGAACTTGTAGGTTGGTGAATGCATCTACACACTGGGAGGGTAACACAGCCCAACCCCACAGGCACAAAACCTTCTGTACTTGGCATTATTCCAGACCTCACTCTATGTACCTCTTCATCTGGTTGTTCATCTGTATCCCTTATCATATCCTTCAATAAACAGGTTAACATAAGTGCCTCCCTGAGTTCTGTGGGCCACTCTAGCAAATCTAGAATCCAAAGGGGAAGGGGTCATGGAAGCCATGATTTGTAGCTAAGTCAGGCAGAATTGTGGACAATCTGGGGACTTACTAGTATTTGCAATTGGCATCTGAAGTGGGGGACAGTCTTGTGGGGCTGAGCCCTTATCTTGTAGGATCTGAAACTATCTCTAGGTAGAGTGTCAGAATTGAGTTAAAACGTAGGAAACCCAGCTGGTGTCACAGAGAATTGCTTGTTGTGGGGAAAACTCATCTTATGTTAGGACTGTTGTGAGGGTGGTAGTGGTGTGAGAGGAAAGGAGACACACAGGAGGAGGACTGGGTTTTTCTTAAACAGCAGCTAATACACTTTTTTATGTAGAAAACCCTGAGGATCTGCACAACAACTAGAAGTAATAAAGTGAATATGGAAAGTCATAGTGTATAAAGTTAAAATTTTAAAAATCAATTCAATTATTCTAACAGGAAAAATTGTGAAATGAAATAGAAAAACAATTCTGTTTATAATAGCTACCAAAATCAGAATATTTAGGAGTAAATTTAAACAGATGTACACTGAAAACCACAGGACATGGCTAAAATTTTAAAAGGCGTAAGTGAATGGGAAGATATATTATCTTCATGGATTGGAAGACTCAATTTTAAGATGTAAATTCTTCCTAAATTGAGCCATACATTTAATTCAATCCCAATAAAAATACCTAGAAATTTACATACTGATATTAAAATGTATATGGATTCAAAGGACTTGGAATTGCCCCCCCAAAGAAGAACAAAGTTGCAGGGCTTACTATAAAGTTCCAATAATCAAGACTGTACTATAAACAAAAGGTTAGGTATATTGATAAATCAGAGAGACAGAATAGAGTCCAAAAATAGTTCTACATATATTTAATTAATTGATTTTTTAATAAAGGCACAAAGCAATTCAATGGGGACAGGAAAGTCTCTATTTGTAAGTTCATAAGAGTGTAGATCTTAAAAGCTCTCAGAACAAAAAATTTGTGACTATGTGTGGTGATTGATGTTAATAGAATTGTGAAGATTATTTCACAATATATACAAGTAGTGAATCATTATGTTATATACCTGAAACTAAGATAATGTTATATGCCAATAAAACAGTGGTCTTTCCATTTGACCAATGCATTGACTGTTACCTCATATCACATACAGAAATTAACTTGTAATGGGTCATAAACCTAAATGTAGAATCTCAAACTGTAAGACTTCTAGCAGAAAACAGGGGGAAAAATTTTTGTGACACTGGATGAAGAAAAGATTTGCTAAACCGAAGATGAAAATTACAAAGCAAAGACACATTAGAATGGACTTCATTAAAATAAAAATCATTTGCTGTCCAAAAGACATAGGTAAGAAAACAAAGCCCAAAAGACAGGCCATTGATTGGGAGAAAATATTTGCAAAACATGAATATGTCAAAGAGTTTATATCTAGAATATGTAAAGTACTCTTAGAACTCAATTCTTAAAAGAAAGACAACTGAATTTAAAAAATGGGCATAGGATTGGATATAGCTTAATGTACGTAAATTGTATCTCAATGAAGTTGAGTTTTTTACTTAAAAAAAATAAGCCTGTGGAAGAATAACAATTTATCGTCCCAATGAAGAACCAAGATGTAAAGATGTTTGGGTACTTGCTAAAGTAGTAAGTGTAGCTGGGATCAGATTTTAGTTCTCAATCCAGACTATTTTCTCTTCCAATTAGATCATGCAGCTGAGCATAGAATGCAGGATTGAAGGACAGGAAGAAGCAAGAAGGGAAATAAGTGTCCTAAGAATGGATCTGCTGCAATCCAGACCCTTAGTCTTGTCCCAACCAGTGGTGTCAAAACACTTCCCCACAGTACTTAAGACATGCCTTGCTTTTAATTTGAAAAATTTTCATCTTTTAAAATAGCTTCCTCATTTTCCTTTCTGTTCCCTAATTGTAACAGAGTCTATTTGAATTATATGGACAAAAATGGAAATAGAAAGTCCAAGTGACTTACACTATGGACCGTGAAGAGATGTGAATAAAGAACTTTGGACACATCTCTTCCTATCAGTTTATGGGTGAATGTTTTTTGGAACCTATTTCAATTATGTTGATAGATTAAAAGTACATAAAGAATTTAGGGAGAATCAGCAAATGCAGACAATGTGTTGAGTCAATGCTTTTTAGAATTAACATGTAAATTTGTCAAATTTCTTTCCAGCTTATTATTTTTAATATCCTATATATTTTACATGTATTTTCTCTATGCTTTTCTTAGGCTTAAAAATAAGTTTACTGAAATTTGATATTTTTTCTCTAAGAGAGCATTTTATCATCTTGAAATTACTGATGTACTAAATTGTTGTCACATTATATTTGATGTTAATGTGAAGATTCCACTGTAAGAAAAAAATGAAAGATAATTCAAGGGAAGGAGCACTTACTTAAATATGAGTTCACCAGCCTTTGTTATATTTTTAAAAAAAATTTTTAATGTCTATTTATTTTTGAGAGTGAGTGAGTAAGTGGAGGAGGGGCTGAAAGAAGGAGACACAGAATCTGAAGCAGCCTCCAGGCTCTGAGCTGTCAGCGTAGAGCCCGACACAGGGCTCGAACTCATAAACCACGAGATCATGACCTGAGCCAAAGCCAGATGCTTAACTGACTGAGCCATCCAGGCACCCCCATCCTTTGCTATCTAACTGAAGTGAAATCATGCCACCTTTCAGGATTTCTAATATGTAATGGTATACAGTAAGGGCTTGAATTGCATAGGTTACATTTCTGAAAAGCTCCTGTGTTCAAATAGCAAAATATCACATTGAGAAATTTAAAAATTTCCCCTGTGAATCTGAATCTGAATTTGTATAGCATACTTCACTTGAACTTATGAGAAACAGATAATGTAAAAAATGAGTTCCTAGGAAATAATCTAAATTTTATGTTCCAGAGAAAACTAGTATTTATCGAACACCAGCTGTGCTGTGGGTACTGGTGAAGGACTTCCTGCCTGTGATCTTATTTAGTCCTCCTGTCAGCCCTGCAGAGTAGGTAGTACTGTTATCCTCATTTTGCAGATGGCGAATTGCAGACACAAAGGGATGATGATAAGATTCAAGATTTTTTTATAGAATATTTAAAAATTTTTTATTTTAGAGAGAGAGAGCACACAAGCAGAGGAGAGGGACAGAGAGGGAGAGGTAGAGAGAGAGACAGAGAGAGAGAGAATCTCAAGCAGCTTCCACTCTTAGCACAGAGTCTGACGCGGGGCTCTATCCCACGACCCTGGGATCGTGACCTGAGCCGAAATCAAAAGTCGGACACTCAACTAACTGAGCCACCCAAGGCGCCCCGATGAGATTCAAGATTCTAGACTGCCTCGTGTGGAACCTGCACCCTGTCGCCCCTGGCCATACTCACAGGACTGGGTCCTTGCTCTTCTCTGCACATATCCTGTTCCTTCCCACCCACATTCATCCTGCTGTCTCCTCCCGGAGTGCCCAGCCTGCCCTCTCCTCTGATCACATCATGTCCATGCTTCACTGTCTGGGCACTTAGTCCTTCCGCATTCCCACTCTGCCTGATTTCCTATTGACCAAACATAATTGCTCCCTAATGTTTGGGTAATAACCTCAGAACCGGCTGTTCTGTCTCACATGCTCTTCCTCCAAACCATCCTATGTGATCACCTTACATACACATCCTGAAAGGCCTTGGGTGGCTCCCACTCTTCTGTTTTGAATCCTAGTTTGGAGAACACTCAAGGCCCTCCAAAATCTGTCTTTGACCCACTTTACCAGCCTTATTCAGATGCTGAAACACCAACCCCAGACAGGTAGTTCTCAGGTCATTTCAAAGTGCTTGGTATATAACATACACTGGATATTATTTATCATTGTTTTATATTTAATATATACAGGTATATAGTTCAAGCACTAAAAATATAGAAATATATATTGTTGAAATGTCTTCTACTTATTCTTGGCCTCATTGTCCCAGTTTCTATTCTCCGTCCCCACACATTAAACTATTACTAGTATTTTTTTAATGTTTTATTTACTTTTGAGAGAGGTCAGCAGGGATGGGACACAGAGAGAGGGGGGAACAGAGGATCCAAAGCAGGCTCTGTGCTGACAGCTGCGAGCTTGACGTGAGGCTTGAACTCCCGAACCAGGAGATCATGGCCTGAGCCAGAGTCAGATGCTCAACTGACTGAGCCACACAGGCGTTCCAGTAATTTCTTTTTTTAAAAAGATAAATTATAGGATGCAATATACATTGACCTACATGTTGCTTTTTTCTACTTAATTTATGTTGGACAGTCTTCTTATATCAATAGTTGAAGAACTTGCTCATTTCTTTTTTACAGCTGCATAGAAAGTTTTAGAGCTGTACAGGCATGTCACAATTTAATTAACCATAGTTTCATTATTTTCTGATGATACACTTTTATGTCATTTCCAGTCTTTTACTATTATGAACAAAGCAAACATCTTTATTCCCATTGTATGCATGAAAACGTACTTGTAAAGGACATTTCTAGAGGGAAAAGTAGGAAAATGACTTATGCATTTGTAATTTTAATAGATACTGCCAAACTGTTCTACGTAGGGGACATATCAATTTCTATTTCCAACAGAAACAAATGAATCAACAGTTTCCCCACAGCCTTGCCAACACACTGTTATTAAACTTTTCATTTGTGGCTATCTGATGGGAGAAATAATGTCTTAGTGTAGTCTTAGTTTGCCTTAAAAAAAAAAAAAGGAGTGAGTTTGAGCATTCTTCAAAAGTGTGAGGGCCGTTTGTTTCCCTTTTTCTGTTTTGGCTGTTTGTACCCTTTGCACATTTTAAAACTGTTCTGTGATTTCCCTTATCAGTTTACAGGCACTATATATATTGTGGGAGTTAGCCCTTTATCTGTTATATGAGATGCAAACATTTTCCCGTTTGTCATTTTTCTCTTGTATATAGTATTTTATGCATGCAGGTGTTTTTGGTTTTAACTTGTCATTTTCTTTCATGCTGTCAGGACTTTAAGTCATGTTATAAACGTCTTTCCCACTCTGAGATTATAAGAATTTTCCCTTATTTCTCCCAGAAGTTGGCTTCTTTCACTTCCCACATTTAAATCTTTGAGGCATCTAAAATTTATCCTGACACGTCTTCTGAGATAATGTTCTCCCTTTTTCCCCCCCAGATGCCCACTGATTTATACTGGCACCATTAAATTATCCTTATACCCCCCCAACCCCCTACCCCCCCGCTTTGAAATACCACCTTTATGTGCCAAAGTCCTATATGCATCTGCCTCTCTCCTTGGGCTTTCTCTTCTGTCTGGTTAGTTTGCTGTCTGTTCACATGTCAGGACCCACCTGTTTACCTACTGAGCTTGGCTGAAAATCAAGCAGAGTTGGCTTTCTCTTGCGGATCCTCCTTTCAGAGTTCTCTTTCCTATTAGCATTTACTGATTTTTTATTTTTATTTATTTCTATTTTTAAAATTTAAAGTTTATTTATTTATTTAGAATATACCAAGCAGGCTCCAGACTGTCAGCACAGAGCCCCACATAGGTCTCAAACTCATGAACCAGAGATCATGACTTAGAGCTGAAATCAGGGGTCAGTTGCTTAACCGACTGAGCCACCCGGGCGCCCCCAGCCTTTACTGATTTTTTAAAGTGATCTTCAGGGGCTCCTGGGTGGCTCAGTTGGTTAAGCATTGGCTATTGGTTTGGCTGAAGTCATGATCTCATGGTTTCATGAGTTCAAACCCCGCGATGAGCTCTGTGCTGAAAGGTGCAGAGACTGCTTGGGATTCTCTCTCTTTCCCTCTCTCTCTGCCCCTCTCCCACTTGCACTGTCTGTCTCTCTCAAATAAATAAATAAATAAATAAACTTAAAAAAAATAAACTTAAAAAAATTCAGCTAGTGTTGTTCCAGTAAGTAACAACAGCAACGACAAACAACAAAAAAAACCTTCCAGCTGGATGTTTTTTTGTGACCATTTTAAGTTTGTAAATTAACTTAGAAAAACTTGGTGATTTTGAATCTTACTAAGAATAAGTTCTTCTATTTTTGTTCCATTCTACTTTGTCCTGCAAGAACATTTAAAATTTTTTGTCAAATTGGTTTTGTTATGTTTCTTCCTCAGTATTTTATCTATTTGTTGCTAATGTGCATGGAGTCTTTTCTTTCATTATATTCTCTGTTAGTTTGAATGGGACTTTTGGTTTCTGTATATTAATTTCACAGCTTGCTAGATTAATGTGTTTTCTTATTTCTAGTGGTTTTTGTTTTTATTCGATTCTCTTGATTTTCCAAGTACTTAATTATATAATCTACAAATAGTAAAGCCTTGCCTCCTCTTTTATAATATTTATTCCTCTGTTTTCTTTCTCATATGTTTGCTTTAGATAGTACCTCAAGAACAGTGTTAGTTAATAGAAATAGTACCAACCTGGGGCACCTGGATGGCTCAGTTGGTAAGCATCTGACTTTGGCTCGGGTCCTGATCTCACAGTTCCTGAATTCAAGCCCCACATCCGGCTCTGTGCTGACAGCTCAGAACCTGGAGCCTGCTTTGGATTCTGTGTCTCCCTCTCTCTCTACTCCTCCCACACTTTCACTCTGTCTCTCTCTCTCAAAGAAATAGAAAAATAGTACCAACCTGACTTTTTTCTGACTTCTGCAGGATTTTCTAGTTTCCTCAATAAGCCCGTACTGCCTTTTTGTCTAAGATTGACATCTTTTAAAAAAATCATGTTTATCATTTTCTATTTCATTAAGAATCTTTTGTTTATTAAAAACTTTTTTTCTAATGTTTGAGAGAGAGAGAGAGAGAGAGAGAGAGAGAGAGAGAGAGAGGATGGGACAGAGAGAGGGAGATCCAGAATCTGAAAGTAGGCTCCAGGCACTGAGCTGTTAGCACAGAGCCTGACATGGGGCTTGAATTCACAAACCATGACATCATGACCTGAGCTGAATTCGGATGCTCAACCGATTGAGCCACCCAGGCACCCCTCATTAAGAATCTTTTAAAAATTCAGTAGGGGAGACACTGCTGGGTGACTCAATTGGTTAAGCATCCAACTCTTGATTTTGGGTCAGGTCATGATTTCACAGTTCATGAGTTCAAGCCCCTCATTGGGCTCTACTCTGACAGTGCAGAGCCTGCCTGAGATTCTCTCTGTCTCTCCCTATCTCTCTGCCCACATCCCACCCGCCCCCCCGCCTTGTGTGTGCGTGCTCTCTCTCACAATGAATAAATAAAATTTAAAAACACTTCAGTAGTGGAGATTAGATTTTGGCGGGTCTATGGAGCTGGTTATATTTTCCCTGTAACTTATCAAAATGATGAATGATGTTAATAAATTTCCTACATTGAAATTACACCCGCATCCCCATACTAACTCCACTTGGTAGTCATACATTCCATCTACTTATATTTTATTTAGGATTTTTGCATCAATATTCGTAAGATTGATCTGTAATTTTCTGTGTCTCTTTTAATAATTTTTTTAAGTGGGCTTGATGCCCCCCACGGAGCCTAATGCAGAGCCCAAACTCGTGACCCTGAGATCAAGACCTGAGCTGAGATGAAGAGCTGGACGCTTAACTGATGGCCACCCAGGTGCCCCTTCTCTGTTTAGATTTTCTCTCTCTTCTGTAGTTAGATTGGTAAATTGTGTTTTTCTAGAAATAGATAATCTCATCCACATTTTCAAATGCATTTGCATGGAGCTCAGCAAAGGACTTCTTTGATTCTTTAAGTTTTCAGTCTCTATGGTTATTTCCTGTCATCGTTTCTCCTGTTGCACACTTATGATGTCTCTTTCCCTCGCCTAGATGAGGCAGCAGTTTGTGTTCAGAGAGACAGCCTTGATTACAGCTTTGGTTTTTTTTTTTTTTTTTTTTTTTAATCAATTCTCCTCCTTTTCTGTTTTTGAAATTACTAAATTCAACTTTTTTTATTATTCCTTTTCTAACTTCACGAACAGTATGCTGAATGCATTCAATTTTATTTTTGCTTATTAATATAATTACAGAAGGAATTTTCATCTGAATGTTGCTTATCTCCGGTTCTGAAAGGTGGGGTGTACACATGCATCTTTCACATTAGCTGTTGCTCTTATTTATGGTAAAAAGTCACTGGAGGGTTAAGTTAAGAAGTTTGGGTCCCTAGGATGGGACTCAATAAGGTGAGCCTTGAGTAGTAGGTGGGAAGTGGAGGTCTTTAGACTTTGTGAAAATGGTATTAGGAAGCCATTGGAGATCTTTGGTTAGGAAAGTAACAAGATGTAAATGTTGTTTTGAAAACATTGTTTTCAATGTATGACTACCAAGTGGAGTTAGTATGGGGATGAACATCCCACATATTGGCAGTTATCTTACGTAGTACTTTGTCTTTTCCAAAACCATTTTGGATAAGGAAATGCCTTTTTCGACAAGGATGGGGAAAAAGAAGTTGTCAGTTTCCTTCTCAACAGTGATGTGTTTTAATCACATAAATGAATACCTTCCTGGAACCTCTCATGACTATTTTAAATGTCATACACTTGGCTGAAATCTTTCATTACTGCTCTGAAATTTGATATAGGAAACACTTTTAAATTTGAAGTATATCCTGGGGTACCTTGGTGGCAAGGTCAGTTGAGCGTTTGACTTTGGCTCAGGTCATGATCTCATGGTTTGTGAGGTCAAGTCCCACCTTGGGCTCACTGCTGTCAACCTGTCAGTGCAGAGCTTGCTTTGGATCCTCTGTCCCCACCTCTCTCTGCCCTTCCCCCACTCACAGTGTCTCTCTCTCTCTCTCGAAGTAAATAAAAGTATATCCTAAAATTAATTGGACCATGAGGCAATTATGCATTTCTCCTATAGCACTTTATGTTATTTCTCATTTGGAATGCACCTTGCCTTCAAGGCTGTCTTCTCTACTAGATTGTGAATTCCTTATATACAGTGTGTCTTAAATTTAAATTTTAAATTTTGTTAGTAATTTACTTTACTTAAAACGACTCGTATAATTATAGCATTCTCACAACGTGCATATGAATGACTGAAATACTCCAAAATTATTATCTGCCTTGTCTGTATCCCTAATCATATTTAACATTTTCATTTTGAGTTGTCTCATTATACTAAATAATCTGTAGTTTATCCTGCTTTTTATTTTTAGAGCAACTAATAGTATGTGTTGTATCATATCCACAATCTCTTTTGATTTTTGTACCAAGGGCTAATAGTTCCTACTCCTACTGATTTTGTTGGGAAAGGCAGAATGCCTGTGACAAACTTATTTCCTAGACTCTTCTGTGGGTGAGAGTAGCCATGGGAATAACTTCTGGCTGCTGGGATGTAGATAGAAGTTAACTGAGCAAGAAAATTCAAGGCTGGAGGAGGAGGATCTTGGTCACAGAAATGATGGTGGATTAGAAAACCACAGTGTGTGAGCAAGACGAGCTACCTAATTTGCAGGGGGCAGCACGAAATGAAAATGGGGGGGGGCTTATTCAACAGTTACTAATAATGAAAAAAATGCCAATAAGCAGAGCAATGAACGCCAGTGCTGGGCCCTTCTAAGCGTGGGGCTCTATGAGACCACACAGGTCCTGTGCCCATGATGCTGGCCCTGGTGTGAAGGAGCCTGGGGGCATGGGATGGCCCGGAGCTCCCATGCCAGCTGTGGGCTGCCTGTCTGCTTTCCTTTTAATGGAGAGCACAGTCCCCTTCTTGTTGAAGCCTCTCTTATCTGGACTTTCTGTTATGTGCAGCCCACAACTGATGTGGTACTGTGATTATTCTCATGTTACAGATGAGGAAACGGTGCTCAGACAAGTTTCGTACCTGGTCCTGGGGGCATGTTTGGGGTGTGGACTCAGGCCCTGCGAACTGGGTCATGTACTCTTGTGCCAACACAGTGTCTTTCCTTGCCTACAGAGGCGTTATCATGCTGCATTTCCTTTTTCCGGCAAGACTTTGCACTCTGCAGGTTTGCTGGTCTCCTAGGGGTCCCTCTTTGTAGTCTATAGTAGGAGAAGGGCAGCATTTCATCCCAGGGGTTTTTCCCACTTCACGTTTAATTTGTACCCTGAGGTAGACAAGATGCAGAGTCTCAGTCCATATTTCAAATATGGCCCCAAAGTGATTCACTTCCATCTCTAGCAAAATGTTTATAACTTATTCCTCAGTGGTTCTCCCTTTGCAGATAAGGAGTTCAGATCTTGCATAATTCAATTAAAAAAGAAACTCAAAATATGTGAGATCCTATCTGATGTGGGTTTCTGTCTACTTGACCCTTTAGGAGGAAGGCATGTACTGGCGGTCCTTCCAGTGAGATCACAATCAGGAAAACACAGCTAGAGTTTACTCCTTTAATGGCCTGTTAGGATAAATAGTGTTTATTGCCCTTGGACGTTCTCATCTATGGTCATGGAAAGCATTGTGGCCATTAACTACCATTTCTTTTATTAGCATAAAGCCATGGCTGCCACTTCACCTGCTTGGGGACCCCGTGTCGGACAGATACTGTATTTGCTAGGCTCTGAGGTGATTGGAGTTTGGCTGAGCTTTGGCACAAGCACCCAGCCTTAGTTAACATCCAAAAGTCAACATTTCTGGACCACTGGGCGGGGGTGGACACAGTGTGCCTTTACAGGTCATCACAGTGCATCACGTGGAAGGTTGGCCATGGCATCTGGAACCCATTTCTCTCCCTCTTTATAGGAGAGAAAATGCCCTATCTTCCCTGAGAGGAAGAAATTCTGGCCTGTGCAGTCAGATTCCAGGGCGGTGAATGCTGGATCTTCACCAGTGGGCACATTAACTTTACATGCTTCTCTCACTTGGTAAGAGGGCCAGGCAGGTGAGGCATGGATGCTGGGGAGGCCCAGCGGCTGTGGCTCAGAGGCTGGAGATCAGACCTGGATTTAGGTAGAAACCTCTCCTTCGCCCTTGACTTCCAACCTGGTTTTACCGTAGACCCTGCACTGGGGTGTCAGGCACATTTGCAGTAGTCCCATTTGTGATCGTGTGGCCCTTAGGAAGTACGTGGAGGACAGAACTTTGGTGTTGCTGGGCCCTTCACTAAAGCATCATTTTAATATTATCCAAATCTCTCCATAAGCTTGGGTCCTCTGATTCCTTCACTAAAGCATCATTTTTTTAATGTTTATTTTTTGAGAGAGAGAGAGAGAGAGGGAGAATGTGAATGGAGGAGGGGCAGAGAGAGAGGGAGACACAGAAACTAAAGTGGGCTCCAGGCTCTGAGGTGTCATCATAGAGTCCGACATGGGGCTTGAACTCACGGACAGCGAGATCATGACCTGAGCTGAAGTCAGATGTTTAACTGACTGAGCCACCCAGGTGCCCCACGCATCATTTTAATATTATCTGAATCGCACCATAAGCTTGGGTCCTCTGGTTATGGTGAAGTATTAAAAATTGTCAGCATAATCAAGGTATCATTAAGTAGTATTCTCTGAAGCTTGATGTAAGGGTTGAATTGTGTGCCCCCAGCCCCCATTCATTTGCTGAAGTTTTAACTCACAGGATCTCAGATGTGACTACAAAGAAGTAAAATGGATCATTAGAGTGGTCCTAATTCAATATGGCTGGTGGTGTCCCTCACAAAAGGCAAATCTGGGGACAGACACACATAGAGGGAAGACAATCTAGAGATACAGAGTGATGGCCACGTACAAGCAAGCAGAGAAGCCTGGGAAAGATCCTTCCCTTTTGGCCCCACAAGGAGCCAACCGGCCGACACCTTGATTTCAGTGCCAGCCTCCAGAACTGTGAGACAATACATTTCTGTAGCTTACATTCCTTGTTTGTGATACTTTGTTATGGGAGCCCTAGGCAGCTGATGGACTTGGCAACGAGGTTGGGCAATGCTAGGAGCCAGTGGACTCCATGGATGGATGTGGGAAGACCACTCTGCAATATTTGAGGTAGTCACCACACCTTTTTCTCCGCTGTTCAAAGAGAGCAACAATCATGACATTTGCTCGACTGCAAGAAGCTCATAAGTGTCTGCCACCAACTGTACTAGTTACACACAATAGGTAGAAGACTTCCAGTCTCACACCAGCTTTTTTAAACTAAGGAAATTAAGGATAGGTTTTTGGTGATCTGAGTGGGGTCAACAGAGGTCAGGTCAGTGGTAAAGTGGAATAGGCGGGAGGCTTCCTAGTTTTTGTTTTTTATTGATGAGAATTCTGATTCTCAGTAGGAAGTTGCTATTCTTGTTTCAGGCCTGAAATACTTAGAACAGTGCTTGGCACATGGTAGATTCTAAAAATTGTAACTACCGTTCGTGTCCACTGGAAAAAGATTGCTCTTTTGAAGTTAGCAGTCAGAGGGGACTTTCAAGGGAAAGAATTTTGAAATTTATACACTTTTGGTGTGCTTAATAAAGCATTTCTCATGAAGTCTGAGCATGCTGCCTTGAGCAATCTAGGTTACATTTTTAACTTTGTACCACATTATCAATAAATCTCCTTTGAAAAGAATAATAGGCCTTCACCATCCGGTGGTTGGCCAACACAAAAATATTCTTTGAACAAATAAAAAATACACAGCGTTTTATGAAAGGAGTTGATAAAATAAGAAAAATAGAAGTCCCGTATCTCCAATGTACTGGATAAATATCTTAATCGTTGAGCCTTAAAGTTCTAACATATGACAAATATTTTTACCATCATGTTTGTGAATAAGCAAACTGAGCATCATAAAAATAAGGTTTGTAAAGGCAATGAAGAGTTTAATTCACTAAAACCAGGAAATATTATATTGATTTTATTATCCTGTGTTTGCATACTAAATTTTCTGACCTCTGAGTGACTATTGAAAAAAAATAGGCTTCAAGTAGGTATATTTTTATGGTTTTGCAAACTACCAGAGAACAGGGATTGTCTTTTCTTTCTAAAGACAAGATCCCCAGCTGCCTATTAATCTAGAGTAATGGCTATACGTTCAGTAGATGCTTGTTGAATGGACCAATGTGTGAGTGATTTTCTTAGTGGGTTTCTATGAACCAAGGAAGAGAAGGCAACACATCAGGAAAGAATGAACATGTTTACTTTGAAACAAGGAAGGCAATTTATTGTAGTGAGATTATATTGAAGTTATATATGATGCCCAATGCATATAATTCCCTATACACTGTTGAAGGCATTACTGAGCCACAGAGAAACTCAAAGTGCTATAAATCAGTTAATATTGATATAATGCATTTTTACTAATTTACCCAAATTGAAAATGAGATGATTAAAAGAACACATTTCAGTATTTTTCCTAAATTTTAACCATGGCCTTTTCATTCACTGGAGTTTGTAATGCCTTTGATGTAACTCCAAACACTGAAGTCTATCCCTTGCAGTTTGATCCTTTTTTCTTACCATTGTGGGCACTTATCACAAAGCTGCTTACTGGAGGACACTTCTAACAGAGATTTAAACATTTTCCCCTCAATGGAGTTTGTGGAAAATATGAAAAATGGGATGACATTTGAGGCAACATAAAAATAGTTATTTTTGAACACTAACCAATAGTGTTCAAAATAGCGCCCCAAGAGGCAGAGAATAGCAATGCAGTTGACTACAAGTTCACAAACAAATATATACACATACTCATGTAGGCACCTTTGCACCTAACACCTTGTCTCCAGTACATTTTATACAATTGCTACATGTTATACAAATGCGGGCACACACAGACATTGCCTGAGTGCCATTGCATGGCTATCACCTCTGAGGAGGGCTCTATACAACTTTTCTAAAGGAGCTTATTCTCGACTTTTTTGAAAACAGAGTCCAAAGCAGTTCTTTTTACAGTTGTGCATTTACAGAGACACCATAAGCCATGTCACGGTGTCTGCCCTCCTAAATGTAGGATTCTTTAGCATACTGGAGTTGGTCAGCCTCAAAGATTGGCTGACTATGTTGCCGCACTAGATGGTCCAGCTTAGTCTTTTGTTTTGACTCAGATACAGTTCTTGGCCGGTGCAGGTCAGGTCTCCCTGTGACAGTCATGTGTCCTATTGTTTCTACAGAAACATGGACAGTCCGGCTCTGTCTCTGACTCTCAGTCCTGGGAGATAGTCTGTGCCCGTCAAGTGGCTCTTGACTGCATATATTCCTTGAATTCCCTCCGTGGTGAAAAGGTAGGAGAGGTTCAGCGTCCCGGCTGAGCATTCTGGCCCTCATGCTCCCAACTGTTTGACCCCTGTAGGCTGAGAGGTCCAATGGCTGGCACCTAATGGCCTCTTCATAAGATGGCGGACCTCCAGGGCTTCTCTGATCCACTTGTTGGAACACATCTCTGACAGAGAGGGCATGGGATCTGGAGTTAAAGTCTAGAGCACTTTGGCCCTGGATTTCAGACAAGTTTTCCTGGATGATCCGCCCAGCAAGCTGGCTTTCTTTTTTAAAACCTTTCTTTACTTGGTCTCTGGTAAAGCCTTTGGATTTCACAGACACGCAGCTGGGGGCTTTGGTCAGCACTTTTTTGTGAGAGGCAAAGGAGAATGACATGGAGTGTTTTTTAATTTCTCTGTTGGGCTTACTTTTCTCTGTCTTCGTGAAAGACTGATGTCTGGTGAAGAAATTTCTTTTGGGACTGGAAGGAGAAGCCACCGGTGAGCTGTCAGAGGAAGCATCCAGAGAGCCACTGGAGGAGGCTTTGGATGCCAGTCCCCTCAGTAACACCAAACCCTGAGTCGAGTTCTTCACCTTCAGGTCCTGCGGTCTCTGGGGTTTGCCTTCAACTGCAGGAAACACCTCCTCTGGAAACGGGTCTTCAGTTTCCTCACTTTCCAAATGATCCCCTGCCTGGGCCATGGCGAAGTCCTCCTCGCTTCGTGTTAGTTTTTGGTGCGTTTTCTGGCTCTCGAGGCTCTCCTGTGAGGATGACATGCTGGGCTCTGAGTACCTCCTGTCTGGTTCACTGAGGGAGTTTTTCAGCCTGGCAAGGGTGCTGACAATGGGCTCCGGACTCAACTCCCAAGTGAGCTGTGGGCCTCTGGGCCCCCAGCCGGCAGCCGTCTCCACCAGCGGCTGCCTGTTTGGGGAGCCGATGGCGCCACCAGATTCCACGTCAGGATCGTTGCTGTCGTAAGCCGAGTCATTCTGCAGCGTTGACATGTCTGGGGGAAGTTAAGGGACAGTTGAGCTCCGGGTTCAATTTCTTTGAGAAATAAACTTTAGTACAATCCCCCCTACTTATGTCAAGTATGCCCCTAGGTAATCTGGTGAAGCTACTTTGGGGCTTGATATGCAACTTGCCACATTAAAATTGTGTTTCTTTCCCAGTTTGAGGTGCAGAAGAGAAGCAGATAAAGGAAACACGAGAGAGAATGAGAAAAGAGAGAAAACATTTCAATGAAAATTTATTGATCTTAAATTTAAAAATGAATCCTTCGGATGGCTCTTTTATTGGATCCATTCCCTTTTAATGGACCCAGAGCCCATTACGTGGAAACAACCCTCTAGCTCAAGTTAACTTAGTAAAATTAGCAGGTCTTTGTGATTCTGAAAGCAACTGGGCGAGTGTCAGCTGAGTGAGGAGACACTGCAGGAAAACTTGAGAGCAGGTTTCCATGTTTCATGGTGTCCTATGAATTCGATCTGGTGATTTGTGGAGATAGCTTTTGCTTCAAACGCCAGATATACTTTATGTTACTGGCATGGACTGGCACACTGGCATGAACTTTCTCCCACGGTCATAATCAATTGAGAGCACATTTTGTACCTGAACTGTCAGTGTGTTCCAGGGAGTCATCAGAAGCAGTGCTGGAATGTGCCGGAATGTTCTCCCCAAATATTTCCAAGCAATTATCGATGAGGAATTCCACCAATGTCTTAACCTGTGAGGAAAAATAAGCAAGTTGTTAGCCTAAAGACATCTTTAATTTTTTTAAAGGAAGAGGAGAAAGAATGGGGATGTGATGGGGGTCAACCGTGAGGGAGGTGCCAAAATAAGCATAAGAGATCTTTATGTGTTTGAAAAGAGCATACGGAAAATTGGTAAAAATCATGTATATTAAAGTTATCTTTGAGACATGCATTTCTTGAGAATTAAAAAAACCTCTTCCTTTAAAGTAATTTTTATCTAAAATAAGGAGTTTCCCAAACTGATAGTTGGACTGACAGAGTGTGATGCACATATCCTATGAGACAAGAGGTTTGTTCCGTGTCATCAAATGCACGAATCTAAGAGGGCAGAACTATGACGAAAGCATTTTGCATTTCATGTTTCACTGTGACCTTGAGTCAGTCAGAGAGACTCAGAGGCATTTTATCACTTGGGCCAGTCTGCCTGCCTGCCTGCCTGCCTGCCTTCTTTCTTTCCTTCCTCTCTCTCCCTTCCTCTCTCTCTCTTTTTAAAAATAGTTTATTTATTTTTGAGAGAGAGACCTCATGTGCATAGGTGAGTGAGGGAGAGACAGAGAGAGGGAGAGACAGATTCCCAAGTAGGCTCCACACTGTCAGCACAGAGCCCAACATGGAATTCCATCCCATGAACTGTGACATCATGACCTGAGCCAAAACCAAGAGTCGGATGCTTAACCAACTGAGCCACTCAGGTGCCCCCTCCCTTCCTTTTTATTATCACTTGATGTTTTCAAACAAATGGTGAGATCGTAAATTGGGAGTTTCTAAGAAATAGACCAGAACAAACCTTGTTGTTTAAGTCTTTCTGGGCTTCGAACGACAGGTGTTGGTCATTCTCTAGGGTCAGCACGTTGGGTCCGATGCAGATAGCTAGATTGCTGGCATCCATCTTACTGACCTCCGAGTTCTTGCTGATGAGGTAGAGCACTGAGACCAGGTGCTTGAGCAGTAGGAGGTTGGGCCGGGGGAGCTTATCTGCAACCCTGGAATGAGATTCAAGGAAGCTGGTTTTAGAGGAGGCTAGTGGTCTGTCTCCCCTTAGCATATCAAATGAGGAAGGTGCATTTTCACAGTAAGATTGTGAAATGTTCATCAGACACTTCCAGTGGTAACAGACGTGGCATGAAACTGGTTAACTACGAGATCCTGAAGACCTAAGACACTGGTCTTTATAATTAGGACACCAAGAACACAACCCTTTATTATTTGTATTGATCTTAAATTAGGAATTCTTAACTTCTGCAACAAACTCCATCGTTTAATACATTTTGAAAATTGTTTTGTTGAGTAATCATTTAGCCGAGCAGAATGTCTTTCTAACACTGCAAGACTGGTATTTTTGGAACACAATCATTTACCTTTTTTGATCTGTGTCCATCACACAAAGATGACCCATTTTTATACCATTCTGAGAAATCTTTATGGAGCATAAATCAGTTTATAAGGGCATGTTCATAAGTATGGTCAAGGTAGCACTTAAATGGCAACAACGGTACTAGCAATAATTAGATTTGTAAAGCCTTGTTTTTTCAAAATAGGCAATGGTGACTTTCATTTCTCATAAGAAGTTACTATTATGAAAGAGCTTCATGTCTTTAAGGAAAAACTTGTAATAATATTAGGATTTTCAGTCTGGGACAGATATTCTTAACACCTTCAGTTCAATAACTATTTCATTGGAAATATTTAGCCGCATGGACAATGATAATAAATAGACTTTCATAGCATTCGGCGAAAGTGCTGATATTTCAAAGTTAGGTGTTTAAGATTGTTTAGTCACTAACAGTGTACAGTTTCATTTACAAATGTAATTGTTTTTGTTGTCTTTGGTATTTGTTTTTATATAGTTTTCATTTTGACTAATTAATTATAAGAATATCAAATATGCTGTGGAATTTTGTGATCAAAACCTTCCCTTCCTATGTTCTACTACGCCTTAGGGGATATTTTATGAGAGAATTGTCACCTTGCCTGACACCAATCTGTTAGGTTAAGGATAAGCCCACATTCCTACACTTGGCTATTTAGGCTGTTTTGAGGGTTTCCTCTAAGATTTTGTCCCATACCTTCTTGAACAACTTATACTTTTAGACTCCCCCACCTCTCGGGATTTGCACTTTCTACTCTTTGAAAAAGTGCTTCCTTTCATTTGGCTAAAACTACTTTAAAAGAAGTCTCCAAAGTACCTTGTGATTTTTATTCTGGGAGTAAACAATCCCACTCTGATTCCCTAAACACTTCAATTTTCATGAAACACTCAGAGAATTACGTGAAGAATCAAAAAATGGAGACCATGTGGGCCTGGCCTCCGGCAGTGCCTCTGACAACTTACTGTTTCAGGGCCTCGATTCTGTCCTCCTCATTCTGCCTCTCCACGGCGTCCATCCACTCCTCAAAGAGGTCACAGGAAAGTAGCTTCAGGGGGATACTTCTGAGGAAGTCCTGGAGGATGAAAGGGGATGGCTTGTCCTGTTTATGTTATATAACGTGCCGGCGTCTTCATCTTCCCCCTGTCTGATCTGTCCCAGGGACCCTCTGATCATCTTACCACAGGCTGCACCCCCTTCCTGCTTGCATTTGAATACTCTAGGGAAATCTCTCTCAGCAACCTTCTAACAATGCACATACAGTAAGGCCATCATCTGAGGGACCACCAGATTCAGGGACATGGACTTGGCCATGGGACAGTCTAAGTGCTTTTTCTCATCAGAATTTGGGGAGAATTTAATGTATTACTTTCTGTTGGAATCTGGGATCATAGAAACAGATGTTCATATAAGAAAATAAAAGGCTTATCTAAAAAACTTAAACTCCAGGATCAGTTTACTTTGATTTGTAAGGAGAAGAGCCCATTTCTTATTTTCTGAGAATTACCGTGTCAGAGCCCACTGACAGATGATTTGGCAGCAATGTTGTGAACTCACCTTAAAAACCACAGCCAGAAGGTGCACAGGGAGACTTTTCAGATCCACCATCCCTCCCGAGTTGAGCTCTTCCTTTAGCTCTTTGCGGGCTTTCTCATTGGCTGCTTTCCTGAATATCCCTTCAGTGGAAGGTCCTTTAAGGCATAGAATAGTGAGAATATCCTATAGGAAAGAGGGGTAGGAATAGGAAATGGTTACCCTTAGTCTGAATACATGAAACCATACGCTACTACTAATACATGAAAAATCTATGTTTAGGTAGGAGAAAGAATTAAAATGGTACATGTGAACAGTATCAAACTTCACATGTCATAGAATATCCTCTCAATAAATGTTAATTCTCCATGATACCGAGATGCTCTTAACAAGGGACCATTAATATCAGTTTTTCTTTACATCCCCATTGCTATCAACTGTCTCCCTCAACTCTGCTATTTTTCTAAGAGGGGATAAGTGGTGAAAGCTCTAATTTTTTACATTATAAAATTATTTCCTCCTTTCAAGTTATTCTATATAAACACTGGATTTCTGATCATACACTTTAGACCCCATTTCTGTCTGTTGACTTTTCAGAAGCTATACATTTTAAGCATTCTTAACGCCATGAGATCATAAGAATGGAAGGATAGGGGGCAAGTAGAGCTAATTTCTAGAATGTAAGCAGCCAGGTACTCTCCTGACTGTACTCATATGTGGAAACACTATTTCCAAAAGTGGAAAAAACCCTAAAGACTGGCCCCAGCAAGTTTAGCATGAGAATGATATTTAGAGCTCCCAAGGATCTTTCACGTCTGACAAAAATCTGAAGTAGGTTTATGAGTAAATGTGCACCTACCTGAATGGGTCTCGGGAGTATGTTGTCCTCACCACAGATGATTGATAAGGGCTGATCAAAGAGTGGCGTTTTCAGTTCTGGTTCTGAAGCCCCAGGAAAACCTGACACAGGAGAAATCCTTCTCATGAGAAAAGGCCAGGACAGCACTGTCTTTCTCTTCTTAATTTCTACAGGCAGGAAAACAAGGCAAAGAGAAAAATTAAATTTAACTGATTAATAAATAAAGACCCATATAAGACAATGGATATCATCAGCCACTTAATGTCATCTATGGATACCATGAACGGGGTAGCAGGAATAATTTTGAAAAACTGAGAAAGCAAAGGGTGTCAATTTTAATCTAGAAAAATCAACCCCAAAAGCAACCACATTGTTACCAGAGCAACGAGCCCCAAAACATCAACACCAAGGTTCCTCAAAGTCTCCACCTTTCCTGTTTTTACCCTTCACTGGCTGTTTGCTACAGAAAATCAGCAAAACCTAGCCAAGCAGATCACACACAACCATCTTAACATATTGACCTTAATAACTATGGTGGGCATTTCTGATGTGAAATAGATTATTATTTTTTTTTTCATTGGTGGAGAAAACAAAACTTAAAAGGAGAGGAAGTGACTTGCTCAAGATCTTTTTTTTAAACTGAAGTATAGTTGACAACAGAATATTACACTAATTTCAGCCACGATGGGAAACAACATGGAGTTTCCTCAAAAATAGAAATACCATATGATCCGGTAATTTTACTGCTAAGTTTTACACAAAGAAAACAAAAACACTAATTCAAAAAGATATATGCACCCCTGTGTTTGTTGCAGCATTGTTTACAACAGCCAAGGTATAGAAGCAACCCGAGCGTCCATTGATAGATGAATGGATAAAGATGTGGTCTATAAATACAGTGGAATAATACCAAGCCATAAAAAAAAAGTGGAATCTTGCTCAATATCACTTTGACACTTAGCTGGGCTGGCCCGTAAACCTCTGCAGCCACACTAGCACCAACTAGCCACTAGAGGGAGCTACAACAGCCTGTCTGCAGTCCCCTTGAGGATTTCCCTGGTGGCTGCTTTAGGATAGGGCTGGCACAGATTGCCAGGAAGGCTTGAACCTAGACCTGGCAGTTGGGAACTATCAGTAAAACGTTAGCAGCGTGTCCTATCTTTGCAAAATCCTGAAGATGGGCATGCAACGGGTATTGCGTCTCGCAAGTTTCCTTCTTTCTCTCTTTTCTCTGTCTCCTTCCGTCTCTTGTTTTCCCCTGAATATAAAAACTGTATTTTCTAAATGCATGGCCATATGTTTCTACACAGGCAAGTGGAAGAGGATGGCTAGAGAAGGAAGGAAAGGGAAAAGGAGCGGTCTCTTTTTCATACGTATGTGTGCCGTAATTGTCAAAACAGAAGCGACTCGGAGATCTGACCCCACTAAAAACCCCTTGGAGAGCCGGGGGGCCTGGCTCTCCAGAGGATCTTTTCTGTCAGAGTGCCCTGATGCTCCAGTGAGCTGGAGCCTGCCTGCCATCGAAGGGCTAATGTTCTGCGGTCTATAAAAGAACATTAAAAAAGAAATTCCTAGTAGGGTAAGGTACTGTGGTTTTGCAAACCAAGAACATTTGTTCTTACCACTTACATAAAAGATTAGTATGTTTTCAAAACTCACCAATTAGCTGGCAGATATTATCTTCACTCTCAGATGATACCAACAGAGGATGTTCCTTGATATCACCCTAAAAATATATTCATTTTAGTTAAAAGTGACTGAAGAGATCTACCCAGTTGTGCCCCACAAAATACACCTTTTATTCATATTAGGAATTAGTCAATAGAGTCCACTGATTTTTTTTCTAGCTTCTAGAATCAACAATTGATTATCATCATAGAAGGTCCCCATTAATGTTTTTAATGTACTGCACAAATGATGTCAATTTTCTACTCTGATAATTAAATGATCCAAACAATATTCCATTAAAACACAGTGTTCCATGTTCTCACCGTGCAGATAAAAAGTTTTTAAAATTGTTCTCTTACCTCTGACTGACATTCAATCAATGTCTCCATATTATTGGCATTTAGTGTTTTTGCCTAAAAGAGAAAAACCAAAATTAGGTAAAGATTTTTTTTGACTCTGACTTCTGGAAAATCGGAATTAATAAATGCAAGAGAGGGACGTACGGCATTGCAACTGCTTATCAGCTTCATTAGAGTCTGGGCTGACTGTCCAGCGCTGACTTGCCCTCCGTGTGGCCTTGGCTCTGCCTGTGAGAAATCACGTGAGAAAGGGTGAGGAGGGAGACACATAATAAGTTAGCTGATTTCAGTGCCAATACACAAAGTTTGAAACTGTTAGGTAGAAAAGTTTTCATTTAAAGTCTGTGATACGGGGGTGCCTGGGTGGCTCGTCGGTTAAGCGTCCGGCTTCGGCTCAGGTCATGATCTCACGGTTCGTGGGTTTGAGCCCCACGTCGGGCTCTGTGCTGACAGCCAGCTCAGAGCCTGGAGCCTGCTTCAGATTCTGTATCTCCCTCTCTCTCTGACCCTCCCCCTGCTCACACTGTCTCTCTCTGTCTCTCAAAAAATAAATTTAAAAACATAAAAAAAATTTTTTTTAAAGTCTGGGATACGTTACCAGATGTCTTAGGCTGATAAGAACAGCACCTGAACACACTTATTTCTAAATTATTTAAGCCTGATATCTTCACCATGCCACACTTATTCATTTATTCCATTCCCATCAAGAGATAATCTGACAATTATTTCATAATTATATACCCCCTTTTGTTGGCAGAGGGTAGAGCTCACTATGTGTCAGGTACTGTATTATTATGTGCTCTGCATGGATGATCTCACCTAACTCCCCAGAGTCAAAAACATATTCCCAAAATGCTACTTGCAGTCAACACAAAACAAAGTTAATGGTTACAGAATTCCTGTGCCAAAAAAGTGCAGGCTTCATACTGAAGCAAAGCTTTGCGCCTTCAGAGTCTTGATAACATTACGTGTTGTATGTTCTGCGGTACAGCTGTTTTCTGTTGGAGATGCTCTCAGACACCAGCGATTTGCTAGCTGGCTTATTCTCTAGTGATGTGAATTTATGGTACTCACCCTCCGAGGGTCTCCAGCCAGACTTGTCTTATCTCCGGGGGACTGTGGAAAATGGGAGAAACCGCATGACACTCTGCTCCTACTAATCCACTGGTCGAGAGGGCAAGACTGAACCACTCGCTTCACGTGTCCTGCATTATAAACGAGAGGGGGTGGGCAGGTGGAAATTCAGAATATTACTGAGACCGGAAAGAACATCATGGGTTGTCACACAGACATAGCCAGCCAGACACTGGAGAGCTCTCACTTCCTCATTCCTTTTAGGGCAGCTCTGGTTCTTTTTCTTCTTCCTCCACTTCAAAGTAAAAAAAAAAAAAATCTATAAGCTACTAGGGGTGGAAAAGATGACATATGGCTCTTAGGTGAAGGCTCCGATTAATGTCACAGGTGGGATGTGTGAATAAGAAATTATGTTATTCTGTAATAAACATAATTTTATTTTGTAAAGTGGTGATTTCAGGTGCCCTTATTTTGTATCCTGTTTGGGTGCTGTCTCCTTTCCCACCCACCATCTACTCTGTTCATCGGTCACCACACATTGACTGGCATCCTCTGGGTGCGGGGTGCTGTTCCTCCCAGAAGCCCCAGATGTGCTGCCTCTTTTGAGAAATGGTCACTATCGGTTTCCTTTGGAATTAGATAGAAAGTCCCCTAGAGCCAGCTGCCAAAATATAACCCCCTTCTCCTTTCCCTAATTCCTAGTCAAAATTGTTGATACCATCTCCAATCTTGACATGGAACCAAAATTCCTTTGGTCAAACCAATTTCAAGTAGAAAGGAGATGGTGAGGGGCGTCTGGGTGGCTCAGTCAGTTAAGCGTATGACTTCGGCTCAGGTCATGATCTCGCCGTTTGTGCGTTTGAGCCCCACATCAGGCTGGCTGCTGACAACTCAGAGCCCACTTCAGATCCTGTGTCTCCCTCTCTCTGCCCCTCCCCTGCTTGCTCTCTCTCTCTGTCTGTCTCAAAAATAAATAAACATTTATTTCTCTTCTAAAGAAAAAAAAAAGAGATGGTGAACTTCATCTGTGGATCCCTCCTCCTCTTCCTCCTTCTCCTCCTCCTCCTCCTCCTTCTTTTTAATGTGTGGATCCCTCATTCTGGATAATTGAAAATCTTTGGTCTTTTCTATGGCTCAAAGGCCATCTGTGAAATGGCTCACATACCTCAGGAGCAGAATGTGACACGTATTGCGACATCTTCGCACAGAGGAGTGTACCTTAGAACTCATGGTCTGTAACTACATCCAACAGTGTGGGCGGGCTCGCAACATAACGTCGAGCTAACGAAGTCAGACTCAGAAGAGCATATCTGGCATGCGAAGCAAAGCCATCTATGCTCATAGTCAGAAGTCAGTCTGTGCTATTTCACTCTAGTTTCCCTGGGGTGGGCAGTGACCACTGGAGGCCAGAGAGGGCTTTGTAATGGTCCGTCTCTTGATCTGGGTGCCGCTAATCTTATGTTCACATTTCTGTCCGTGTGTTATTCTTCAACAAAAAATGAAAAACTCCCTTTGTCTTAATTCATCACCAAAGGCTTTAATTCCAAGACTTTTTCATATTGATAGCTCCATTGTCTTTATACTAACAGGAAGTCGCGGTTAGGCGTTCTTCGGGAAACTGAAGCACAGAGCGGTTAAGATTTGCCCCCTAACTCAGCGTTTCCGTGCGTGGTGTCCAGGCGCCCAGCTGAAAACTGCCTCGGAGCCGGAGCCCCCGGAGCTCAGGGCAGTAGCCCTGTGTAGTCTCTGCTCGGGGCTGCCTTGCATCCTTCCTCTGGCCCTCGGACATCTTCAAATTGACTCGCTGACTTTTTTAAAACTTTTTTTTAAAGAAAAGTTTATTTATTTTGAGAGAGAGGGAGGGGGACAACATAGGGGGAGAGAGAATCCCAAGCAGGCTGTGCACTGTCATCTCAGAGCCCGACGTGGGGCTCAATCTCACAAACCGTGAGATCATGACCTGAGCTGAAATCAAGAGTAGGATGCTTAACCCACTGAGCCACCCAGGTGCTCATTGACTCATTGACTTTTTTATTATCAAAAAGTATATATATGCTGGACGTTGTCCAGAGAGAGGCACATAGTAGGTGTTCAGTAAATAATTTCTGAAAAAATACATTTACTTATAAAATAGTCATTCTTTATGCTAATATGTATTTCATGAACTTTTTTTCATTTGACATACTTTTTGGGGTTTTCTAAGAAATCTAATGCTTGCACTGCTCTAATAACTGATGCATCAATCCTCAATCTATATATTTCAAATGAAGACCATATTTCTTTTTCTTTGATTATCCACTATACCCCCACAATACACATTCTATTAGTGGTTTAAAAACTGTCTTTTTGTTTATGTTTTGCCATGGAATTCTATATTAAAAAGGGAGATGAACCTAGAATCCTGATATATAAAATGTAAAAAAAAATTAAGTATGTGTCTCTAGTGGGAGAAGGGTGGGGAAGTCATGGGCTCGTCCATTTTACCTCTTTTCCTGACAAGCCCAAGCTGAGGGGTATTTAGGAGACTCGAAAACTCATAGGTTTGGTCTATACCGGCAGTTCTCAAAGTGTGTTCAGGGAGCCCTGAGGGTACTGGAGACCCTTTCAGGAGCGTCCATGAAATCAAAACTATTTTATAACAATGTTTGCCTTTTTGACTCTATTCTCTCAAGAGCAGACAATGGACTTTTCCAGAGGCTACACGATGTGGGATGTTTTGATATGATGGGAATGCAAGCTTGTGTATTCTTAGGTTTAATTTTTTTCTCAGCTTTAATTTCTCCCAAGGTACATATTGGTAAATACAGCTTACATAAATTAAATCTCTTTAGACTTGGCAATAATTCTGTAAAGGGTTCCTGAGACCACAAAGTTTGAGAACTGCTGGTCTACATCATATCTGTGCATGTGAGAAAATTCCAGATACTTGTCGTGCATCCTTACCTGTCCCCGTCACCCTCACGGCCACAGCCATTTTCAATGAGAATTATTTTCAAGCTATGTCGTCTGATAGCCAATCACTCTACATCCCATTTTGTTTATTAATGGTTTTGACAAGAGTGAAGAAAGGATTCTGTCCTGCTCCTTTACATCCTGTGCCTGCAGCCACCCCAGGGGTCCTCACTGCCTTTACTCCACGTCTGAGTCTCAGTCTCTCTAATGACACAAATGTCCCTCACTATAAACTCAGCTATCAAAATATGGCAATGGAGAAAAATGAGAAAGTTAGTTGGACATAAGAAAAGTGCCATTTTCCTTTGGATATGTAATCCCAAAACTTTTTGAATTAAAAAAAAATCTTTATTTAAATTTTAACCATCACCAGTGGACACTAACAAACATTTTTTAAAGTAATCTTTACACCCAATGTGGGGCTCGAACTTACAACGCCAAGATATCAAAAGTCACATTTTCCACTGAGTGAACCAGCCAAGCATCCTCTCCAAAACTTTTTGATTTTTTAAGAATATTTATTTATATTGAGAGAGAGGGAGAGAGAGAGAGATTGTAAGCATGGGAGGGGGAGAGAGAGAAGGAAATACAGAATCCAAAGCAGGCTCCAGGATCTGAGCTGTCAGCACAGAGCCCAAAGCAGGGCTCGAGCTCATAAACCATGAGATCATGACCTGAGCTGAAGTCGAAGACTTAACCAACTGAACCACCCAGACACCCCAAACTTTTTGAATTTTTAAGTGAGATTTGATTGTTGCTGGAGGTTATATATTTCTTATTATGTAGATAATCATATTTTTAAGTTTACTATGAGGGGTGCCTGGGTGGCTCAGTTGGTTAAGCATCCAACTTCGGCTCAGGGCATGATCTTGCAGTTCCTGAGTTCGAGCCCGGCATCAGGCTCTGTAATGACAGCTCAGAGCCTGGAGGCTGCTTAGGTTTTAAGTGAGTAACTTATTTAATGTCCTGTCCCTGTTCTGATGTTTTCATCTCTGCAGCGTCCCTGCCAAATTGTCTCTTTAAAATTGTTCTGGAAGTCCTTCTGTGCTGAGGGCGTTGCCGAGTAAACCCTTCCCTAATCCAGCAGAAGACTTCTGGTTATGTGAAGGGGGAGCCTGCCTTCCAAAAACTCTCATCTTAAATTCCATCTTATTAAATCCCATCCTATTCTGGGAGACAAAGCTCCCTCCACTCAGCCCCTGTGAATACCCGCACCCAAACAGGAACATCCAAACTGAAGCACCAAGAACACCTCTGTCTGGGGTCGCCCATCAACAATCTAGCCTATAAGAAGAATGAAAGATTCCTGCTTTAGAAAACACCAGGGCCCTGACTTACTCCTTTCTATTGCCCTGTTTTCTGCTAACTTCTGATCCCAGATACCTTGGTACCTCTCTCTTTTTTTTTTTTAAAGGAAATGACTTCTGTGCCTTCCTCATCCCAGTAGGAAATGTTCTTTTATTTTTTTAAAATGTTTATTTATTTTTGAGAGAGTATGAGCAGGGGGAGGGACAGAGAGAGAGAGAGGGAGACACAGAATCTGAAGCAGGCTTTAGGCTCTGAGCTGTCTGTCAGCACAGAGCCCAACGAGAGGCTAGAACCCACAAACCATGAAATCATGACCTGAGCCGAAGTTGGATGGTCAACTGACTGAGCCACCCAGGTGCCTCAGGAAATATTCTTTTAAACATCACCTCGGTTTTTGGCATCCATCATTAGCTCTGCATTCTGGGGTGTGCGATTTACTTATTTAACACCTACTATTTGCCATATGCTGTGTGGTATTTTCAAATAACTTATCTCACATAATTACTAACACAGCACTCTGAATGTGTCATTCTCTGAGGCTTATAGATGAGACAATGAGGGCTCCATGGTTCAGTTGGCTTTCCCAAGGTCATGCCACTGGGTTTGAACCTTGGTTGTTCCACCATTTCTTTCAAGGATAATCCTTGAAGGGATTCATTTATAAATGGAAACAAGATGTCTAGACCTATTATATCCATTTATGCCAGATGAGTCCTGGTGAATCCTTCTAGGGAACTCTTATCTAACAGAGAGAATCAGATTTAGGGCATTGTCCTGAAACTTCAAATCTCCTTCTGTCAGTTTCATTAATAATCATAAACAGAACCCAATTTACATCTTAAGAAATGCATAGCACCCAAGGTTCTGCGTCGTGCAGAAACTATTACAACAACAGAGTAGAACTTTCGGCTTGTCCGGAATTCTTCCATCGACCTTCCGTGCCCCACTTTGGAGAGGAAGGCAGGTACCCAGCTATCTGGGATCAGAAGTTAGCAGCAAACAGGGCAATAGAAAGGAGTAAGTCAGGGCCCTGGTGTTTTCTAAAGAAGGAATCTTTCGTTCTTCTTATAGGCTAGATTGTTGATGGGCGACCCCAGAGGAAGGTGTTCTTGGTGCTTCTGGGAGATGTTGACAGTTACCATCTGATTAACAGGTACGTTTGTGACTAATGGAAAGTCACCATGAGCAGCTGGCCCTGGAGGCTGATGGAGGAGGGGTGTTCCCTTATCGTTAGTGCCGGCCTGTCCGGCATATGGTCTCCACTGTGGAGACA
This sequence comes from Cryptoprocta ferox, assembly GCA_028646485.1. Taxonomy (NCBI): domain Eukaryota; kingdom Metazoa; phylum Chordata; class Mammalia; order Carnivora; family Eupleridae; genus Cryptoprocta; species Cryptoprocta ferox. Next base: position 8,603,182 of record CM053577.1, on the reverse strand, counting down.
GAGTGGGAAGAGCAGATCCTGCACCTCTGCTTCCAAAAATCGCAGAGTAAGTTTGATGGCAGTTTTCTGAGCAATAGTAGAAATGTTTGTAAAAACTGTGAAATTTGGGGGCAGGCATATCTACATAGAAAGAAAACCAGATGGAGGGATCTGTTTCGCTCTCTCCATCGTCTTGCCTGTTACAGTTTCCTTAGAAAAGCAAGCTCTTATCCTGCATGACAAGAGTTTTTGGAACAGGGAAAGGGACTTAAGTGGCTTTAAAAAAATGTATATTTATTTTTGAGAGAGAGGAGAGGGGAGGGGCAGAGAGAGAGTGGGGGCAGAGGATCTCTATGCGGGGCTCAAACTCACAAACTGTGAGATCATGACCTGAGCCAAAGTCAGACACTCGACTGACTCAGCCACCTAGGTGTCCCTTAAGTGGCCTTTGCTAGGCAGCAGATCTAGATAAGATGAACAGTCAGATGGAAGAAACACACCTGTAAAGCTGCTTCTCATGCTAGGATTTTCTTAACTCCTGATCAAGATAGACGTGTCTCCAAGAACTGGCTTTGTTTTAACTGTAGTGACTGTCTAGACAGTAATCCTGTGACAGGGACTGTGACTTCTACACTGAGTGTGTTCAGCTGCTACCTCAGTCCTGACCGCTGTGTGTGTGGTGTTACCCAGCTCGCCCATGGGACACCAACTCGAGATCCTGTCGTCATTCCAAGAATCGCTTTTCCCTTCTCCCCCTTGGACTGCCAGTGGCCAGAGCCCCACATTCCTTTGTTGGAGCGATATCAACTCTTTCCTGCAGAGAGGATTGTTTTCCCAAAGAGGTCACAGTTTCCTAGAGGACTTTCTATAACAGCCCAGTGCCTGGCTACCTAATGATTGATTAATACATTGATCTTCTGGAAAGTTCTTCAGGTTACCAGGAAAAAATAAAAATAAAAAGGTATTCAGCCTTCTCTCTGATTATGCCTCCTCCCCGTTTCCCCTACTTGTCATCTTTTTGCTACAGAGTCAATTATCATTCCCTAAAAGGTGCACGCTTGCCTCTCCAGGCCTGTGAGGAAGCTGTCCCCTCCCCACCAGACTGGCACTCACCACACATTTATTTGTCTTTCACAGTATCTACTTTTTCCTCCCGCTGAGTCCCCTTCAAGTCCCATCTTCTCTAAGAGCACCCACAGACTCTTCCAGAAAGAATTAGGCTCCCTTGCCTGGTTCTGTGACAGCAGCTCGCCCAGTACCTCCAGAAAGCAGGGGCCGATTTTCACCTCTTATCTTTACAAGCACTTTGGACATAGCAGACATTTATTATCTACTATATTTTGATTCTTTTCCATGGGAAAAATTGTGTTATCAAATGAAACATTCAAATCTCACTGTATGTTTACTGGTGTCGCAGTGTTACTTAGCCTCAGTGACTGCTTGCCTCGCCGAGAAAGACCTCTTTGTCAGGATGTGGGATGGGATCAATAAGCTGAGTCCCCGCAAGCCTTGCCCTGGTGACCAGCGGGCTTACGTGACACCAGCACTGAGGCTCTGGACTTCCCAGTTTTGCCTGTCTCACATGAGTTAGGTCTGAGATAAGAGCCCTCAGTGATGGACATCCGGGATGGTGACTTCTGTCAATGAACTTGGAGAACACAGGACTGACAGTCTCTCTACCCCCTCCATGGACCAAAGCCTCATCTTCTTTGTGGAGGAGGAAACCCCCCCGATGGACCCACTCGGGATCCCTCGCTACATCTGAGCCAGATGTGTGGACACCTGACTATCCCAAGGCCATGTTCCACACCGCGTGCAGGCTGAGGAGGCCCAGGAACCAGGGCTTAGAATAAAGAACTGAGGGATATTGGAGTCATCCGTCACCCAAGACTTGGCCTCTCTTGGCTGCAGATTCGCTGCTGTCCTGACAAATGCTCCAGGCAGACTGGGCCTTAGTTCTTACCATCGAAGGGAGGGCATGGGATTCAGTAATCTGCGAAGTCCCAGCTCTGCTAAGTTCCTTCTGGTTAGAGTGGATCAGCAATGAAACTCCTTGCCTGCCTCTCCTCTAAGAAACTCGGAGGAAGGTTTGTGGATGTGCGATGGGGCTGGAAGAGACATTCCAACCTTTCCCAGCCTGGGGCAGAGGGCAGGTGGGGACTCGGTCTGACCTAGAGTAAATCCAGTCCACGTCCTTAAAGGTTATTGCCTTTTCTTGGCAGGAAAAGGGTTGTCCTCCAGCCAAATTTTAATCCATGCTATTGCATGAGGGTTACCTCAATGTCGCGGAGGTTTGCTGGGACCACAGCGTCCCTGAAATACTGCAGAGTGTCCTTGTGTCTTGCAGAATTATTGCAGTACCTGCAAATGCCTGCATTTCTGTGGCGGGTGCACATATTTTAAATTTGCCTCTGAGATCTTCATGATAACTAATTTGTCTTTGCATTGGAATACAAAATAGCCTCAGTGTAAAATAATATTTGAAGACCTCTGTGTTTTCAGAAAGCTGGCTTGAAAAGTACGAAAGGCTAGAACAAAATGTTCCTTTTTAAACTGCCTTCCTCACTTATTGAGATCAAGATTAAGAATTAGAAATAAAATATCCTGATATTAGGAGATTATAATCTGTGAATTGCTGATGACACAAATACCACAGTGCATGGCCAATGTGACAACTTACTTGCATATATCACTTTAAGGACTAAAGAGTCCTTCCTTTCTGACATTTTGGCTCAAAAAATTACCCAAAGAAAACCCAGTGTCAAAAAGGGTATGTCAGCAACCTTGAACATCACTAAACTACGACATAATCCAGCAGATTAGTTTTGGGAGAGAAAAAGAGAAACTTACGAAAAATGAGGTTTCTTTGTTAGCAGTCCACCAAATTCATGTGCAGCATTTGTAAAAAAAAAATCTGGACAAGAAAAGTAGAAATGATAGGAAAATGTTTAGTTAGCCTCATGCTTTCAAAATACCTTTTAAAGAGATATTTACTTTACTTGGATTCATTTCTTTTTAAAAACTTCGCTCTTTTTTCACTTGTCATATGAGAAAAAAATTACCCAGGGATTTTACCTCCCTGTTTAAATTTAAAAAAGGAAGACTATTTCTCATGTGGAATGTGTGTGGTCCCGTTCTCAAATACTGTGCCTTATTTGGCGTCTCCCGAGAAAATCTCCCAGTAGTGGCCTCAGAAGGTGGCTCTGGCTCTGGGGGCTGAGGTATAGGGTGGGATGGCCATTGACAGGACAGTGTAGCCAGCAGCCCATGCAGGTCCCACCTGGGGAGATGAGGTGAGGGACCTCCATACAAACCGCATCCTGACCTGCATGGGATTGTCTAGACCGGTTCTGAATTCTACTGAAGACTAGTCCCAGGGTGTTGTGTAACGATTATATGATTGATGTGAAAAGACTTTGCACAGAGGAGGCAAGTTAAGCCATGATGATTCTGGTGAGCCTGATACAGCTACCCTTAGAGTAGGGCAGATGAGTGAAAATGAACAGAGACTGAAGATACATTTATGCTAGGCCATGCAAGGATGTCTTGTCATCCGTATACATAGTTGATATTCACAATTGCTCAGCCCTCTTCCTCGAAGTGTGGACAGAAAGGACCAGGCCCCTGCAGTGTTCTTTTTTTTTTTTTTTTAAGAGGTATCCAATTAAAAAATTTTTTTAAATGTTTATCTATTTTTGAGAGCGAGAGATACAGAGAGTGAGCAGGGGAGGGGCAGAGAGAGAGGGAGACACAGAATCTGAACCAGGTTCCTGGCTCCAAGCTGTCAGCACAGAGCCCAATGCAAGGCTTAAACCCACCAATCATGAGATCATGACCTGAGCTAAAGTCAGATGCTTGACCAACTGAGCCACCCAGGTGCCCCCCTGCAGTGTTCTTGATAGCCCACGACTCCTGGGCTCTTCCTACAGAAAAAAGAATCGCAAGACTTTCCCTCCTGGCTTTGGATCATAAACCATTATTCGAAACTCTGAATCGTGAGACATATTTTCAAAATTCTTGTATCTTTCCTAAATGTTATCCATGTGGATTGCAAAACTGAGCCCTGGTGCTATTTCTCGGAGATGTAGCCTTTGTGAGATCTTCCGTAGATCTTTGAGGGCGACCCTTTTTCAGATTTGCACTACAGTGGTGCTCAGATTTGAACCAGCCTTCACCTGAGGGCTCCTGAAAACAGACTGTGGACCTCGCTCCCAGAGCTTCGGATTCAGCAGGTCTGGGAGGGGCCTAAAAATGTGCATTCCTAACAAGGTCCTGGGCGATGTCGCTGCAGCTGGTCTGGCAAAGACTACTGCTGAAGACTCATGATGAAGTAAACAGTGGGCCCGTGGGAATGGTGCTTCCCGGGCGCTGGAGTGGATTCATGGCATTTTTAGAATCACTGGGTTATCCCACAATGCCAGCACTTTGCTGGTTTTCACTCGTATGTCTTGCCCCTGAAATTAGCCCGCAGGCCCTTACAATGGAGAAATTCACTCCAACACCCTGACACAAGCCCGAAGTCCAGTAGGAAGTACCCAAATGTTCATTTTTAAGAATGAGTAAAATGGCAGGTTCCCCAGGAGAAGTTATACTTCTGCTTTTGTCAGCTATTTGGACACATTTCTACTCCTGATTGCTATGCTCAATGCTGTTTTTTCATCAGCTAAAAAATTGGGGACCATTCCAAAGGAACCGTGCAAGCTTTTGTGTTTAGGAGAATCCCAAGCACCTTTATTAGATAGCCAAAGACAGAGAAGGCACCTACAACTTGACTCAGTAACTGCAAAGAGGCTTTGCTAATTTTATTTTATTTTTTTTTCAAATAAATGTGGCATTCCCCAGTTGGTGACTCACTTCCAGTGGCCCAGGGTTCAGGAAACCAAATGGACCACAAGCTATATTAGTTTGTTCTGAACCTTAGGGTCGGCTGTTTGCCCACAAGGTGTCTTATTCCTCATTTAGAGAGCTCAGTTCTCCACAAAATACTCTTCTGCAAATCCCTAAAAACTTGAAAGCAAGCTCCCTTCATCACCATCTACCAGAATGTGCTGTGTGTGTGTGTGTATGTGACATTATCCTTCCATGTGCACATCACAAATGACCAGGTAGATAGGATCAATAGGCATTAGTTGCATCTTCCTTGCTGACTGAGAAAAGGCAGTTTCAAGTTTAAATGCCCGTCCTTTGCACACTTTGCTGCACATCAGAATCCCCTAAGGAGCTTTTAAAAATCCCCAATACACAGGCTACATCCTATACCAGTGAAATTGTAATTTCTGGAGATGGGACCCAGACAGACATCAGTATTTTTATTTATAATTTTTTTATGTTTTTTATTCATTTTTGAGAGACAGAGAGAGACAGTGTGAGCAGGGGAGGATCAGAGAGAGAGAGGGAGACGCAGAATCTGAAGCAGGCTCCAGGCTCTGAGCTGTCAGCACAGAGCCCAATGCGGGGCTCGAACCCACGAACTGTGAGATCATGACCTGAGGCGAAGCCAGATGCTTAACCGACTGAGCCACCCAGGTGCCCCAGACATCAGTATTTTTAAAAACTCTCTGGAGAATTCCAATATGCAGCCAAATTTGAGAACCAGTGAGGTCAGCACCAGCTTTCTGGTTAAGCTGATCTGTTGATTCTATGACTGGGTCCTTGTCTGCAACTGTGGGCACTGGGCAGTCTTGGAAGCAACAGGTTCACTCTTGGCCAGGAAGGAAGGCTGTGCCTCAGTTTCCCTCCACAGAAGAGCACCAGCCCAGGAGAACCGTTTCCTGGACTCACCCCTCTTTTGCTCACCAAGTGAGAAAGCTGGGGTGACTTTGAATCTGCTGCAATCTTGTGGTTGATTAAATGTGGCTATAAATTCTCTGTAGCTGCTCCCATGAAGAGATGAAGTCTACTTCCCCCTCCTCTAAACTGGGCTGGTTTCATGACTTGCTCTGACCAGTAGATTGTAGCAAAAGAGATGCCACGTAAGTTCTGGAGCCTGGGCCTCCCACGGACTGGAAGCTTCCACCTTGGTCTCCTGAAGGCAGCCCTGCGAAGGCTGCGTGGCAACCCAGGCTAGTGTCCTGGAGGAGGAGCGGCCAGTCTCCCCAGACCCCAGTGACCCTCCGCCGGAATGTTGTCACCCAAGTGAGCCCTGTGAGACCAGCAGACCGTCCCCAGAATCAGGAGAAATCAGAAATTGCTGTTGTTTGAGAGACTGGGTTTTGGGATGGTTGTTATTCAGGAATAAGGCTGACACAAACAGTGACTCCGTAAGTTATTCTCATAACTTTCATACTTGTGCGATGAGGACAGGCTTGCATGGCATCACAAGTCCTGATATTAAAAAGCGCTGATTTAATCTCTTTCTTGGTGGGAACCGTTTTATTTTAAAGTAACCTCATGATGGATGATACAGTATTTCTTACCAGGAGCCCCCGATGCGTATTTCAGTGTGTTGATGATGATGCAATTTAGAATAGACTGTAGAGATATAAAGAAACATGAAAAAGAAATAAAAAAATACAAGATAAAAATAAAAAATAAAAAAGCAGTACCTATGGATCTAAATGATATATAAGGGAATTTTCAGGATGCAAAATCGAAGGGCAGAGTATCTAAAACTTTGAGTAGTTCATTTACAAATTCCAGAAAAGAATGATTTTCTCTGAGGACTGGAGGAGGAGTTGAATGGGATACTTCTGTACATTTCGTCCTGATAGTGTTTGTATTCACTCAGTCAATAAATATCGATATTTTTTTGAGTCCCTGCAATGGGGCAGGTGCCTTGCTGGACATTGAGGAGGTTCAAAAAAGGACACTGTTCTCAAACTCAGGGAGCATGTACCGCGTGGTTGTCCTGTCATTTCGGTTTTCCAACTTATTAGCTGCTGACAGCAGGCATATCCCAGTGTAATGGCTGGAATTCAAATCTAGCTCTTCCGGAAACAGTCTACACAGCTCTTCAGTGCTAAGGAGGGGAGCTGCTGTTCCGATAAGCGTTCCATGGATTGACGAACGGATCAGGGAAGATGGGACTTTTCATTCAACATCCTTGACAAGGAGTTTCTACTGGGCAACATGCTCGTGTGACTCAGCAGTCTAGAATTAACTCAACGAGAAGGCTTTGGCTTGCAACTAAACACATTTTTATCATCAACTCACATTATCACACACACACACACACACTCACACCCACCCACACACACACACCCACACGTTCCTAAATCTACCATAGCAAAATACCATAGACTGGATGGCTTCAGCCAAAGAAATGTATCTGGAAGCTGAAAGTTCATGATCAAGGTGTCTGCAGGTTTGGTTTCTCACGAGGCCTCTCTCTTTGGCTTGCCAACGTCTGCCTTCCCACCATGTCCTCACATGGCCTTTCCTCTGTGTGTGAGCATCCCTGGTGTATCATTGTGTGTCCTAATCTCTTCTTAAAAGGACACCAGTCATGTTGGATTACAGCCCATCCTGATGGCTGCATTTTAACTTCATTACCTTATAAAAGGCCTCTCAAAATACAGTTAAATTTTACAGTACTGTGAGCTAGAGTTTCATCAGATGAATTTGGTGGGGGACACAATTCAGTCCACATCTCTCTCTCTCTATTTTTTTTCATTGACAGATAGTATGCCTGAAGTTTGTTCTCTGTCAAAGGGTTAGCCTTAGCTCTCTGCCTTTTGTTAAAAACTACAGATAAAGACAAAGGGAAGGGGACAGCAGGTGTTTTGAAGCAGCATACACTCCAAACTGAGTCACTGGAGGTAAAGGCCAGGAAAGCTGAGGGAAGCCTGGTAGGCATGGGGTGGGTGGGCAGCAAAGCACTGTACACAAGGTAGTGGGTGGGCTTCTCTGCGCCAGGCCACACACCACCAGGGTGGGCATCAGTTTATGCACTTCTGACATTGGGACATACACTTCAGTTCACTGGGACAAAACCCCCACTTTCTTGAGTAAGATTGCTCAAGTTCCTATTCAGAAATAATTGTCAAGGGGGAAATTACTTTTTTTTGGCGGTTCTTTTTTTCCTTCTCATTTTTAAACTCTCCTTGATATGATAGGCAGATGCAACTTCCTTAAATGAAAGCCACTTACTTCCCATTTTCTCTAATTGGAGGCTCTTCAAATAAAAAGCCAGGTCATCAGATAGACACACACATACACAAGACGTTTCTTCACTGAAGGGGAATTCTGCAGATAACTGGGAAATCTGAGAGGAGGGTGTTTGCCCAAGTCCAACAATATGTATTGATTCACACGTTCAGCAGATTGTGTTACAGAATCCAATCCGTACTCAAGACTGAAGAGCCTCTTCCCAAACAAGTTTAATGGAACTTTGCTCAACTTCCATGAAGCCAACCAGAGGGGAGACTTCCCACTGCCTTCCCCAGAGGGCTGAGCCATCCCAGCGGGAGGTGCCACCCTTCTGCTGGCCATGGGAGGAGACCAGACACTGTTTCAAAAAGGAAATATGGTGGCATCTGGATGGCTCAGTTGATTAAGTCTCAGACTTCGGCTCAGGCATGATCTCGTGGTTTGTGGGTTTGAGCCCCGTGTTGGGCTCTGTGCTGACAGCTCAGAGCCTGGAGCCTGCTTTGGATTCTGTGTGTGTGTGTGTGTGTGTCTGCCCCTCCCCGACTCATGCTCTGTCTCTCTCTCCTTCAAAAATAAATAAACACTAAAAAAATGTTTAAAAAAGGAAGTATGAACAGACTGTCCAGGACTATGTTACATTGCAATCCTAAAATTGGAATTGTCAACAAAATGGCCTGATGAAAACATCCAATCCTGCAGACACTGAATCCCCCGATAGGAGGACCTCGACAGGAGGCCATTGAGAAGATGCTGTCCACGTCCAACATGAGTCCCAAATGGAACATCTCCTTCCCATGGGTTTTAATTTTGTAGTTAGTTTGCCTTCCTGCACGCTTTTGTTTGTTTTGTTCTGTTTTAGTCATGATCAGGTTGAAAATGTTCAAGAAGGCAGATTCAGAGAGCTTGCACAATATTTCAGCAGTGAACCCAGCACATACAGATGATCCATTTTACTCAGAGCTCATTAAATGAGTAAAATATGTACATATTTTCTATATTGCTTTTTCTCAATAGAGAAACTACTTTCCCCCTAGAAAAGGAGCCATAAGTGGGACATACATCCCACAGGAACTCTGGGTCTCTTTCGTGGCAGTGAAGGTACCTGTGTGGCATGGGTGTTACCATCCGAACAGAGGGTCCTCCAATGCCGTCCCCTGGGAGCCTCCTTCTGTTCTTCAACTGCTCTCTGTGTTCTGTTGCTAAACAGAAGAATGGTGGTCTTTTTTTGATCAACAGACAAATTTAAGTTGAGAGATGGAACTTGCTTAGTTTTAAGCCCCACCCTCCATATATATTACGGATTTGTCACTAACATTTATCTCTGTTGATACCCACTCTGTGATGCTGTTTGATTTGGTACAAAATTGCACAGATATTTTACATAAACAGTTCATGGTGATCAAAACTCTTTCTTGTGACTTTCAGGCTCCCTGATGCTCAAACAAGGCTCATAATCAGACCCTGAGGGCATCTCGTGCAGTGGTTTGCTTCTCTGTCTCTCTGAGGGCGGGAGCTGTGCCTTATTAAAGTCTGTATTCTCAGGCATCTGAGTAGCTCAGTTGGTTAAGCATCTGACTCTTGGTTTTGGCTCAGGTCATGATCTCATAGTTCATGGGTTCGATCCCCGCATCTCACTCTGTGCTGGCAGCATGGAGCCTCCTTGGGATTTTCTCTCTCCCCCTCTCTGCCCCTCCTGTGCATACTTTATCACTCTCAAAAATAATAACTAAACTTAAAAAAATCTAAACTCTGTATTCTCACCACATCAGCTGGCTCATGGGAGCAACCAGTCAAGGGATGTTGAATCAATGAATTCTCATCTGTGAGCCTGAAGCAGGCATGGTTTGACTTGCAACTAATGGTGATGGGTGTCATCAAATCACAATCACTTCACTCGTGAGGCCCATCCAGGTGTTAGTCCAGAGTCAGGAGGGAGGAGGAAGCAGAGTCATGTTCCAGTCTGGGGACTTCACGGGAAGGGAGAAGACATTTCCAATGTGGTACTGAGTCTGATTTTCTCTGTGGTGCATCTGGGTGATCACTTTCTCATCAGGAAGCAGGAAGAGTCTATCCCTGCTTCCTCCCATAGAAAAATTTTATAAGAATCCAGGAAAAGATCTAGTGATGGGAGAAGGTGGCCACAGAGCCAGGAAAACGGCTGGTCCCCTAGAGTCTCTCTCTTGTTCTCCGATGCCCACAAGCATGAAAAGAAATACCTAGTCTGAAGCTGGACAGGGAGATTCCTCACTCTTAAGTGTTAGTGAGGAACCAATCTGTCCCAGAGAAATAGAAAGCAATGCGCCCTGATACTAGTGATCCTTGACCAGTTGTGTGGGAGGATATGAAGGCTTTCCAGTTAAAGTTCCTTCATGTCTTTCTCAGAGACATATGGTTTACACAATAATAAATATTTTTCTCTCAAAAGGAAAAACTATCCCCAGTAAGTGTTGATTTTCCCTTATGAAATCTCCAGACCTCTGCATCCTTTTTTTTGAGTTTGGAGATTGGGGTGGTTTTGTCCTACAACAGTAGTGCTCAGTGCTGCCTGGGGAGCTTTTAATGATCCCCAGACCCCTGACTGGACCCAGGCCAATTTCTCTGAAGTCTTTGGACTCAGGCATCAGTATATTTTTAAAATATTTTATTTATTTATTATTTTTTAGAAGATATTTTATTTTTTTAAGCTTTTTAAATGTTCATTTATTTTTTGAGACACAGAGACAGAGTATGAGCAGAGGAAGCACAGAGAGAGGGAGACACAGAATCTGAAGTAGGCTCCAGGCTTGGAGCTGTCAGCACAGAGCCTGACACGGGGCTTGAACTCATGGACCACGAGATCGTGACCTGAGCTGAAGTTGGACACTTAACCAACTGAGCCACCCAGGTGCCCTTTAAAGGTTTTATTTTTAAATAATCTCTACACCCAACATGGGGCTCAAAGCCACAACCCTGAGATCGAGAGTCTTATGCTCTACCCACTGAGCCAGCCAGGTGCCCCAGGCATCAGTGCTTTTTAAAGTCCTTCAAGGAGTTCTAACATGGAGGCAATGCTGAGAACCACTACTTAGAGTCTACTACAGCCCTCAAATGCAAAGCCTTTGATGAAAAGAAAAATAAGGCCAAAGATTTCTTTTAATTGGAAAAAGTATATATTTTTTCACATTCTCATATCTCAAAAGCTACCAAAGGGATTTTTCTCCCCCTGAACTTTCCATTAATAAAAAACAACAAATTTATACTGAAAACAATGATGAGAAAATTCAGCCAAAAATAGAATTTTCCAGAAAGTTATGGGCAAGTGAATAAAACACACACACACACACACACACACAAAGACTGTCATTGCAAAAAATGCTTTTACAGGAATTTCCTTTTAAATCTGCTTGCAATCAATGTCTCATTTCAAAGATGGATAAACAGCATTTGCCAAAAAGTCCCACCTCTGGCTATTGCTAAGAAGCTCAGTGTCAAGTGATGGAAATGCCCACGGCAGAGTTAACTCAGTCTGACTCAATGTGGGTTTTAAAGAAGAAATTAATAATTTTTTTTTAACAGTAAGAGCACAAGTGGGTAACAAAATGACTGGCAGCTATATGACTATATGAGTTGAAAAGGATTACCTGAACAGCTAGGAGTGGTGGCTCATCTTGCAAACACAACTTTCTGAAGACTGTATCAACTCTATCTTTTGGTGGCCGAAGAAATGGGTGTCTCCAGTTGGTTAGATGCTAGCAGTCTGAGGGAGGGAAAATGGGGGCACACGATCTGAGTTGTGGGCCCTGCCCAAGTGCATCAAGTACTTGTTCATCTTTTGTTTTGCTTTAATCTGGCACAAAACATTGACCTCACTGACTTTTTTAAAATGTTTATTTATTTTTGAGAAAGAGAGAGAGAGAATGTGGGAGAGGGGCAGAGAGAGAGAGGGGAACAGAAGATCCAAGATAGGCTCTGTGCTGACAGCAGAGAGCCCCATGCAGGGCTCGAACTCACAAACCTAGAGATCATGACCTGAGCTGAAGTCGGACACTCAACCCTGAGCCGCCCAGGCACCCCTGACCTCACTGGCAAAAGCTTCCCAGTGGCTCCAGCAGAAATCCCTCAGGCTGGCCTGTAAGCCCCTCCACAACGGGGTCACACGTTGCCTTTCCGTCACTGTACTGCAGGGCGCCTTAGTGGACTGGTGTTCCTAAAACCTTCCTAGTGAAGAGACTCGGTGACAAATGAGAGCCCGAGTCTCCCAAACTCTTCTGAGTTTTGCTTTTCTACCATTGCCGGCCTTATCCTATAGGCTGGGCTCTCTGTTAGGCAGAAAGCTTATACAAACCTTATCAAATAATTTCCTACCACGAACCAGAGAGGCAGGAATTTTTGCCACTCCTCCCCCCACTTTTATCTCAAATAACCACTGTTGTCTTCTTCAGATACCAGGGTTTGCTTTCTTAATAGAAATAATACCTTTTCATTCTTTTTAAAAAATGTTTTTTATATTTATTTATTTTTGAGAGAGAGAGATAGAGAATGAGCACAAGTAGGAGAGGGGCGGGGGGGGGGGTGTAGACAGAGGACCCGAAGCAGGCTCTGCACTGACAGCCGAGAGCGCCATGTGTGGCTTGAACTCACAAACCATGAGATTATGACCTGAGCTGAAGTTGACACTTAACCAACTGAGCCACCCAGGCGCCCCCTACCTTTTCACTCTTAAAACATCTAGTAAAGTTGAGGTGCAGGGTGGTGCTTAGTGCCTGGGTCATGCTGGTTTCTTGGGATACTTTTGACTGAGCACATTTGTAAGGGAATTGGAGCGAAGCAACTCAGGACTCAGCCATGCTGGAATTGCCCCTAATGAATGGAGGAGAAGGCCATTCTTTGTTCAACATCTCTGTCACATGGCTGGGTCATGGCTGGGTCATGGCTGGGTCCCGGCAGGGACAGTTCTCACGATGGAGGCGAGGAAGGGACAGTCAGATGCAAAGTCTCTTTCAGCCTGTCACATGGGTGGTGTCCTGTGCGTGTGACCGGTGCTCTTGTGCCTCTGGACCTTCGCTCCTCTTGCCCCTCTTCTGGAATGTCCTTTATGCACGTCTCCAAAGGCCCAATCCTGCCTCTTCCTGCAAGGCCAGCTCAGATGTTACCCACTCCCCACCCCCAAATCCTCCCGTGTTTCTCCCAACTTGAGGTAAACCGCCTGTCATGGGTTGAATTGTGTCCCCTAAAAAGATACATCTGAGTTCTAACTCCCTGTACCTGTGACAATGTCCTTGTCTAGACATGCTCTTTGCAAATGTAGTTAAGGGAAGGATTCTGAGATGAGCTCATCCTGGGTTAGGGTGACCCTATCTCCAGTGAAGGGGGTCCTTATAAGAGATAGAAGACAGACGCAGAGGGGAGGCCACATGAAGATGAGGCAGAGTTGAACTGAGGTGTTTACAAACCAGGAAGGCCAAGGATTGCCAGCAACCGTGAGAAGTTAGGAGACAACCTGGAACAGATTCTCCCTCAGAGCCTCCAGAGGGAGTCAACCCTGCCAACCCTTCAGCTTTGCCCTTCTGACCTCCAGAATGGTGACAGGATACATATCTATCATGTCAAGCCTCCAACTCTGTGGTGATTTGTTACCCATGGCCTCAGGACAGGAATACACTTCCTGTCCCTGGACTCTCCTCTCATTCCAATTGATCTTCATCAATTCTTACCCCATGTTTTATCTTCCCACATACACGTCGCCTTCTCCTACCAGATCCAGCTGGATCGCCCTTCAGGCCTCCTGTGATGCTCTCTGGCAGGTTGGTGGGTCTGGTAGCATTTGCAGGGTGCTATGGGGGAGGGTTGGAGCACAGACCCGTTCATTCTCCAACAGTGATTGGAGCAGTTCCGGGGAAGGCTTGGACTCTGAGGCCACTCTTCCCCTTCAGGTGGGGGCTGGCCCCATTCTGGCCCTACCCTGAGGCCTCTTTGTCATTTCAGGACTTTGGGGTGTCCTCCCCCAAACTCTCTGGTACATTCCAGGCAGCACTGGGTGAGAGGCTCCTGCCTCTGTGTTTCCCATTAAAATTATTATTATTATTTGATTATTCCCATTATTAAAGTGCACGCCTGGATCACTATTTGAAAGATTTCTTCAAGGTCTGTCTTTGCCAGGCTTGCAGCCTGTAAAGGTCAGAGGTCATGCCTTATCTTCTGTTGAATTTCCTCAACCTGGTACTGATGACATATTGATGTGCAGGGAGTATCATTTAAAGCTCTTAAGGATTTGATCTCCAGCTAGCTTTTCAGGATCATTTTGTCTTATCTGTTCATTCTGACTGCCCCTTACCTCGCCTCCAACCTTCCCACTACAATCCAGTGAAACCAATCTCTTAGTTAAGCATTGAATTGTTCCCCCCTCAACCCCCTCAAATTCACATGTTGAAGCCCTAGCCCCCAGTATCTCAGATTGTGGTCTTTTGCAGAAAGAATACATTTACAGGGGTAATCAAGTTAAAGTGAGGTTGTTAGGATGGGCCCCAAACCAATATGACTGGTGTCCTTATAAAAAGGGGAAATTTCCAGGGCGCCTGGGTGGCTCAGTTGGTTGAGCATCAGGCTCTTGATTTCGGCTCAGGTCATAATCTCAGTGGCATGGGATCGAGCTCTGCATCAGGCTCCGCACTTAATGTGGAGCCTGCTTGGGACTCTCTCTCTCTCTCTCTCTCTCTCTCTCTCTCTCTTCCCCTCCCTGTCTGCCCTTCTTCCCCGTTCATGTCCTCTAAAGTTAAAAAAATAAAAAATTAAAAAATAGGGGGAAATCCAGGCATAGAGACACACCTAGAGGGAATGGGACATGAAGACAAAGCGGGGGGACAGCCATCTACAAACTGGGCAGAGAGGCCTGGAACGGGTCTGCAGCCTTCCAAAGGACCTAGCTCTGCCAAAACCATGATCTTGGACTTGGAGCCTCCAGAACTGTGGGACAATTAGTCTCTGTTGTTTGGACCGTGCAGTCTGTGGCCCATTGTTATGGCAGCCCGAGTATGTCCGCCTTCTCAGGCCACCCAGCCTCTCCCTCGAGCCTTAGCATATGCCGTTCCCTGTACCTGAAATGTCTTCTCATTACTGGGGTCCAAAGCTTAACTTCTGTTCTGTGTGGCAGGCTCTGTGCTTGGAGGCTGACAAGCATTACCTCATTTAGTTCTCCCGGCAACACAAGATCTGGAAGTTCTTTTTTGTTTGTAATGTTTTAAATGTTTATTTATTTTTTAGAGAGAGAAAGAGACAGAGCATGAGCAGGGGGAGGGGCAGAGAGAGACACACAGAATCTGAAACAGACTCCAGGCTCTGAGCTATCAGCACAGAGCCCAACATGGGGCTCGAACTCACAAACTGCGAGATCATGACCTGAGCTCAAGTCAGATACCCAACTGACTGAGCCACCCAGGCACCTCAGAAGTTCCTTTTTGTTAACTTGTGGAGAAGAGCACTGGGTGTTACATGTGCTACAACTTGACAATAAACTATAAATAAAAAAAAATAAAATAAAAACTGGGAAAAATTTTTTTAAGTTTACTTATTTTTTAGAGAAAGCAAGAGAGAGAGAGCACATAAGCATGGGAGGGTGCAAAGAGAAGGAGAGACAGAATCTCAAACAGGCTCCGCATCATCAGTGCAGAGCCCAATGCAGGGCTTGAACTCATGAGATTATGACCTGAGCCAAGATCAAGAGTCAGACGCTTAACCGACTGCACCACCCAGGGGCCCCTGGAAGTTCCTTTTTATAAAAAGAAGTGTTGCATCTGCTGGTTGGCCTATCCTGACATTATAGTTGGAATTCATCCCAGTGAATCAAAAAAGAGCAGTTACACGATTTCCTGGTATCCCAGTGACTACACTGAAGGAACCAGTCAAAGAGCACAGCCATCCTTGGGTGCCATACCCTGGCCCAACATGACACTGGGGGATCTCTTGGTCACCTGATATTGGATGTGGTGGCACTTCCAACATTAGTAAGACAGAGCATTTTTTTGTGACTTAGAGGAAGCCATTCTGGAAACTAAAAATCTGTGACGCCCTGCTTGAAAGACTCTTACCTCACGTGACACCAGGGCATCTGTGTCAGAAAGGAAGTGGATGATGTATTGTATGTCAAGTACTCAGAATGGTGTCGAGTACAGATCAAGGACTGTGTGCCTTAACTGCTGGCTGTTATTGATATTATTCTAAGACTTCCTTGCGAGGAGAGTGTGTCACAAACGTTAATTTGGGCTCCTGCCTTGTGTATGCGAGCTAATCCTATGAAGTTCAGAGTTATCTACCATAAGGATAAACTATAAACTTCATCTAGAATATTGCAGCAAGTCAGGGAAGGTGACACAATATTAGCCATTTCCTGCCCAGCCCCAAATCTGTGGCTGCAGCCTCGCAGGACTTACTTCCCATGTAAGGATGTTCAGCAAACATCTCATTTCTTATGCACGAGTCTAAACTTTTCAAGTATAAATTGAACCTCTTTGTGGCTGCCAAGAGAACCCTCTTCTTGGCCCCTTTTTTTGCAGGTGTGTGTATCTGCTCTATACCACAAAACTCTTCTCCACACTTTGCCATTAAGTGTGTTGCCAGAACAATTTGAAGCAAGGAGGGAAGTTGTTGGAAAATTTCTGGTCACCCCTAAGAGACTGAGATCAGAAACTGTGATGGATGGTTCTAATCTTACCAATCATCTTGGCAGTGAAGCCCATCTTCACTGATCTGGATTTTCCTCTGCATTAGCAGCCGGCGTCTGTATCCCTCTCTGGAATTTTATTTAAGTTGTTTATTTCTCAATCCTCAAAACTATGTGTGGCAGCAACTCGTTTATTTCTTCTCAAAATTCTATACAGCAGATATAGCTACTTCCTTAACAGTTGAGGAAACTGAGGCTCAGAAATGTGGGAGAATTTGTCTCTAGAAAATAGGCAAGTGTAGACATCTAGAATTCCAACATAGGTCTTCTTGGCCTCATATTCTAGACCATTTCCAAATCCCCACAGAGTTTCTCAGCCTGGGAGAACTGGAGTCGGGTGGACTATCTAGACAGGGAGGGACAAGACTGATAAAGTCCACTGAGAGGGTCCCCTATACAGGGTCCCTCCAGATGGGTGGGATTCCTTAGTCAGAGTCTCTGTTTCCAGCTAAGGCATGTTTACAAAAGGTGACCACCACACCCTAAGGACCTTATGTTGGGGGCAACACAGGAGCACTGTCCATGTGGGTCCCTCACTCAGATGGCTCCTGGCAGCCAACCGAGAGCACAGGTGAATATGGACAGGGCAGAGTGACGAAGAAGGCTTCACAGAAATCACCAGAAAGGAGCAGGAAGATTCAATTCCATTCAACACATCACATATTTTTTGATTGCTGTTATGTGCCAGATTCTGGGCCAACAGCAAGTTGTGGGCTGGAGCTACCTGTTCTTGTGCGGGGTTGAGATGGAAGGAGATCCAGCTCTGTGTGTGGGTTATGAAGGTCAGTGGGGCAAAGAAGGATGATGTCAAGGAAAAAAATGGATCTATATTTACGTTACCTTCTGTTGCACACCGAAGGAACAAGTACTGCCCTTTCTGAAGTTCTTGTCCCTTTGCTACAGCTGACATGGACAAAGCAAAGAAGGATAATTATAATCATACTTATGTGCATATATGCATATAACATTGCAGACCCTTCCCTATCGATTGTCGATTCATGGGAGAACATTTTCACATTTTCGTATTTGTTGTAACAGTCCTGGGTTAATTGAAGGGCCAGGGCTCTCCTGAGGGTCTTAATGTTATACACCTACAATTGAACTTGGCAGCACTCACGGAAACTCGGTGACACAAGGGTTAGGTCAGCACGAAGGAGAGAGCATTTCCTCAACCAATAATGTGGTCAGTGGTTTTGTCTTCATCCTGTTCTACCTCTTTGTCCTAGGAGACTACCCCCAAGGCAGAGAGATGTAGCTTCTGTTTGAATTTGTAGCTCCCAGAATTCCTGGATAAAAGACCATGAGAATTTGGTTTGTATTCTCCATTGAACTCTGAAGTACAGTGGAAATGTTCCAAGTTGAGCCAGTGAGACCCCTGAGCAGCCTCAATTTAGAAGCTTAGTCCTCTTGTCTTTTCTATCCACATCTGTCATTTGATTAACCATCTATTCAGTATCCAGACAGTATTTGGAAAGAAAGGACAAGCACTAGCAAACATTTCTGGAAATGCAAATGTGAGGGATGTGAAGAAGGAGCCATCAGCGGGTATGACTTTACTGACACTCACTGGCACAGAGGACTTGAGATTTCCTCCAGATCCCCAGTTCCAAGTGGAGAATGGACTTGTATTTTAGATTTGGCATAGCACTAGGGCTGTGGCATCCTTAATAGAGATGAATGGGGACCATCCCCACCCGGCCCCCATCTTATGCAATGACATAGGCAGTGGAGAAGTGTTGTTTTTTAAGTTTATTTATTTATTTTGGTGGGGGGGGGGGGAGACAGAGAGAGAGGAAGAGAGAGAGAATCCTAAGCAGGCCCTGCATTGTCAGCACAGAGCCCGACATGAGGTTTGAAGCCACAAACTTTGAGATCATGGCCTGAGCCAAAATCAAGAGGTGGACGCTTAACCGAATGAGCCACCCCGGCACCCCAGAATATGGTCTTGTGAATATACAGAGAGGAAAGTGAGAGGAAAGAAGTGGCATTAGAATTAATCTTTTTAAATTCTCTTTTTTAGTGTGTTTTTTTTTCAAGTAGGCTCCATGCCCAACGTAGGGCTTGAACTCTTTACCTTGAGATTGAGAGTCACATGCTCTACCGACTGAGCCAACCAGATTCCCCTCCAAGTGTTTTGATAATAAAAGCAATCATAATAAATGAGGGTTATTGTCCTCTCCATTACTTTTTTTGAAAGCACGAAGAGTCAGCAAAAGGACATTTCCTCTCAGCTCATATTTAGGAGACCCCTAGCTTTGTTGTACATATAAATAAAAAGCATAATATGATAGATCAAAAGAAAAGCAGAAGGCCAGGCAGAGTAGGCACTTAATAATGAAAAGAAAAACTTACAGAAGAATTGGAACTTACCAAACGCTTTGAAGGATGAATAAAGACTCATGAGTACACAGACTGTTGAAACATTCCTTCTTGACAAGGACAAACTTGTAAGTTTCCCCTTCAATCTTAGCGGCCACCACCATGTACCAAAAGATAATTATTGTGAAGCAGGGAAGAAACAAATTCTGAACATGTAGGAAATAGTCACCCTAGAAGTAAGACACTTCTTGGCTTCTGGACTCTTCTCCAGCTCTTTTTCTGTGAAGCTCCTAACTTGGATTCAACAGAACTGTGGGAAGGGGATAGTAGTGGCTTTGGCTGGAGGGTGAAAGAGCAGAGTGCCAGGGGTGAGGGTGGTCCTCCCCACCCCTGATTTAGGAAAGGAGGATCGCTCCATCTGGAGGAGGGCAGACCTGAGCTGAATAAGAGGAATAGACTAAATAGTGCATGCAAAACAAGGGATCCATAAATATCATTCAGCCTCAGCATATTTTCAAAATATTTCAACCATCTCCAAAGCACATGGCAGCTCTAATACCTAACAGTGAACTTCAATGATGCCGGGGCATCTGGAGGGCTTGGTTGGTGGAGAGGCAAGGGTTAAGGGCAGAAGAGAGGGCAGAGGCAGGTCATGTTTGCAATTCTTCCATGTTTCCAAAGATTAACAGAAGGGATTCTGCTGGCCATCTGCAAAAAGTCCAGTTATTCTGCAGGGCAGGCTGACCTGACATCTGAAATATATGGATTTGGAACAACACTTTTCTGCTTGAAATAATAAATAAGAACTACTGTTGCATTGGGTTTTCCCCTCTCTCACTGCCACCAGGGCACCTCAGGTTTTTTGGACTGCAGGGATCCAGGGCAAATGGCCAGTGGCATCCCCAGTTTAGGCACCAAGAAAAAAGTTGCCATACATTTTTCTATGGCTCTTATCATTTGGCAATTTGCTCTCTCTTCAAAGATGGCGCCCATGCCGAGTGATCACAGACTGTTTCTTTGGAAGTAACATCTAAGGATTCCTCCAGAACTTATTTTTGTGGCAGCTGGAGTACATCAAGGACCCAGACTTCGCTAGAACTTGGTCTTCAGTGCCTTCCCCCAAGCACATTTTTGTTTCCAAGGGAGCTGTGTTTTGTCACATATGACCTGTCAAGAGCAGTAAGAGATGCTGGGTATTTTTAAAGTTTATTTATTTATTTGGAGAAAGAGCATTCAAGCTGGGGGAGGGGCAGAGAGAGAGAGAGAGATCGAGAGAGAGAATCCAATGCAGGCTCTGTAATGTCAGCATGGAGCCTGATGTGGGGCTTGATCTCACAAACTGTGACATCTGGCCTGTCATGACCTGAGCCAAAATCAAGAGATGGACACTCAACTGACTGAGCCACCCAGGTGCCCCAATGCTGGGTGTTTTTAAACTCAGACTCCTGAGGCAACTCCATCCTTCCCCAATTTGAAAATTTTAAAAATATGCTCTTGGTTCTCAAAGCTGCCCTCCCTTCTCCTACTCCCTCCTGCCCCCACTCCCAGGCCAGCCTGCTGTGTTTTATGATCTTCATGACAGGCTGGTTCACCTTCTCAAGGGACCAGCAGGCTGGGTTACTTTGTGTTTGTTTGTGTTATTTTGGTTTGTCTCTAGGTGGCTGTGCAAACTACAAGCCAAATACACAGTTCTCCCTCTTTTTCAAACTCAGCTGATGGCAAGACAAAAGGACACTTCAACCCAGCAAGATGTGGTGCTTTTTATTCATGTGAAGGAGAAAGAAAGTTAAGAAATGGTCAATGTTTGGGGAGCCTGGGTGGCTCAGTTGGTTGAGTGTCTGATTCTTGATTTCTTCCTCTCTTGGCTTATGTTTTGGACTTTGTTTTTATATTTGTTAAGGTAGAAGGTGGAATCATAAGCCATGAAATAGTGACAGGGTACCAGAGACAACACACCAGACTGTGTCCTTGTTCTCTAGCTATGCTTCACCTGTGGTCATTAAAACATGACCTCCAGTGCGAGGAACTTGATGGGCTAGTGCAGGAGGGGAAGGCACAGAATGGGGCCTTTCCCGAGGACAGGGTTCCATGTGATGTGTGGCATGGTGAAGCTTGTCTGAAGGACCTGACATCTTGCCTCACTCAGAAGGAGTTATGAAACATAGTTGACTCAATATGTTGTGTTAGATCTTCAGCTGATATATCAGCAGCCTAGAGCACCAAGAAAGATGCTCTCACATGCTCATGGAAAGTACTGCATTGCTATTCTAGGGAGACACTCCTTCGAGCAAAGAGGGATGTCCTTTCTCAGCTGAGAGAAGTTGGCAACTGAATGGCAATGCTGTCTGGGAATAGGTTAAGAAATACAGGAGGCCAGGCTGACAGTTCCTCTGGCTAGGGGGATATAATTAAAAAGATGGATTATCTACAAGCTTTCCCTCAGTGAGGCTGATTAAACAACTGTGGAATGCCTACAGAGCTGGAGAGAAAAATAGGTAAAAGTGAATTGGATTCACTTTCCTCAGCTAATGGATGTGACCTTGTTAGTTCATTGGGTTTCATCAAACAGTGATGAAAAAATAGAATTCTGCCTTAGACAGTACTCATGGGTCAAGAATCCCACAGTTATTCCTAATAATACATTTCTAGCATTTTTGCTTCCTGTTGCTGCAATTTCGGCTCTTCTAGGAGGTTTTATTTTATAAGGGAAGAATGCTTCCCCAGGGGACCCAACAGTGAGTGATTTCTTCTAATTGGCAGTCGAGACACCCAACTGACAAGTTGGGGCTCCTCATGCCTCTGAACCAAAGGGTAAAGAAGGGAGTTCTCTGTGAAATAATAGAAGTCATGTATCTTGGTCTCTGCTCCCAGTTCCTGGCACAGAGCTCCTAAAATGCTTATAATTTCCTAAGTGATAAGAGCATTTAGGAGCATCTTTTGTTCTAGCATTTGGTCTTTGATCCTGGTTCCTGTCACAGAGCTCCCAAATCCCTTGGAATTTGTTGGGTGATTGGTGTGTTTTTGTCCTAATAAAGTGACTTTTGGTGGGCTCCTGAATAGCTTCAAGGTGGAGACTGATCACCAGAAAGACCAAGACTCAATTAGAAACATGGAACTTTTAGGGGCACCTGGGTAGCTCAGTGGGTTAAGCGTTCGACTTTGGCTCAGGTCATCATCTCCCATTTTGTGGATTTGAGCCCCACGTTGGGCTCTGTGCTGACAGCTCAGAGCCTGGAGCCTGCTTCGGATTTTGTGTCTCCCTCTGTCTCTGCCCCTCCCCCACTTGTGTTCTGTCTCTCTCTCTCTCTCTCTCTCTCTCAAAAATAAACATTAGAAACAATTAAGAAAAAAAAAGAAACATGGAACTTTTAGCCCCACCTCTCATCCTGTGGGAAGAGGAGAGGGGCCAGAGACTGAGTCAAAGATCGATCATGCCTCTGTGTTGGAGCCTCCATCAAAATCTCAAAAGCATGGGGTTTGGAGAGTTTACAGGTTGGTGAACATCTCTCCACATGCTGGGAGGTGGCGCACCCTGATATCATGGAGACAGAAGCTCCTGTACTCGGTACCCTTCCAGACTTTGCCCTATGTGCCTCTTTATTTGGCTGTCTATTTCTGTCATTTATCATATCCTTTGTTATATAGGAAGCCAGTAAATGTAAGTAAACATTTCCCTGAGTTCTGTGAGCTGTTCTAGGAAATTATTGAACCTGAGGAGATGGGTAGTGGAACCCTGATTTAAAGCACTGGTGACAACCTTGTCCTGGAACTGGCATCCGAAGGGAGGGAAGTCTTGTGGGACTCCCTGAACCTGTGGAGTCTGCACTAATTCCAACTAGTGTCCAAACTGAATTGAATTATAGAATACCCAGCTGGTGTCTCAGAGAATCGTTGGGTGTATGGGAAAAAGCCACACATCTGATGTCAGAAGTGTTGTGTGGTAGCAGTGTGAGTCAAAGAGAAACACTCGGTTTTCCCTGCCATGACTCCACAGGCGGTGGTAGGTCATCCAACCACCAAGAGGAAATTTGGTTCAGCACTACGAGGGCAGGGAGGTCTATACCTGGAATGAGAGGATTTTCTGGGTTGTCTCTTAGTACTTCTATGTCCAATGGAAAACTATAGCACCCAAAGAAGAGGAGGGCCACTGAAGATTCGGACCCCTTTGGAACAAAGCACAGAATGGATCATGGAGGAAAGGAGTTACACAAATTAACCAGTTAGAGAGGAAGACTGTAGAAATCAGACATATTTCCTCACATGCTCTCTCTGAGTGGCATCAGTGTGTACATACATATTCACATCGCTCTTCCTGTCTTTATGACAGTGAACACATTTTGTTGGAGGCTAACTTACAATTTAGTCTTTAGGTAACACAACATTTGGTTGAGAATGTGATTGAATTTGAGGAATAACTACCCATGTCTTGTCTGCATCTTTAAGCTTTGCTTCTTTTTTTCCCTCCCTTCCTGCCTTGTATTGAATTGTTCAAATTTTCTCTTACCTCCTCATATCCCCCTCTAATTGTTTGGAAAGCATACGTTCTATTTTTATTATTTATGAGGTCACCCACTGATTTTTAACATGTGTACTTGACTTATGTTTTCTAGAGATGATTTGTGTTTCTGTCTTCTTGAACAGGAATGGTTTAACTTCTTTCTGAACTCTTCCATATTTTATGGTATCGGCATCTATTATATGAACTCCCCACTGATTTTAAGCAACACTCAATTAGCCCTTATTAGTATCGGCACCAGTCAGTAACAACTTAGATTCTACAGGGCATTTTACTGATTTATTTGGCTGCCATTGTTTTGGGGATCTTCATCTTTTCTTTTGGATTCAATTTCCTTCTTGGTGAAGTACATCTCTTAGTAATTTTTTTCAGCAAGATTCTGTGGGCACTCAACTCTCTTTGTCTTTGTATGTCTAAAATTGTCTTTAGCTTTAAAATTTTAACTTTGAATGATAATTTAGCTAGAATTCAGATTTCTGTAATGACAATTGTTTCCCCCTAAGTATCTGAAAGATATTATTCATGGCCTCTGGCATCTACTTTGGCTTCTTAGAAATCCACTTGTAGTTTAATTATTATTCCTTTGTAGCTCATCTGTTTTGTTATCCTTTGGGTAACTTTAAGATTTTCCTCTTTACCTTGGATATTCTGCAGTTTTATTACCATGTGCCTACATGCTTTTATTTATACGGCTCTAGATTTAGTTTACTTACATAATATGAAGACATGTTTTTCCTCCCTTGGAGAAAAAGTCATCTCTTGTCTCTTGAATATTGCCTCTCCATCTTTCTTTTATCTTCTTGTTCTAGAACTCCGATTAGATATATACTGGCCCTTTCATTCTACCCTGTGTCTTTTATATCTCACACTTTATCTTTCTGAACTACATTTTAGGTCATTTCCTTAGTTCTATATTCTAATTTGCTACTTTTCTCTTCAACTGTATATAACTTACTATTAATTTCTTAATGTTTCTTTATTTGAGAGAGAGAGAGAGACAGAGACAGACAGACAGACAGAATCCAAAGTAGGCTCCAGGCTCTGAGCTGTCAGCACAGAGCCAAAATAGGGCTCAAACCTACGGACCATGAGCTTATGACCTGAGCTGAAGTCGGATGCCCAACCAACTGAGCCATTTATTGTGTTTGCTAACGGCCCATTTTGGTGATTTGTTTCCTAATGTGATTTGGATTCTGAACTCAATTTTAGGAAGGGTTGTTTTCAATGGGATGCTGTTGCTTATGGGGAATATTCTTACAGAGCAGTTTGGTATTTCATAGAAGCCTCTAGTAAAGCATCTCCAGGCATCTTTAAGCAGATGCCTCATCTGGCGTCTCATCAACCAGAATGGAGTCATGTGTCTGTATGTCTGTTCCTGAGCCAATTAATTGCAAGGAGGAAAGAATGACTTTTAGGCCAATCAAGTTCACCCCAATTCAGCTGAGGGTTGTTCAGCTTCCTGTTAGGCATGCAGGCGGCTGAGAAGAAGTGGACACCTAAGAAAAATCAGGATTCTATTAAAAGAAGAAATGGGAGGGGCACGTAGGTGGTTCAGTTGGTTAAGTGTCTGACTTCAGGTCAGGTCATGATCTCATGGTTTATGGGTTTGAGCTCCATGTTAGGTTCTGTGCTGATAGCTCAGAGCCTGGAGCCTGCTTCAGATCCTGTGTCTCCCTCTCTCTCTCTCTCTCTGCCCCTCCCTCACTTGTGCTCTGTCTCTCTCTGTCTCTCAAAAATAAAGGTTAAAAAATTAAAAAAAAAAGAAAACAAGTGAGATACGTACACTCACACTGTAACACTCCTAGAGATTTCAAATTTGTAGAGACACTTAGGAATTAATTTAGTAGAGAAATTCTTCACTAGTTGTGGAAGGAGAGGGGAGAAAAAGAATAATTAAAAAAACCACAAATAATCGTAGGACATATTTTGGTGGACTGTCATTTGCTATGTTCTCCAGAAATGCCTCACATTTTCATGAAAGGCAACTTTCCACTGTGTGCCTTTCTTTTGTCTTTTTCCCCTTCTGTTTACAGAAAAAAACCAAGTATGAAAGCCATTTGACAAAGAAAATGTAAATAAAATGACCTCTAAATTTCAGATCTGGCAAAACAAAAATGTAGCATTAACAATAATTTGAATTAATCTGTGAGGACACTGTGATCCTTTGAAGGGTTTAAAGTCATTTGAGGAAAGGAAAAGCCATATTCACATTTCGATGGCCCTTGGTCACATGCATAGTAGTTAAGTAACATGATAGAGAACAGTGTTTGGCTCCTGGTTCTAGCATCCTGGCCAGCCACACAGTGTTGGCACCAGGTCTTTAACAGAAGCAACCACGGTAGGGCCAAAGCTCTGCAAAGTTTTGCTAAGACTGGTCTGTCTTCCTCTGTTCAGTCAATATTTGATAAGTGCCTACTATGTGTCAGGTATTAGACTAGGTGGTGACGGGCTAAGGAATGAACAAAGTCTCTGCCTTCATTGGAGCTGACTGGAGGGGAAAACACCATGTCAGACTTTATCTATTTTTAAATCTATGGATATTTGAAAGATATGTGCCACTTTATTAAAAAGTAACAGCAATACTAATCATAGTGGTAGTTGCTAAAACACCCCAAATTCAACATCATAAGGAATGAAAAAAGTCTCTGCCTTCATTGGAGCTGACTGGAGGGGAAAACACTATGTCAGACTTTATCTATTTTTAAATCTATGGATATTTGAATTCCTCATTACAGAGATATGTGCCACTTTATTAAAAAGTAACAGCAATACTAATCATAGTGGTAGTTGCTAAAACACCCCAAATTCAATATCTAGACTCTCCATTAGCTTATGCGACTTCTTCCTGCCATTCACTCATTCATTTATTCAACTGAAGTTAGACAAGGTGGCAGAGAAGATCTCTCTGCAAAGGTAACAATGGAGGCTGAGACTATGTGAAAGGATGGTTGGATTAGTGGAGGTTGGCTGAGGCAAGAAGAATGTTCCAGAGAACAGAAGCAGCATATGCAAAGAACATAAGATGGGACTGTACCCCCCTTCTTGATGAAAGTCACCCAGGAGCTCAGCTCCCATGCCCCTCAACCCCCTCTGGTGTTCCCATTGTCCTCTTGGGCTTTCTCCTTAGTCTTCCTCTTGGTTGTGCCCTATCTCCTCTTATTACTTTCTCCTCTCACCCTTTCTTGTGTTCCTTCACCTCACATCTCTCCTATCTTCTTATCATTTCATCCTTGAACTTTAAGTCTGCCTGGAAACTGTTTTTTTCTGGCCATAATGTAATTGTTTAAACTGAAATCTATTGAGTCTGTGAACATGCTTGGAATCATTGCTGGTCTTCCTGTAAACCCACATTTAGACACCATATTGTAAACTTGTCATGATCTCATATATAAACCCTGTGAGAAAATCAGCATTCGTTCATCATGTCAAAGTTTGCATGGTGCCTTTATGAATGTTACCTCATATAATCACAGCCCTAACTTGTCAAGGAGGTGTTCTCATGAGAAGATGAAGGTTGTAAGGACTTTGCTGAAATCTAAAGGCTAAAAATAGTGGAGGTGAGTCTGAAACCCAGGCTTTCTGACTCCAAATCACCTCTTTGCCTTTTCCATAGACCATACCATTGCCCTGAATAAAGATTGCAGGTTTAATTTTAATAACTACAGGACATCTTCCACAAGGCTTAAATTGAATAGGAGTCAGGGTCTCAGTTGATTTTTGAGATTGAAACTCTTTAATTTATATCAACTATCCTTCAAGATGGCATGGACAGAACAGATTAAACAACTCATTTTTATCTCCTCCCTCCCCATAGAACTAGGGTCATATCTATTTGTTCAGTTGGCTTTTTGTCCAATTGATTTTCTGGATTTTCTAGATCAGGAGTTGAGAAACTTTTTCTGTAAAAGGCCAGATAGTAAATGTTTTTGGCTTTATGTAACTGCGCAACTCTGCCATTGTATTGTGAAAGCAGCTATAGAGACTGTGTGAATAAATGAATGGGGCTGTGTTTCAATAAAACTTTATATATAAAAACAAGCAGATGACTGAATTTGGCATCCAGGGAGTCATTTGCTAACCCTTGTTTCAGATAAATGATCCCTAAACAAGAGGATGTTTATTTCTCTCTCATAAAATGACCAGAGGCAGGCAGTCCCAGGTTGGTATGGCAGCTCTGTTCTGGGAAGTGCTTATGGGTCCAGTGGCCCTTCCAGCTCACCACTCACCATCCCTCATCCTTAGATCTGAGATGACAACTTCCAGTTCCAGGTAGTAGGATGGGAGACAGAGGAGATGAGAGAAGGGCACATGCTGACTGACTCTTCAGGAAAGTTCCCAGAAGCTATTGCATGACACTTCCTCTTTCATTCTGTTGGCTGGAGTTAATGGCCACTGGTTTAGTTGCAAGAAAGTCTGGGAAATAAGATTTTTATTCTGGGAGCCATGTGCCTGACTTAGGATCTATTACTGTGAAAGTAAGTGAAATGGGATATTGGGAGAATTTGTCCCTGCCACATACCGCTTCCTTTGTTCTGTAGCTGAATTTCCTTTGTGTGATTGCTAATATAATATTAAATAGCGAGCACCCTCTTCTTATTTGTCTATAGTAGGAATGCTGCTAATGTTTCACTTTTAAGTATGATTATAGCAGATTTCTGGTAGAGATCCTTTATCAATTTAAAGACATTTTCTTCTGTTTTTGGCTGCAGTTTTTGTTTAAGTTTATTTATTTATTTTGAGAGAGAGACAGAGAGAGTGAGCGGGGAAGGGACAGAGAGAGAGAGAGAGAGAGAGAGAGAGAATTCCAAGGAGGCTCTGCCCTGTCAGCATGGTGGTTTGCTGATTAGTTTTTAATCAGGATTGAATAAGCCTTATGATCTTCTGATGAGACAGGCCTGCCTATCCTCCTCTTTATATGGTTCATAAGAATGACTTTAAGACCATCTGAACTGAAAAGTGTAGGATTCCTCACCTAGATGAGCGGGGCTTTCTTGGTTCTCCAGGAAAGGCTGGCCATGCTGCCTGTGCTTCAATCTCTGATTTTACCCTGGGGAAAACCAAAGGCGCCTTTATATGGAATCACCTTTCTGGTTCTCTGCAGAGTGCCTGCTCTGTCAGACTTGTTTGTGGCTGGTGTATTGTGATGATTCTCTATCCTCCTGTCCTGTAAAATAGTTTAGTGAGCATTTGCACTGGGCATCCCTCTCCCTGTTTGTATAGGTTTTCTCACCAGATATTGGGGGAATTTATTGTTTGCTGTAAGGATAAAGCCTAATACCATATTCCTTATTAAATCAGAGTCCCCTCTATGTTAAAAAAAAACAACCTCCCAAATCCCTGGTAGAGGGTCTACTGGAAACACCTGTTAGAACAGCTTCCCCTCTGAATTAATCAACTTTCTGTTTGTCTGTATGTAGCCTGGACCTAATTCACCTGCCTTCTCCTCACTACTTTGAAGAGATTTTGATTTTTTTTTCTAGACTGATGGTACCTACTTGTCCCTTCCTAAAGAAACTGCTATGGTCTGGTCATCATCCAGGTCTTTCTTGTGGGAGGGAGTCCTGGATCTGGCATGCCCAACCAGCTCTGCCCCATTCACTGTTCACATCCAGGTAGAATATTCCCTTTGTCCTTTGGCTGCCACAAAGCAAGTATCAACATCAATTCAACCCATATGAGTGACACCACATGTATATTCACCACATCTCTTCTCCATTAACATAGTGACCAGCCATGTGTGCGATCAAGTGTATTCCATGAGCCTGTGTCCTGTGGATACTTAACAGCTGACCCTCAGGGGGCATGTATCATGAGCAAGAAATACACTTTCATGGTCCTAAGCCACAGGGATATTTGAGTTGTTTGTTTCCTACAGCATAGCCTAGCCTATCCTGACTGATACAGAGAGTTAAACAGATTCTTTATTGCAAGACTTCCCAGGCACTTTAAACACGTGTTGTGTGAATCTCTGAGATGGAGATGAGATGTACTGGTTTCCCAGTCTTAAATCCCAGCACCCTCTTAACTGAAGCATCTATTGAGGTGTGGACTGCTGTTCCCAAAAAGACAAGTGGATACACAGTTGTTCATGTTTCTCCAATTAGGTCACATGTTGCAGACTATGAGTCTGGAGTTCTCTCTTGTCTAGCAAGAGAGTGGATGCAGAATTGAATACAAGAGAGGCTAATGTCTGGAAGGGGACAAGAGACCCAAACAGGGGGTTCATTTCCTATTTATTGAGCTCTTAAGATGTTATACACCTGGTGAACGTGAAGAAAACAAGATACTACCCACATGGTGAACATAAAAAAAAAAATCAGATAATAATTGTTAACTTGTGTGTGTAAGAAACAAAGGGTTTAGGGGGCAAGTGGAGTTTGTGATCAGAGTACCAAAGTATATTGGTGTCAGATGGAAAGTAATTTCCTGCAGGTGATATAACAAGTTACTCCTGATCCCATTACAATATCTCATTAGCTAACCTTGGGCACTTTCACTCTGTGGTGGTGGCTTTCCACCCTAAGCTTTTTCCTAACCCATTTATGTAAGTAGAACCTATTTCCCCACAGTCACAATCCCCCCAATGTACCCCCAGGGACAAGCACATGTCTGGCACAAGGTTAAGTTCAACAAAAGCTTGTTGGAAATAAAAAAACATGAATCCATCCCTGTCACTTCCATGACCACCCATGTGAAGAAATTTATTTATTTATTTGCAAAATCAGTTTCCTACCTTGGGAATTGAGTTGAGTGCTTTATGCTTCCTGCTCAAGTCAAATGAGATCCTGTCTAGCCACTGGAACGACCACTGACCTCTATGATGCTCCTTCTGGGGCAGCGCTTGGGAGGCAGAGAGCTGTGTGAGACGCTGATTTCCAGAAGAGGGGAGGAAGGTAAATGAGTAGGAGTCTAATGCTAAAAGCTGGGCAGGAATCACTGTGCATAAGAGATGCAGTTTTAAGGTCTGTGCTAAAAGGCCTTTAAAATAGGATAATGGCAATCACTTCTTAGCAGATGTGGTTGTTAGGGGGAAATGGTGCCGCCATTTTTTTCCTCAAACAAATGGGACCTTTCTTTTCTCAAAAGCCATCGCAAGAGAGATTCCTGTGTTCAGGAGAGAAGGGAGCAGAGTTGGCCTCTAGTTAACGCCAATGCCAGAATGTCAGGGGAGCCATCAGAAGCTGCCGGGGCCTTTTATTTCCGATGCCTCTGAGCTTTAAGAGAAGCAGCACCTGAGTAATAGCACCACGGCCCCACTCCGTGGCAGGTGGGAGGACAGGAAAAGTCAAACCACAGAGTGGGCTTCTTAGCTGCTGGAGCAGTGGCCTCTGTCCTTACCCTCGAGGGGGCTTGGGAGGCCCGGGGGAGGAAGGCAGGCTAGGTGTGAATGTGAAGGTCCTGTCATGGTTTCCGTGGTTAACCATGGGTTTTCCAGGCCCTCAGATACGAGGGCCCACCCCACAGTGGCCGCTCCCCCTCCTACTCCCCTGACCCAGCGCAGGTCTCTCTACCCAAGCCCAGCTCCACAGAGAAAGTGGGCATTTGGCCTCTTCTCACTGAAAAGGGAAAGCACTTCTCAAATAAGATTCTGATTTGTGAGAGATGAAGGAAAAACAAATAAAACTAGAGCTTCATGGATCCAGGCATTTGTTTTCCAGCTGGTATTTGTTGGGCACATTTATTGTACCTGGCTCCCTGATAGACATTTTCCAGTCATTTCCTCTGCAAGCCTTCCCACCACGGCCGTGTGGCCCCTCTGCTGCCCTTCACCTTCTCCACAGGAGGAGATTGGCGTCCCCCACGGCAGAGATGGGACTCCATTCAGGTCCAGCTGAGCCCCTAGCTTCTGCTCTTTGCCACTCTGCTGCCCTGTATGGCCATTTTGAAATGTTCCGACAGAAATGGTGATTCCATGGGAACTAAATTCCCTTACCAGGTCAACATTTCTCTACTTTTCCAAAGAAAGTTTGTCAACCTCCTGCCCTACGGGAGTCCAAAGTGAGTGAGTTTCACCCAGCCCGGGAGGCGTCTCCATCCAATGCAGTTATGGGGGACAGGGGACTTCCTGGTGGAGGCGGTCAGCAAGGGTGAAGGCCCAGAAATGGGAGAGAACAGGGTGTTTTGGAAACTGTAAGCATTCCCGTGAACGTGTTGGGGGTGGGGTAGAGGGCAGGAGGTGTGTGTCAGACCAGAGAGGAGTGTCCTCGATGCCGTACAAAGTTGATGGGCCTCACGCAGAAGGCTTGTGATATTGGAGCTGGTGTTTGACAGTGAGAATTGGAAGTGATGGGAGAGAGGTGAGATGGGCTGCCCGATGGAGTCAGAGTCTCAGAAGAAGGGTCTGGAAGGTGAAATGGGGCTGGGCAGGGAGCTCCTCAGTATGAGAGAGGAGGAGAGCCTGGCATACAACTGCTTAGGGCAGGGGTTAGGTGCATGGCCTCGAGCACTGAATGGATTTGGGGGAAGGAGGAGTTTAGGCTTCTGTCTGGGCCACACTGTTCATCCCTCACTAAAGAGGATCCTCTGTCTTGACCTTATATGTACGTACCCCAAATGAGTTTTTAGAATAGACATTACCTAAGTGGAGGGTGACGGGTTATAGGCTCCTGTATTTCATTTGCTCACTTCTAGTGTTTGTCTCACTGGTGTACATTTGCAGGTAGACCTCGCCCCCGTGGAAACTCCTGAAGGAAGTTGGAAGTCATGGGAGACACAGTGGGATTCAAAAGGTAAAGCTGATATCACCTTTCCCTTTTGTCCTTCCTGGCCTTGCTCTAAGTCTCCCCTGGGTTACCGGGAACAGCATTCTGGGGCTCCTGGCTTGCAGAAATAAAAACACTTGGCGCTTAGTAAAACTGAACAGAGACCTGCAATGAGGAAATGTTAACCCCAGACCATTCAAGGATCAAGTCTCTTGTAGGACATTTGAATCACCAAGACCTAAGTGATGCTTTTAGAAAACACGCGGCTATCCAGCGGAGAGGAGGGGAAGGCAACTTCAGGTGACCCCTCTAGTCGGCGTCCTTGGTAAAATTGGGTTATAGCCTCCTGGGATCAATTTTTTATTTTATAATTTTTCCTTAAGTTCTGTTTTGTATCGTCACTAGCTATATCAGAAGAGTCTCCCCAAATTAACTACTGACACCTGGGCCCGGACCCATGAGGCCCCATGTAGAGTCCAAAGTATAGGCTTAGATGTGGGGCAAACCAGGTTCAAATCCCAACCTCACTGTTTATTCGTGCTGTGATTCTAGGTAAGGAAGTAACCCAAACATTGGTTTCCCTGTCTACGCACTGAGAATAAAAATATCAGTGATGGGTTATTATGAGGGTCAGATTACAGAAATAATATAAAAATGTCATCACAGTGCTTGGCACATACCACAGAATCAAATGTTAGCTCATACCGTGTCACTCAATGCACAGGAACCAAACCCACGTACAGTGGCATTTGGGCATACGGGTAGGCACTCAAAAGGCTTCTGGGTCCAGCATGGGTGCTTTCCTCCGCTTCTCTCAGGAGACAGAGGTGAGCAGCCGGTGTCACTGTGTTAACGAAACAGAGACCCGACCAAGCTCTCTGCAGCATGGACCTGGACATCCAGTGGGGTCCTTTTCAGGTCAGGCTTTAACCATGCATGACAAGAGGTGCAGAGCCTTCAAGAAACTTAAGAATAACCCAGAACCCTCCCCAACGCTCCTCCCCATCTAAACACTCTGGGCTTGTCCTACCTTGGACACCGCAGGGGATGGTCCCCTTGTGGGCCCTGGGCTAGTCACTGCCCATGTCCGTTAGTGGGAAAGTGCCAGGCAGGGGACGGGTCATGGGTTCTCCTGTGCACACAGGGCCATGGAACACACACTGAGCTTCTGGGAGAGGAAAGCTCCCTTCTTTCCCCCTGTCCTCGCTCTGAGTTAGGGCAATAGTGTTCACTGAATGGAAGAAATAGACTCAATGGGACTTCTGTGTAAACCTAACCCTCATTCCTGTCCGTGCCCCCTAAGCGTGTCAGCAACAGGCAGCAGTGAGGAAGGGGAAGGGGAAGGGAGCTGCCCTCAGGGCTACTGGCCCCCAGCCCCTCTCCTGGTCCATACTTTGTGATGGGGGTGTGCACCCTATAACCAGCTTTCCCTCCTCCTTACGTTTAAAAGTTCCTGTGAAAAACAGACCTGGAACAAGGGAATCCGTGACTAAAAGACAAAAACAAAACCAAAATAACCAAAAGACCTTACAGGAATTTTGAAGAACTTAAAACCCCCTTAAAATTTACTCACTTTTAGTTTTTAAATGAAGCACCAAGAACTTGACACATTAACATTAAATCTTTGCTAACGCCTACAAAGGAGCTTGATGACTTCAGTTTGTGGGTGAGGGAACATGTGCCCACCCACAGGCACAGAGCCCAGAAACTACAGGAGAGGGACTGAGACTGTCAGCAGAGCTCACATTTCCTTCAAACTCTGCCTGCGCACCACGAAAGCTGACCGCCTCAACTAGGGAAGGGAGTCCAGTAACTTCTCGGTCAACACTCGTCTCCCAAGAAAAGAGGAAAGAGTAAACTGCTTTGGCTCGTGAGCCCATTGTCTCTGGAGTCGGCTGGAAACTGGCAGTGCCCCTGCAGGAGCTGGTGCACCAAAGGGTGCCCCTACAAAGTGGCGGAAAAGAAAATATCCCACTTTTATGGTGCAGTTATATGCTCTACAAAAAGGGCTTTGACATTTGAATTAACATTAAAAAACAATGTTTTTAGTAAAGTGGATTTCATTTGCAATTATTTGTTTGTTTTTATTTATTTTGAGAGAGAGAGAGAGAGAGAGAAAGAGAGGGAGGGAGGGAGAGAGAGTGCACAAGCAGGGGAGGGGCAGAGAGAAAGGGAAAAAGAGAATCCTAAGCAGTCTCTGTGCTGTCAGTGCAGAGCCCGATGTGAGGCTTGATCCCATGAGTCCTGAGACCATGACCTGAGCTGAAATCAAGAGCTGGATGCTTAACCAGCAGAGCCACCCAGGTGCCCCTCATTTGGAAATATTACAACCAACAGGCTTTAGCAACATTTTGTTCCTGTGAAAATGGTAACATTGCAATCTACAATTTTGTGAATCATAGAAGTGAAATCTGCAAATTTATGAATCCATCTCCACATCTGGCAGATAGTCTGTGATGATGGGAACATTGCTATGTAACTTGCAGAAACGTAACATTAGCGCCTAGATAATCGCTTCTTCGTCTTGCTGAATCACACCTAATGCGGCCGCCGGTCAGCTGTCACTGCTAATATTTCTAAGTGTGTTTGAAAATCACCTCACATGTTCTTCTGCTCCTCTACTACCTCTGCTTTGTTTCTGCAATAACTAGATGTGTTTATTTTATACAGCTGACCCTTGATCAACACTGGGGTCAGGAGTGCCAACTCACTGGAAGTCAAAAATCCACATATAACTCTTGATTCTCCCCAAACTTAACTCCTAATAGCCTATCACTGACTGGAAGCTCTACCAATAACATAAACAGTTGACTAACACATATTTTATATATAATGTATATTATATACTGTATTCTTGGAATAAAATAAGTTAGAGAAAAGAAAATGTTATCAAGAAAATCACAAGAAAGATAAATACCATTTACAGTACTTTACTGTAAAAAATGCATGTATTTTGGACTTGCACACTAAAAACCAGTGTTATTTAAGGGCCAACTGTATATTTTCTTCTCAGAGGGGGGACTCTCTTCCGTCTTTGTTTTTCTTCACAAATGTGTCCTGGCTGTTTTTGCACATTTAAGAACTTAAGAAATAGTTTTATTTTAGAAATCCCCTGGGGATTTTGATCTGCATAACGATGACACAGTGATTTGGGGGAGAAATGAGAGCTTTATGATTGATCTCCTCATCAATGATTGTGGCACCTTCACCAATTCTGAAGTCTTCTTTTATTCATATTTAATCAAAATGTTCTCTATAAAGGTCTTGAATATTTTTCTGGGATCTATGCTTAAATTTTAATGATTTTGTTTGCTATTGCAAACTAGATATTTCTTATTTCTGTTTTTACATTTTAAAACTTTTATTTCCAAATTTCGATTTTCTTTTTACTCTTTTCTACTCATCAGGGTGCATTTTAATTTTGCTTTTCTAATTTTCTAATAATTGTTTTCTAATAATTTTCTTATTTTCTAATAATTGCATTTGAGATATGAAATATAGAACTTAGGCTAGTTTTAAAGTTTCATATCTCATAGTCAAACAAGAGATCCTATTTTTTTGATAGTAAATTTATTTTAATAGTATGGTCAGAAGTTTTACTACCGTTATATTCACGATGTTGGAAAACAAAGATGAAATCTGTGTATATTATTATCTGTATACAGATAATAAGAAGAGAAATAAGTTTCACAGTGAACCAGGGGGATAGGTCAATTATGCAATGTTGTCAGTCATAAGATTTCTTTTTGTTTCTGTGAAAGCACTGGTGTTGCATCACCTACATATGAAGTAGTTACAACTCGATCTATTTTGGGGTTAAAACAACATCATCATTTCTCCTACGATGGTATTTTCTTTGAATTACTGTTTCATAATCCGTTAGCCTGTTGTGATTTGATATGGTCAGTAATAAACAATTGATTAATAGAATAAGGTGACTGATTGTATTTCACTGAAAATTTAAGCAATATTGCCCACATTGGAACAATTTTTTCTAATGGAAAATCAAAATATTAAAAATTAAAATTTTTTTAATATTTATTTTTGAGAGAGAGAGAGAGACAGAGTGTGAACAGAGCAGGGGCAGAGAGAGAAGGAGACACAGAACCTGAAGCAGGCTCCAGGCTCTGAGCTGTCAGCACAGAGCCCAACACGGGGCTTGAAGTCACAAACTCCAAGATCACGACCTGAGCTGAAGTTGGGTGCTTAACCCCTGAGCCACCCAGGTGCCCCAAAATATTAAAATTTTAGAAAGCAAAAAATTCTTTCATCAGTATGAACTATACTTCCCTTATTTTTATTATAAGCACTTATTTAATGTAGTTATTAAAATAAAAAATTGTATTGATTTTATTACATTTTCATCTATTGAATACAAAATTGGTTACAAATATGTAGAATACACTTTTTGAAGCAGTTGAAATTTATTCCTGTCCTAGACAATCAAATGGAGTAGATTTTTAGTTCTAATAAAATTCTCAAAACAATATTTGTAAAGGTAAAAACCTTTGGAATTCCACGAACTACAAATATATTTAAACCTATTCAAATTTTAACAGAAAGACATCCCATGAACCAGTTCCCAAACAGTGGGAAAATACTACAGTTATATTTTATATTTTAAAACTTTATTTATTGGGGCGCCTGGGTGGCTCAGTCGGTTGAGCGTCTGACTTCGGCTCAGGTCATGATCTCGCGGTTCGTGGGTTTGAGCCCCACATCGGGCTCTGCGCTGACAGCTCAGAGCTTGGAGCCTGTCTTCGGACATTGTGTGTCCCTCTCTCTCTGACTGTCCCCTGCTCACGCTGTCTCTCTCTCTCTCTCTCAAAAATAAATAAAACATTAAAAAATTAAAAAAACCTTTATTTATTTACTTAAAGTTGCACTTTTGTTTTACTCATTGCAGGCAACTTGAAATGATAGAAAAATATAAAAAGAATAAACTTTTGGATAACTAGTGAAATTTTGAAAAGAAATTTTGGAGTAACTTCTCTATTTGGGGGCATAAACTTGCTAATTTATACACAAGGGCAGGTGCCCTTGACAAGGTTGTGGATAAATGATCTGGGGAGATAGGACATCAGCATGGGCAGGGTTCCTCTTAGGCTGATTCTTTTCTTAATTTAAAAATTTTTTTTATTTTAGAGAGAGTGCAAGCAGAGGAGGGGCTGGGGGGAGAGAGAGAGAGAGAGAGAGAAAGAATCTCAAGCAGGCTCCACATTCAGCGCAGAGCCCAATGTGGAGCCCAATGTAGGACTCAATCCCACAACCCTTGGATCATGACCTGAGCCCAAATCAAGAGTCAGACGCTCAACCGACTAAACCACCCAGGTGCCTCCTTCATCAGCTGACTCTGGCCTGTTCCTTCCCCTGGCCTTTCTCCACTCTGTGTCTGACTTTTAATGTGTCTTCCTTGGCCCATGGGAGCTTTCACCTGGTTGGTTCCTGTTGAGCTACCCTGTGTAAGAGCTTGAGGTCTGGAGCTGGTCTGCTTGGGTTCAAGTGTCAGCATCTCCACTTAACATTAGTCCCACTAATGTTAAATGGAGTGAATCTTCAAGTCTTCTAATCTCTCCTGGTGTCCTCATCTTTGAGATGAATATAATGATAGCACCTGTGCTGGATTAGTTAGTTAGTTAGTTAGTTAGTTAGTTAGTTAGTTAGTTATTGGTCCCAATCTTCACACTCCTGTACTAGCATTACACATCAACACCCCTGACATGGTCTCCTGGTGGGCAGAGTGTATGTCTTGACCTTGGGCTTGGCCATTGGACTTATTTGGACAATAGGATGTTGGTATATGTGAGACAAGCAAAGGCATGAAACATGCTTGTGGGGCTGGGTGTGGCCTCTTGCACGTCTGCCATCACCACTAGAAACACATGCCCTGAGCGTCCTGCAGGTCCCAGAAGAATAAGAGACACTGGGGACCACCTGAACTTAGCCTATTGTGGGTGCCCAAGCCCAGCTGAGCCCAGCTAGATCAGACAAATGCTAGATGACCTGCAGATGCATGACCAAGTAAGTGCTTATTACTCTGTGTAAACACAGAGTAAGGTACTGTGTTTTGAGATGATCTGTTCCATGTTAGTTTTGTGACAATAGAGGACTAATAGAGTACCTGATATATAGGGTGGTTGTAAAGATAAAATTAAGTGCTGGACTAGGTAAAGAATTTATAGTAACCACTCAGTGTTGGGTTTTTGGCCTGTTTCCAATCCTCTGCATCACCCTCTACCTCCCCAGCTGCCTTTTCCCAGTGAGCTGATTCTCCAGTGTGGCACTCTCTTGTGAAAGGCACCCAACCACACCTATAGTGGTCACACAGTCATGACCCCAAGCTGATTCCTTAGATAGAACCCCACAGTCAGAGGACTGATACCTATAAGGTAGGATCCTCTATGAATACAATCATTTCATAGTTTTTTGATAGTTAGAATGAGAACACTACTCAGATAAAAAATACTTAGAAAGATTTTATTAAAATTTTTTCACTTCCTCTGTCTTTTCTCTCATCAGTGTTCCCCTGAACAATCAAAATAATATCTCATTCCTGTGGATGGAGATCCCTTTTTCAATGAAGCCAATGACTCCAAGAAAAACATGATCTAAGACCAGATAAGTAAAATGAAAGGTAACATCAGCTTTCCATTTCTTAAAAGTGCCAAAAATGAGCCAGAGTTTATTTTTCAACAAAGGTGAAAAATTCATCTAAGTAATTTCACTTGACAAAAGACAATACACTGCAACGCGGTACTGTAGCTCTGTGACCTGAGCATATATGCAAAGTGGGACACAGGAATGTCATGACTTTGCAGAGATGTTGTAGGTAACGAAATCTATTAAGATGTGCGAAGCAATGAACATGGCTTCTGGGCCATAGCAAGCACCATGTAAATGACAGACATTATTCGAAGTTGACATAGGCTAAGTGGAGATGGGTACAGAGAGGGTCATCCCTTCCGAAGTAGCTAGCAGGGAAGGTAAGAGTAGGGGCAGCCATGGAAGTTGGAGACAAGCAATAACTAGAGTTTTTTTAAAAAATACATTTTATCAAATGAAAAGCATTTATTGAATAATTATTAATAAATATGAATCTTGGGATGTCTGTTTCTAGTTTTTCTACTTGGATCACATTGATGATGGTTTTCACCAGTTTGTCAAATTATTATGTTTCAACAAGAAAAATCCATTAATTCTGTAGCTTTGTCATAATTTTTTCAAGGTTGCCAAGTCATAAAGTGAGTTGGCATTAAAGCTGTACTCAGACTTTTAACATAATCTGTGATTACATCAAATAGTGATTGGGACGAGTTAAAATTTAGTGAGCAAATTGCCTTTGTGATTTATAAAACCTTATTTTAGTTTGATGGGTTATTTCATGTTATATTTATGCTAATATTAGGTAATAGTTCATATAACTCATTAATAACTTTTAATAGAAAAAATATTTTGAATGAAAAGGATGTTGATATATGTGTCACTATAAATCACTTATTAGATGATCCCCCTCTGATTATCCAATGGCTTCTCCATTGCCTGATCCAATTCCCAAGTCTCAGTGCTCACATTACTTGACTTATGTATGAGGTGTCCATATAATTTATCATCAGACTGGGCTGCATTTCAGAGTGAAAAAAGGGGCTATTAGTAACACCACCAGAACTGAACCAGAAGCTGGGATGATCCTGAGCAAGTCAGGGTAAATGGTTACCCTACCTAACAGCACCTTTGACAGAATAAACCACAATCTCTTCTTTAATGCACTTTCTCCACTCAGTTTTAAAACATTACACTCTCTTGGTTTTCTTCCTACTTCACAAGCCTCCCATTCTTGACCTTCTTTGATGGTTCTTCATCTTCTCCCCAACCTTTTAACATTGAAGCCTCCTAGGACGCAGTCCTTGGTCCCTTTCTCTCTCTCTCTTTTTTTCCTACATGCACTCTTCTGGTAAGCTTATCCAGTCTCATGGCTTTAAATATAATCTGTATGCAGATGTGATGGTTTTAAAAGTATGTCCAGGAATCCTTTGGAATATCTGTCCTCAAGAGGCGAAGCTTAATTTCACTTGCCTTGAATGTGAAATGGATTTGTTGATTGGCTTCTACTAAATAAACTATGGCAGACGTAACTGAAGGTCATTTCCAAGGTTAGGTTATAAAGAGGGTTCAGCTTCCATTTCAAGTAATTCCTCACTGTTTCTTGGGTCACTCATCCTGAGCTTAGCCAGATGCCACATTGTGAGAGGCCCATATGGTGAGGATTGAAACTACCAACAGCCATGTGGGTGAACATGGAGGTGGATCTTCTAGATTTGCCAACAGCTATGCAAGTGAACTTGGAAGCTGATCTTTCCCCAAACTAACCTTCAAATGAGACCGCAGCCCCATCAACACCTTGATTGCAGTCTCAAAGCCAGAACTACCTGGCTAAGTGGCTCCAAGACTCCTGACACAGAGACACTTTGCGGGTAATAAATGATTGTTGTTGTAATCTGCTATGTTTTGACTAATTTATTACCTAGCAACAGATAATACAGTCACTCCTATATCCATCTGTCTTCCACTTTTTCTTCCAGATGTCTAACAATCATCTCAAGCTCAACAGGTCTGAAACTGAACTGCTTATCTCACACATCCGGAACCTACCCCATCCCAGTCTTTCCCATTGCAGTAGAAGGCTGCTCCATCCTTTTGGTTTCTTGGACCAAGAAATTTTAGTCTCTTTCTCTAGCACTCCACCTCAAATTTGGCAGATTGGCCTTATCTCCAATGTTTGTTCAGAATCCAGCCACCTTGGAGTACATTGACCGCACTTTCTCTGGGCTGAGCCGCCATTGTCCCTTGCCTGCATTACTGCAGTAATTTCCTAACAGCTCTCCTCCTTTCTGCCTTTGGCATCTCCCCTGACTCTAGGCTATTTGCAGCAAAGAAGCCAGTGTGCTTCCTTTAAAACATAAGTGAGATCATAGTACTGCTCTGCTACAATGTTTTCAATGGCTCACCATCTCACTTGGCTGAAAAAGACAAGCCAGGTCCTCCTAAGTGCCCACCAGGCCCTGCTTGACCTGGCACCTGTGACCTGTTGACTGCATCTCAGCCTCCCACACTTGCTCCTTGGCCCACTGGCCACCTGGCTGTTCCTTCACCATGCCAGGCACACTCCAGCCTTCAGGCCTTTGCTCTAGCTGTCTTCTCTGCCAGGAAGGCTCTTCCTCCTGATGTCTTAGCTAACCCTTTCATTTCCTTCACATGTCTGCTCAAAACTACCTTTTGCAATAGGGCCTGTATTGTTCCCTTCACTACTGGAACTGCCTCCCTTCTTGTATGAATTGCCAATTCCTTTTACCCAATTCTATTTTCCCCTCATTGCACTTTCCAACATACTAGATCATTTGTTATGTTTCTTATCTGGTATTTTCTATTGCCCTTTGCTAGAATATAAGCCCCATAAGTGCAGGATTCGTTGTCTATTTTATCCCAAGTGCCTAGAATAGTACCTTACTGTGGGGAATAGGCTTAGGAATCCCCTGGACTTATACCAATGGGTTAACAAGGCATAGAGAAATGAAAAGCCATAATATGCTCACACCTGAGTTTGGGTAAACATGATTGGCACCCCCAGAATAGGGAGGTGCTGAACCCCAAAGGTAGAGAGGGACGGGCAAAGGCCCAAGATAGGAACTGGCACAAAGGGTCCCAATACAAAGGTCTATGAGGTAAGCAAGATTAGACATGCAAAGCAAAAGTGCCCCCCAATTTAGTCCTATAGCAGAGAAGCTGCTTTCACAGGAGATTATGGCCAGGTTAGGCAAAACAAGTAAATTGGACTACAGACCGCTGCAGGCGAAGCAGCCCAGAGCAGAGATGGTTAACAAAAGGAAAAAGGTGTCTGCCCGTCTTCCCGGCACCTGGAGTTTGTTTTATATTGACCCAAACCCCAAACACTGTATATCTTCAAAACCCCCCCTTTCCCTCATGCCCATAAATTGATGTTCACAGTTTGTCTCTTTGTGCATGGCCATCACGTTTGTAAGCCTTCTGATCTTAATAAGTACGGGGCAAGGACACTTATTCAGGGCTCTTGTCTTTTCCCAGACATTAGCCATCTCTCTCTACTATTCTTTAATCCTACATCCCATTCTCTTGCTAAGACAAAAGAGAACTTTAGACCCAGAGTTTATGACACCTTATATATAAAGATGCTCAACAAAAACTTGTTGAATAAATGAATGAATGGTTATATGAGTAGC
This sequence comes from Cryptoprocta ferox, assembly GCA_028646485.1. NCBI lineage: Eukaryota > Metazoa > Chordata > Mammalia > Carnivora > Eupleridae > Cryptoprocta > Cryptoprocta ferox. The sequence goes on along the minus strand of CM053577.1, from coordinate 8,560,630 downwards.
ACCATCATCTGGGGGGAGAAACATTGAGGCCAATAACTCAAGAAGAAATAATAATTTTCAAAATACCAGTTTATACACTTCCATTAGTCTGCTTATTTGCTGCACTTAGCCCTTGGTGGTTTCCTTCAGGGCAGCAGGCTCTGAAAGTGTACAGGCTTTGAAACCGGACTGCCTAAGTCCTGGGTCCAGCTCCATCACTCACTGGTTTGGTGACCTTCGGAAGTTGCATAACTCCCATGCCTCATTTGCCTACCTATAAAACAGAAAATCAGCCTTTTAGGTTGAAGCCTCTGAGGGCTCACTCTTTGGTCTCCTTTCCTTTTTTCTTCATACTCACTCTTTTGGTGATCTTATTTGGTCTCATTTGGTTTGAAATAGAATCTGTACGTTGGTGAGATGGTTTTAAAAATATGTTCATGATTCCCTCAGTATAGCTTCCCTTAAAATGTGAAGCTTAACTTTCCTCCTTTTGAGTATGGCTGGACTTGTTGCCTTATTGCTAAGAAGATACTCTGGTATACGTGATAGGATGTCATTTCCTCCCTGATGGGAATTTTTCTGAGAACTAACCAAGTTACTACAAGTGAAGGGCTTCGAACAGTGCCTGACACAAAGTAAGTACACACTGTGGTGTTTGTAATATTCAGCAGGCTTGCTCTCGGGGTGGCCCTAAAATTTCTCTTTTCAAATGTGCTGCTTTAGATAAGTCTTGATGGCTAAAGTTTTGCGAAGTGGGGGAAATAAATAGGTATCTGTTATTTTAGTCAACAGACACAAGAAATCTCAATTTTCCATCCTGTTGGAGCCAGGATGGGCTATTCAACATGTGAATGAGGGCACGTGGTAAAATCTACAATGAAGTCACATTTTCAGCCTAAAACGGTTAAAATCATTTATTGAAGTTTATAGAAAACATGAGAAATGCATTTATATAGCTCTTATTTAAACATAATATTGGAGATGTGTCTATTTTATTCTGAAATGTGATTTTTGGAAAAGATATAAGATCTTTCGTGAAGCAAAGGGAAGGTTGTTAAATATTGGTAAATGTTGGTAAATATGTCAAGCAAAGGTGTTAAGCTTGAAAGTTCCTTAAGTATGTTAATACATTGATGTTACTGTTAAAATACATTAAATTCATAAAAGAGGGCAGCTGGGCTAGCCACAAAGATACGTGACCTGTGCAGTCATGTGGGTCCCCATGTTCAGAAGGCGCTTATACTTGGTCTCATGTTCGGCTCTTTGAACAAGGCACTCCATATTTTCATTTTAGCCGGGTTCTGCAAATTATGTAAGCCAGTATTGGGGTTGATAATTATCAACTGTGAACTTTTACTGCCTCAGGGGTAAAAGATTTCAAAACCATCTGGCCATGTTATGAAATACACTTAACTTCTTTGTATCTCATACTATTTATAGTGAAACGCAACTGAAAGCGTTTTTCCTCTGGCTGTGGAAGCAAAGGGTGTGTTCTTGTCAATAAATGTCTGCCGCTATCATAGATCTTCACTCACTGATGCTAATAACACAGATCTGAAAATAACTATACGGCTCATGCATAGTTCCACAATGCTTTAAAAATCAGATATCAAATCCTATAAAAATATAATAAAACTTCTTTAAAATAGCTCCTCATTATCCATATTTGAATATGGTACCAAATACACCCTAAAAACGTACAGAACATTCTACTCTAAAGGAGATAAATTGGATACATTCCCCAAACACATAGTAGTTTCACAATTTGAATTAAAAACAAAAACAAAAACGAACACCAACAAAAACTAAACTCAAGAGTTAGCCATCATTTTTCCCTCTGTCCGTCAAGCATGGCAAACTAATACATTTTCCTGCTACGTTATAAACTCCTTGAGAGCTTGGGCTCTCTGTCTTACGTAGCCAGAGTAGCCAGAGTGCAGCAGGAAACCTTGGGCTGAAGGGACCCTTCGTGCCACACCAGTACTGATTAGCTTAGGCTAGTGGAGGAGATTGACATCTCTTCTCTTTTCGGGCTGGGGGTGAGGCCTCAGAACCCTTCCTGGGAAGCTTTTCAGAAAGGATTCCCCTTTACAGCAAACACAGAACTTTTGTCCAGTCCTTTTTTTTTTAAATGTTTTTTTTTAATTTTATTTTTGAGAGACAGAGACAGCGCGAGCGGGGGAGGGTCAGAGAGAGGGAGATACAGAATCCGAAGACAGGCTCCGAGCTAGATGTCGGCACAGAGCCCGACGCGGGGCTCGAAATCAGTAAGGGCGAGATCATGACCTGAGCCGAAGTCGGACGCTTAACCGACTGAGCCACCCGGGCGCCCCACGTCCCACTCCTGTCCTAAGCTTTTACATGTACTCATGCTTTTCCTTCTCATGCCAAGCCATCCTGTAAGATACATACCATTTTATCCCCAATTTACAGACCAGGAAACCAAGGCACGTAGCTTAGGTTATAGTTAGTAAAAGAGCCGAGATTCAGTCTCAGCCGTGCTGTCCCAAAGTGTCTGCTTTGCGCACTGGGCCACATCTCCAAGCAAAGGTTCGAGCAAGCCACAGGAAGAGGGACGGGTGGCCCGAGCAGCAGGGACAGAGATAAGGAGGCAAGAGGAGCCAGACCCACTGGAGGGGTTGAAGGTGGGTCACAGGGCCAGGCCACGGAGCCACGGAGAGTGTGAGGACACGTAATATATCTTCTAAAGTGCTGTCATCCTGATACTCCTTTGGGGGAAGTGAAGGGGAAGGATTCCTGTATCCACATCCTTTTGTGGTCGCAGCAGCGGCGCGAAGCCTCAGTCCTGGGCGTGGGAGCTGGCTCCCAGGCCACGTGGCGGGTCCGACCAGGTCTGGCCCACAGCGCCCCCTGCGTGCGCGGCGGTGTGCTCGCAGCTCGCCGTCCTTCGCGGCCGAGGCGGCTCTCGGAGTTGAACCGGGGCGGGCGGCCCGCACTGCCCGCTTCCCCGCTCTGCCGCTGCCCGGAGGACGGGCGGGGTAGGAGGAGGGGGCTGGGGGGCGGGGCTCCTCCGAAAGCCCGCGGGCGGGGGCGGGGCTCAGCGCGCCGGGAGGGGCCGCTTCCCTTTCTCGGGACCGAGACCGAGAGCGCGTCAGGATTTCCCCGCCGCTGTTTGTGACTCCGGGGGATTTCTCAGGGCTCTGAAAACAACACATCCCCTGGCCGGGAGGGATCCGGGGGGGAGGATGCCAGATGTTTTGAATTCTTTGAAATCTCTAAGCATCTAGAAAAAAAGAATCGTTGGGGTTAGATGTGAGCAGCTCTTTAAAATGTGGCACATTTCCCCCCAAAGCTTAAAATAGAACGTTTCAAGGGAAATCAAATGAGAGTGTGAAAAATTCACAAGTGTTCTTGTTATAAAACGGGAGCACAATGTGACAACCTCCTCCAACTCCCCCCCCCCCCCCAGTGTGGCTACAGTTATCAACATCCATGCAAAATAGGGTCCTTTCTTCCTTTGACACGGCAGCCACCCCCTGGCTTTCCCACGGCTCTGGGCCCTGCTTTGTATGACGATGCCGCTGCTGACCCTGGATTTCATAGGTTTCCCTCAGGGGCCCCCCTGTTTCCCCGATGAACCCCACAAGCCTAATGTCTGTATCTCTCTTCCTCTCCACTCCCTCCCCTTCCCCCCTGGCTTTTCTCTGCCAGTGTGGACTTTTTGGAAGGCCATCACACATTCCCTGTGCCTGTCTGTTTCTGAAAAAGGCCCAGAATCCTCTGTGATGGTGCACATTCCCCTGGGGAGTGTGGCTCACCTCAGATCCCTCCAGGACCGAGGGGGGGGGGCGTGCCTTGACGGAGAGCTGCGCTTGGAGACTAGGATGCAGGTTTAAGGCCTGCTTCTGCCACTTCCCCTTGGCGGAACTTGGTCCAGCACTCACTCTCTCTGAGCTTCACCTCATCTGTGCGATGGGTGTGATGATTAAGTGAGCCAACCCTTGTGAGGCTGAGGACAGGTGCTCAGTTCTGAAAGTGCCTGGAGAGGAGGGTGGATGTTCCCCTGGCGCCCTGCTCCCTGATGCCCTCTAGTCTAGGGCTCTCTTGATTGTGTCCTGGTAATGAAGGACTTCGAAGCTGGCGGGCAGACTCCTTTCCAGAGAGTCCTTTCCTGACCAGACCCCAGGGAGACCTTCCATATTGTCATTGCCCTGGGATTCTAATTGCAGCTTGGATTTGTTGGGGGGGGAATCACACCCCCTGGCTCCCCGAGTGTTCTTTCTGCCTCTGTATCCCTCACAAAGGCTTGGCCCCAAAGCCTGCTGGTGGGTGGCCTGTGGGGTGGCTCCTGCTTTAAGCTGACTTGGAAGCCACAGGAGGCCAGTGGCCCTTCCCTGAGGAGAGGATGCTTTTCATTTCCTTTAAGCTTTGGGATCTTGGGGAAGAGGAGAGGAATCTCCCAAAGCAAGGGGAGAGGAGTACAGGGTAGCTGGAGTTGAGGGGCGGGCGCTGCCCAGGGGGTGACCCAGCTGCCATCTTTCCCACTCTGCTGCGTCCAGAGGGGGGTTTTCCTTGCAGCCTTCCAGCCTCTTCGGCCCCCTTCCCACTCTTCTTCCCAGAGGTGATATAGGAGTTACCTAGTTGTTCCCATGTTCCCATGGGTCCCAATGACCCTTGTTCCCATTTCTCCTTTGGGTGGAGCTCATATTTCAAAATTGTAAGGGGAGGGAGGGAGAGGGCGCAGAGTGGGGAGTGTAGTTAAGGCCCCTGGGTCCTTCTCCTTCCCTCTCTGCCCTGGGCTGGTTTGAGGCAGCAACCTGGGGTGTCTGCTCTGTTTTGGCTCAGGTCATGATCTCATGGTTCGTGAGTTCGAACCCTGCATCAGGCTCTGCACTGACAGTGCAAGGCCTACTTGGGATTCTCTCTCTCCCTCTCTCTGCCCTTCCCCACACCCCATCTCTCAAAATTAAATAAACATTAAAAAAAGATGCACTGGGTGGGAACTCCTGTTTCATAGAATCATGATAAATTAGATTGGATGAGTACCTGTGCACCTTACACACATATATACATGCACATGCATGTTCTGAGGAGTGGGACAGAAATCAAGAGGAGACATTGTTAAGTATACAGTTGTCCTACAGGCAAGAAAATTAATATTGCACTTTTGTTGACCTAGCCTCCCCTAATCTAATGCAAATATTGCAAAAGTATAATTGCTGTGATTATCATGGTAATAATGTTAACTCAATTAATTAGTTTCTAGATCTCTGAGTTCAGATTTGTTGCTGAGAATACACTGTACACCTGTAAGCAAACCAAAAGGTCAAGTTCACGTAGGATTTCTTTCTAAACGATGGATTTCCTATACGCCTCTTGTGTAGTTTTCTCCCCACTCCATGTGTGGTGTTGCCTGAGGGACGCAGCCTCTTGGCCTTACTTGCCAGGTGAATGGTAGCTCCTCGAAGTGCTGGGAGACGGTGCAGACCTGGAAGGAATTGCCTTTTAACCAAGAGGAGCACAGTGACAGCCTTTCAATTACCTCCGCTTGGCAATGACCAGCCAGTCCCCTGAAGAGGGTGAGGTGCCTGTCCTTGGTCTCAGGGTCCGGGGTCAGCACCACGGAGGATGGCCTCACCGTGCTGGTCAGGCAGCTCCAGCTGTTGGAGTGACACTGGGGACAACAGGCTTTTCCTGGGGGAAGGTAGAAACCAACGTGAGGGAAGTGTGACGGATTGATCAGGGAGGGAGGGAGTATGTGGGGAGCCTCCTCTCAAAACAAGCCAGCCTGAGTTTGGCTTAACTGGGGTGCAAATTAGCAGAGAAAACAGTGAAGAGGTGAATTACAGATTGTTTTTCTAAAACCTGAACTTTATTATTTTTTATTTTTTATTTTAGAGAGAGAGAGAGCTTGAGCGGGGGAGAGGGGCAGAGGGAGAGAGAGAATCCCAAGCAGGCTCCACGTTGAGCGCGGAGCCCAGTGCAGGACTCGATCCCACGACTATGAGATCGTGACCTGAGCCAAAATCAAGAGTCGGTAACTCAACGGACTGAGCCGCCCAAGCGCCCCTAAAACCTGACCTTTAAAATATGGAATTATAACAAAGTACAGTAAGTCAAGTCCAACCATTGTTTGGTCCTGTTTCAGTGGATAACTAACTGGTAACCACTTGTAACGTGAATGTTAAGGATTTTTGTGAGAATTTTAATCTCAGACAATGATTCCCAAATGTTTTCATGCCACATGGTGATTTTATGTCCCACCAGCAGGTGGGCAGAGGCAGGGAAGGCTGACTGGCCCACGTAGACCTCCTGTGCCTATCCCCCCCCCACAGAGTGAAGGGGAGCAGTGTGGGGGCATCACTGTAACTCATTTGTGGCGCACGGTGGGACTTACTCATCTATTTAGGAAAAGTTTTCCCTAAAGGTTGAAAGGGTCAGGTTTAGCCTGCTGCAAAATGTAAACCAGTGGCTCTAAATGAATGGTTTCTTTCCGCATATGATCGAGCAGCAGCGGGGAGTAAACCTTATCTGTGAGGCTCATGTAGTCGTAATTCATGACTTGGCTCCAATATAGTCTCCTTGTGATGCTCATTTCCTAACGCTTGTCCACAACGTGTTCCCTTCCGGGCCATTTGCCCTGTTTCTGGCAGAGATGGATGACCTCGGCAGGCATGCGTGCAAGTGTGTTATGTACATGTCTGAACATGTATGTATGTGTATGTAAGGAGGGAAGAAAAGGTAAGTGACCCTTCTCAGCAGCTCTGAAATTGTGCCACACAGATGGCTACCTGCTTAGGCTTCTTGTCTGGTTGCTTTGACTCCTGTTTACAACCTTCCATTCTAAAGACAGACAGCAGTACTAACTCTGGAAGGTAAATATGTTATTCACGGAGACTTCTGTTGAATTCAAACATGAATTAAACTGTGCTGGGGCTCAAGGACACATTTCTGTTATTTAAAGTGAACGTGAAAAATTTCATTGTTCGATATTTTCTGGAAATCAGTGATGTGGCATGAGCCTTGGATTGAGCTCTCGCTGATGAAGAGGTCCCACTGGTTAGAATCACTCTGCCCTCTGACCTTCCCCCCACCTCACACCTCCCACTGCTCCCACCCACTTTCAACATGAGCTGGTGTCCAGAAATGATGCGGTCCCAGCAAAGCCAGGTGGGGGGTTATGAAGCAGGGGGTTTTTAACCCTTGGTGATGGCCAAGAACATGTCAGGGAGGGGGTCAGGAGGGGGAAACAGAGACTCAAACCATAGGAGCTGGGAACTAGAACCCCTTGCGCTGTTTATAAATATCTTTGGGCTTTCTCTGAGTTTATCTGGAAAAATGCCTGATTGTTTCTTTTTTTTTTTTTTTTTATTTAATTTTATTTTTTGAGAGACAGAGACAGAGCATGAGCAGGGGAGGGGCAGAGACAGAGGGAGACACAGAATCTGAAGGTGCTCCAGGCTCTGAGCTGTCAGCACAGAGCCCAATGTGGGGCTCGAACCTACAACAGTGAGATCATGACCTGAGCCGAAGTTGGATGCTCAACCGACTGAGCCACCAGGTGCCCCTGATTGTTTCTATACATTTGAGAGATAATAACTCACTTGTATGGAGCACAGTTTTGTCTGGCTACACCTATCAGAGCCACAAACACCCATACACTGTTGAACCCAGAGATTAGGCTTTCAAATGCCTGGGAGGCCAGGCAGGGAGGACGAGGGGGTGAAGTGCGTGATCTGGAGCAGCGGCAACTTTGCAAAATGGCAGAAGCCAAGTGATGTCCAAAGAGGCAGCCCAGTGGCACCACGTAGGGAAGCAGTGTGTTACTGCCAATTATCTAAAAGGCCAGTCAGCCAAAATTCTATTAACTGTCAACTATGTCTAAGTATTTATTTATGCATTATTTAAATTTTTTGGGGCACCTGGGTGGCTCAGTCAGTTGAGCGACTTCAGCTTGATTTCAGCTCAGATTATGATCTCGAGGTCTGTGAGTTCGAGCCCCGCACCAGGCTCTGCACTGACAGCGCGGAGCCTGTTCGGGATTCTCCCTCTCCTTCTCTCTCTGACCCTCCCTTGCTCACGCTCTCTCTGTCTCTCTCAAAATAAATAAATAAACTTAAAAAATGTATTTATTTATTTAAGCATCACCCTCTTCGTCCTTGTCCCCTACAGATTTAGAGCACATGAAAACATCTAAAACCTCTGGCAAAATTTGGGCAAAATACTTGAATATTTGTAATATGATGTTATAAACCATATTGAGAGTAACCGATCTAAATCTGTCAGATAATGATTCATTTGAGCTTTAAAAAACAACGGACACAAAGCTACGTGACCCGTAAAAGGAAGT
>CM053577.1:8481995-8552240 GCA_028646485.1 Cryptoprocta ferox | reverse complement strand
CCCCGGCCCCGAACATGGTAAGGGGCACGTGTGCTGAGCACCCCGCAGAGAGAGCTGGCCCGAATCCACTTGACGGGGGAAGGGAAGGACGTCTGGGTGTCCTGGGAGTCTGGTCAGCAGGCTCGCACCTGTGATTTCCCGGAAAGGAGCCGGGAAATACTTCACTCTGGTCCTACTTCCTCAGTAGGATCCCCGTCCATTTGTCTGTGGGTTTGGCAGAAAGGAAGGGAGGACGGTGAAGTATCGGGGGTTCTCTGAGTTACTGGTGCCTTTGCAAAAGGGAAACAGTGCTGTCACATTGACTTGAGCAGTAGCAAGGCTGAGCTTTCGTAGGGGGTGGGGTTTGGAGGCATCGAGAAGCAGGTCCTCTGGGTCACGTGACCTGGGGTCACCTGCATTTGGAGTCACTCTGTGGGGAGTCATGGGGCACACAGTCTCTCCCCTGGCACATGTGTTTTTTTTTAAAGTTTGTTTATTTATTTTGAGAGGGACAGAGAGACAGAGGCAGAGAGAGAGAATCCCGAGCAGGCTCTACGCTGTCAGGGAACAGCCTGACGCAGGACTGGAACTCACGAACCGCAAGATCATGACCTGAGCACAAACCAAGGGCCGGACCCTTAACTGACTGAGCCACCCAGGCGCCCCCTGGCCAATGTTTTAATGTCGGTTCCTGCTGACGTCCACGGGCAAACCTCACTCCCAACAGCGAGGTTCCATTGTGGCTCATCTCTGCACATTCCCTTTTTCCTATTTGGGGTCCTATTGACCCCAACCTTGGCGTGAGTCACCATATCCTTCCATGGGGCTGACATTTCTTGAGTGCCTGCCATGTGCCAGGTTCATCTCTTTACTCTCATTCGTTTTAATCCTCATTACACTCCTGTACAATTAAGCCCATTTGACAGATAATAAAACTGAGGCTCAGGGATGTTTTGTAACCTGCAGGTCACATAGCTACCAAGTGGCAGAGCTGAGAGCTGAGGTCAGGACTTGTCCTTCTCCAAATGTCTGAATTCTCCCAGCTTCCTATTGCTCATTTACCCCTTTCCTTGTTACCTTAGTTGCCACTGCTGAGCTCCAAGCTCTTGTGCATGTTGCCTACATTACGTCAATAGTTTCTGACAGTTTCCTTGCCGAAGACCTTAACACCCTCAATTCTCCGTCCCCCTCCATCGTCTGCATAGCTATCGGCGGAGGGGAGGGGGGTGGTTAAAAATGTGTAAGTTTAAACCGCCTCAGGCTGAAAATCCTGTAGGGCTCTCATGGCCTTTTGAGATTCTCAGGGCTCTGTGTGGACCACCGTGGCCCCCTCCTGCTATTTGCTGGGACACCCGCTCCACATTCACCCAGGGACTGCTTGCAGTCTGGATTGGCCGTGTCTCCCTGCACACCTCTGTCATCTAACCACCTACTTGCCGGTCTGCATTCGCTGTTGCATTGCAGATTTGTGTCCATACCCCACCCCCAGCAGTGTGCGTGGAGAAAATACACAAGGAGCAGCGTACGAGTGAAACATTCGAGCTTGGGTTGAACCACATTTGAACTTTTATGTGTGTTGCTTAATTTGCTTTCGGCAGAGGTCCTCTGGATTTATCTTGTCCTTTCCTGGCTCATCCCCTGTAATCAGTTGGAAGCCAGGGGGCAGAGTCCTGGAGTGATGGGGAGAAGCAGTGGCTGGTGGAACCACAGGGAGCCCGAGCCACCCTCGGCCCGACTCTGGGGCAGACACAATGGGGTGAAGAGGGAAGTGTGCCCGCCAGTGCTCTGGGAGTTCCTGATCCCACCTGGATTTAGACTGAGCATCTTTTCCTTCCGTGTCCATTCTGAACTCGTCTAATAAATAAATGAATAAATAAATAAGTAAACGGTATTGATGATACCTTATAACAAATGACAGACACCATTCTCTCCCTATTGGGTGTTTCTCTCTCTCTCTCTCTCTCTCTAATTTGAAATTTTGTTTTGGGGTTATAGGAAAAAGCTAGTTGTTTTTCCTGGATGTTATCATTAGTTCTCCAATAATTTCTCTAATAATAACGCATGGCTTTTCGGAAGGTTTAGAGTTCAGAGTACTTTCACCTCCATTACCTCCCTCCGATTTGACTTCTCCTCTACCCTGTGGGTCTGGCAGCCTTACTTACAGATGGGAGCCTGGGGCTGGGGGGTGGGGAACAGGAGGAAGGGGTGAAAGACCAGGGTAGAGGCTCCAGACCCTGTGTTCCATGTGAACTTGCACCTTCTCTGTCATGTTTGTTTATTGTGTCGATCTCTTCATAGATCGTCATCTAAGAGCCTTCCACTTGCATGACGGCCGTGGATGGAATGTTCTGTTTAGACACTGTAAGCTGAAGGGTTGACTGTGGGCCCCGGGGAAACACCGGGCCTGAGCGCAGCCCCGAGCTGCCCACATATGTGTGAGCAGCAGGAAGCAAGACCGCCCCCAGCTGAGCAACCTGGCCCTGGGCTCTCTCAGCGGTGGGTGGCCCCAGTGTGCTGGGTCAGAAAAGGGGGGGTGATCCCGAAGGGGCAGAGAGGTGGGGAGACAGAGCCCAGCTGTACCTGCGCCTGTAGGTCCCAATGGCTGCAGCGGGCTTAGTCTCCAGGCGGGTGTCTTCAACAGGACCTCCGGGATGACGTCATGGGGGTCTGTTTTGTTTTGTTTTAAACCAGATTCTCAAAGGGCTCCATGGCCCCTCCCACCCCCAAATGTTTAAGATTCACTATTCTATAGGAAGTCTACGAATATACAAATAGCATCCTACCTCCAAAGTGGGAGTGTTTATTATCCCCAATTTGTGATGATAAGAGGTGGTCAGCGTGTTCTGCCACCCCTCGCCCGGACCGTGGTGATGGGCTCGCTGACCGTTCCCTGCCTGCAGGGTACCCCCCCAGGCCTGGCGAACTCCCATTTGTCTGTCGGAACCGGATGCAGGTTTCATTCACCTCCACACTCAAGCCTCGTTCGACTTCCTGGGACACCGGTGGGCACCTAGCTCCAAGCCTGTCAGCACCTTGCTCTGGCTCTAACACCGGTGTGGCTGTCCTGTGCTCACTTGTCCACCACGTGGTACCAGACGGTGCTCCAGGGACCCAGAGGGTGCTCAATAAATCTGTTTGACTGACAGCTGGAAGCCAGGCTGCTAGGAGCAGACATGAAGCTAATGCTGAGCTAAATCGGGTCAGACTCTCAAAATGTGGTTAGCCTGACTCACACACGACTCCCTAAATGTCATATGAAAATTGCCACTTGTAGTGTGATGGTGTGGTCACCATGACAAACAGAGCGGAAAACACAGCCGCTTATTGGGCACCTATTGTATGCAAAGCACTCTACTGAATCCCCTCCTAAGAGAATGTGTAAATTCTGTTCGGTTTGGTGAAGGGCATACCAAAGTTAAGCTCTTGAGCCTTGGTCCCATGACCAGACCAGACAGCATGATGTGTTTTAAGATACACTGCATGTCCTCAAATGAAACATCGGGTAACAACGAACGATTGGCAAGGAGCCGGGTTTCTTCTGTGTGCCTTTGGAAGAAGAACGATGTGGTCATATGAGTCATCTCGTTTGTGGAGTACAGACAGTAGCACTTGAAAATGCTGGACACGCCTGTGTGCTCACATGGAGGCAAAGGTACCAAATCCATCTATGTCACTGGAAGTCAGACACACTGCAATTTCATTTACCTTCTTGAATATCGCTAATCACACAGCAGTCTTCCTCAAGACCCACCATTATTTGACTCTTCTATAAACTGGATTCCCAGGCATAATTTTTCTCATTCTTCCCTACTGTGGAGAGAGCTTATGATAGATCAAGTCCATATATACTTTGAAACTTTTATTTGAAGTTTTAACCACTAAAGTTGGTTATAAAAATCACAGTATTTGGATTCAGATATTCGAATCCCAGCCAGTAAATTTACACCATCTCCAACCACACCTCTCGAAGGGGCTCCTGCTGACACCCCATTCTCCCTGTGATGCACGGACATCTTTTCCCGAGTGGCTTCACAGGTAACAGATGCTGTGTGGGGACACGGTGGCCCATACCAGGCGTGTTTGCCTTCTGTAGGCCACGTGTGTTACTTGGGCTTTTGGTTAAGTTCCCCTTATGTTTGGAGAGCTGCCCGTTGAAGAAAATAAGCTCCCATCACTTTCCCAGAGAACTTTCCATCACCTTTTAACTTCCCACTGCTTGTGTCCAGATATCTGTGACTGAGGGTCACTGACCACAGTTAAGGTCCCAGCTCAGTGACATGTAAGTAAGCTCCTGAATGTAGTATGATGCTCTCTGCTCTGCTCCTGGCTCTCGTTGGCCCTCTTTCCCTCCCTCCCTCTCCTCTTCTCCTTGGGTCCTGGTGACAGCATACCAGCTCAGGGGCCAGCACACCCTGCTGAGTGCCAGCACCACTTCCTGGTGATGGGGCCTTGGGGGAACCCGGGCCGTGTCTGCAATGCCCCCCCCCCCAAGCCTTTCCTGCTCTGCCATTTCTCCCCCATCCTCTAACAAAAGTCACGACATCGAACCTGTGACTCAAAGGTACTCATCAGGATAACAGCTGTGTTAGGTTCATTCTCAAATGACAAGAGACAGTGAGGGAAAATCCTAACTGCCATCGACTGCTGTGGCTTCCTTTGAAATGTCTGCAGCAGATGTGTAAAAGCAGAACTCACTTGTCTCTAACCGCTTTCACATTCAGGGAGCGGGAGAGGGGACACTTGGTGGGGACCCTGTGGGCTCTGTGAGCAACAACCAGGCCTCCCGCATGAGTTGGGGACACTCCACAAGTGTGCCTGGGAGGACCTGAGTTCTGTGTGTCTGAGGCAGCATGGGACATGGCTTTGTGCATGAGTGTGGGATCTGGGGGCAGGAGAGAGACCACGGTGTGATCACAGGGATGGCTTTGCCCATGGCTGGAGGGGCCCCTGTTTGGTCATTCTCCCAAGATGCTTGGCCATGCTGCTTTAGGTTCCTCTGATCCCACTTCATGCCATGAGTTTTAGGTAAGACCCGAGACTGGCATTGCCCAGATCTTAGCTGAGATTGCAGTTCTTATGATCCGTATGGCAAGTTACCCCACCTCCCTGAGTCTTACTGGGACAATAACTGTACCCGCTCCCTAAGGCGGGTTTGGGGGTAAATGATGCAATTCGGTGACACTGAGCAGCATCTGGCCTTAGGGAAATGCCAGGAACTGGGAGCTCTTCTGAGCTTTTGTTCTGCCCAAGTCCCTCCTGAGCTGAGTGAGAGCCTTGGGGAGAGGGATACTGATGGTTCCCCATTTGGAGCCAATTCCATAAAGAAAAGATTACATTTAAACAACACTTTAGATTGACTACTTTTCGTTTGTGAACTGTTTTCTTGTTTTGTTTTGTTTTTCCTGCTCCTCGGTTCTGTTTGGAGGGTACCCACGTGATGTCAAAGGAAGCAACCTGATGCTTTGTCCCAGTGACGCAGTGTGGCAGGGACCACACTGAGGCCTGCTCCGTATAGTTCGTACTTGTAGCACATTTGTGATGGAAAGTGCCCTGGAGAGACCTCAGAGCAGAGGTGAAATGAGGGGAGAGGCTGGCAGTGCCTCTACCACTGGCCAAGCAGCCAGGGGCGGGGGTGCGGAGGGGCCAGAGCAGGAGTGCTCTCCCTCCTGGTCCCCATGTGGCCTGTCCCCCATGATCAGGACCCTTGCTTTCTGGGTCGCCGGTGGAGAACTTCCTGTTCCAGCACTGCAGGCGGCTACGTGCGGAGCAGAGAGACTGATCCTGGCATCCGGGAATCAGTCTTCCGGAGTGAGGCCGCTCGACATTCACGGTCAAGTTCTGAAAAGGGCCCGGATCTTCTGGGTGCGGCATTAGAGCTCCCTGCAAGTAGAAATCCCTAAATATCAGACTCTCTGCAATGCAAAAACTCACTGCAAGGTCAACCAGAAATAAAGTCCATTGTCCACAGTCATGTTGACCCTGCAGGATAAAGGACAAGGGGGTCGGAGTGTGTTTCTAGCCTCAAGGGAACTTGTGGGGAAAGGTGTCGGGACATGTGTGAACAAAAGGTGATGGATGGCCAAAATGGGCTGCAAATAGCTGTTGACACAAAATGAACACACCTTTCAGAATCCTTAGAAGTGAGAAAGCAAAGTTTTTTTTGGAACCCAAGTTGGACAGCCGCCCCAGAAACACGAACTTCACAGGGAAGAAAGTGCTCCAGAGAATGAACAGTTTTTACAGTGTTATCTACTTTTTACATCTTGTAAAACCTCAAGCAATGATTAGATTTGCATATAGGCAGGAATTATGGGTTTTACTATAAAGGGATGCAGGGAGTTGGAGCGTAGACCCATAGGTCAAGGACAAAATGGTTTTCCTTTAGGCTACTCATTCACAAAGCAAACATACAATGCATGTGTGCATGGTGGTCATAAATCAGGCTTTTGGTTTGAACAAAGTTTATACACAGTCACATTGACTTAGAAAGAAATTCAGGGACGCCTGCTTGGCTCAGTCGGTTGAGCATCCGACTCTTGGTTTCAGTTCCCGTCATGATCTCATGGTTCGTGGGTTCGAGCCATGCGTGGGACTCTGTGCTCCCTCAAAATAAATAAACATGAGTCCAGTATGTGAAGAACCTGTGTGATTGAAAAAAAGGACAAAGGAAGTGGCCTCTAACCAGCCTCATTTTCAGGAGTGAAGAAGGAGGCTTTTCTTCCTAAGATGTCCTGTCTGTGTCCCTATGATGCCTGAACATCGCCTTGCTTAACAGAGTCCTTGCTTCCAGAGTTTCTCGATAAAGGACAGATAGCATAGTAAGGTGCTCTTGTTTATGTTTAACTCCCAGCTAATGACTTGATTTATCCTCTTCCTGAAATCAGAGTTTTTATTAGGGGAAAGGGGATGCATTTGCCGACGCCAAAAAAAGTGCTCTGAAGGCCAGGAAGGTCTGGCTTCGTCCCGATCTGGGGCTCAGGAGAGCAGTTTTGGAAGATTCACCGGAATCTCATTCATCCTTTCTCTTCCTGCTGCCCTTTCCGAAAGCACCCAGCAGGAGCCGAGGGAAGTGCGGCTGGGCAGGGAGGCTGGGGGCATGAGAAAGGCAGCCGACGCTGGCCGGCAGGGTCTGAGGCCGATGGACACGGCACACTCCCACGCCACAGCTGTGCCAGCCATCACCCTCTGACTCATCACCCAGATATAGATCACGTCCTTTTCTTTACTCACACAGTTTCTGAAGCATGGGCTGAGCTTCCGGGCTTTGGACATTTGAATCACGCTGGTTTGGTTTCCAGCAGACTGTGTTGGTAGAAGACTGGGTTGGTGCCATACACCAGCCAGGGGCGGCCGGGCCCTGGGTGCCCCTGTTCAGGCAGCGTCCTGCCAGCTTTCCACCTCAGCCTTTCTCACCCTGGCTTCACGACCGTGAATCCTGCTGGGGTCCCTCGAGGCATCAGAGAGTCCCTTGCTCCCTGGGCTGGCAGGCAGAGTGACTCGGAGGAGGACAGGGATACAAGGGTGCCTGAGAACCAGGAGGCTTGGGCTGGAGCAGTACGACATCCTCCAACCTGCCAAGTCAGCCCGTCCAAATCGCTGAAGCTTTGTATGGGGTTTCAGTCTCATCTGTAAAATGGGTATGCCCTCTGTGTTCTCCAGCTTTTCCTTGCTCCCATCAGGAATATGATATTAGTGTAAGTCAGTTTTCTAAGCCTCGTCTCTTAGGAAATGAAATACTTTATTTCGGGGGCGCCTGGGTGGCTCAGTCAGTACGCATCTGGCTCTTGGTTTCGGTCCCGGTCATGATCTCACAGTTCGTGAGCTGTACCCCAGAGTCAGGCTCTGTGCTGGCAGTGCACGGCCTGCTTGGGATTCTCTCTCTCTGCCCCTCCCCCACGCTCTCTCTCTCTCTTTCTCTCTCAAAATAAATGTATAAACTTTAAAAAAAAAAAAAGGAAATACTTTATTTTCTTACAATAGGAAATGAAAATGTCAGAAACCAGTTGGAGATTTCTGGGTTGGGTGGGGTGGAGGGTTACAGGAAGTCCTGTCGTTCAAGCTATGTCTTTATCCAACAATTTCTTGCACTTAAAAAATAGCTAGCCCGGTGCTGGTAGGTTCTGGGGGTAGAAAACCGAAGAAAAGGACATGGTCTCTGCCTTGGGGACGGATTACCTGATGGAGGATGCAGATAATGTTCAAGTCAGGTCAACAGCTCATCAGATGTTAGATAGATTCGCTCAAATGCTATCTCTGAGACAACAATACTTTACATTTTAAAGAAGTAGTTGGAATATTTTGAGGGCAAAGAAAGGGGGGTAACCCTTCCTCCCATCCTACCCTGAGGTCTCCCGCCTGGTTTCTGACATTTTCATTTCCTTCCATAAGAAAATAGAGAATTTCATTTCATAAGAGATGAGGCTTAGAAAACTGACTTAAGCTAATGTCATATTCCTGATGGGAGGGAGGAAAAGCAGGACACACGAGGCATGCCCATTTTACAGATAAGGAGACTGAAACGCCATACAGCTTCTCAGCATTTTGGCCAGGCTCACCTGCAAGTCCCCCAGGGGCCCCTCTGCTTTTCCATCATACACAGAGCAGGTGGCCCAGAATCTCATGGAATACTGAATAAGTAAAGTCAACCATGGTGAAAAAGCGTAACACACACTGTCGAGAGTGTGGAAGGGACCGGAGGCCCAGACGATGCACACGTCCTACATAAGACATCCCCGGAAGAACTTTCACTTGTCATATTTTGGTTACAGCATTGGAGAAAATGGCTCCTCAAGTCAAACCCATGGGCAAGGTCACGTTTCAAATGGGAATGTTTTTTGTCTGTGGTGGAGATTAAAGGGCCAACCATTCACTCTTGCACACCTACAAAACTCCTGGCCCCTCTCTGGTCACTCCATAGTCAGCATCTACTGAGCTGCATGCTGAACTCTCCACTGACTCCTTCATGGGGCACAAACAAGGCATGTCCCTGTCCTCAGGCTGCTACCTGAAAAGTAAGTACCTGACTGCAACATTGGAGACAGTCCCTGACTGTGGAAAGGCCAGTTGGAGATGCTCAGCCAAGGAGTTTGCGGCACTAGAGAAATCAGGGAAGGTTTCCCGGAAGAGGTGAATTATGAGCCGGGCCTACAAATGCCAACAGGATTGGGGCAGGTGGTCTGCAGTGAGGGAG
This sequence comes from Cryptoprocta ferox, assembly GCA_028646485.1. Taxonomy (NCBI): domain Eukaryota; kingdom Metazoa; phylum Chordata; class Mammalia; order Carnivora; family Eupleridae; genus Cryptoprocta; species Cryptoprocta ferox. The sequence continues at coordinate 8,543,071 of CM053577.1, read as the reverse complement.
TGGGCCGGGCATGCTCAGGTCCAGGGGATAGATCAACAACCTGGATAGAGGAGGGAAGGAGGGCACGCTGAAAGGAAAGTGATTTTGTGTGCACACATCCCATGGTGAGGAGATGACCACAGCAGCTAGGCCCGGTGCATGCCTTTCAGCAAGTCCTGGAAGAAATCCTTGAGTGCAAATCGATATGTGCACCACCAGCTACAAACCCAGCTTCCTTCCTCCTACACCCCTGGCCCCGCCCTTCTGCTCTCCCGTCTACACCTTCGCCTTTTCCAAACAGGTGGTGGGTAGAGAGGGAGGCCCAGGGGAACTTGCCAAATGTCCTCTTGTGTAACTTCTTGCAGGGGACCTTGTGGTGACCTTTAAAACCTGAGGTTTTCGTCTAGAAACACACCTCTGCCCCCCAGCCCCAAACTGAATTCTCTGTTCCTGGACATCTGGAAGGTAAATCATCACAGCCCTGGAGGTTGGGTGCCTCCTATTGGTGAGATTTCGTAATGACAGCATCCCCGTGGTCATTTTCCAGATTTTTCCAGGGTGAGAGCCAGGTGGAAATGGGCCTCCAAGTAAGTTGCTGCTGATAGGACCGCTCATGACCGCTCCCTGTGTGCCAGGAGCTTTCCTAGGTCTATACAGATGCACTCTTAGTGAGGTTCGTACTGTTATTGTCCCACATTAGCCATGAGGAAACGGAAGCCTAGAGAGGTTAAGAATGTGAGCCAGTTTACACAGCCGGCCATCAGCCAAGGTGTGCCTGCTGACACGGGACTGACTCTTAGATAGGATGCAAGGTCTACAGGAGGTCTTAGTGTTATAAATGTGTATCATGGTGATGCTGGTTATTTAAAGAGTTAATGTTAAAACTCAGTTGTTTTGAAAGGTGCAAATTATTCAACAGAACAAACTTTAAATACCTACTGTGTGGGAGTCCCTAGGGGGAATGCTACAAAATGAAAGACAATGTTATAATAACAAAGTTAGAGTAACTCACAGGGAGGTATCAACAATAAGACGTGTATTCAGATAATCATAACCCAGAGAATGTTCTAGAAGAATACTATGAATACTCTGGGAACACGGAGAGGAAACACGAATTTTTGGCATGGTGAGGGCTGGTGGAAGCAGCAATGCAGATCTGATAGAACTTTCTGGAAGAGTGTTGGGCTGACAGTGGAGTAGGTGGAGAAGATGGCAGGGAGGAAAGGCGTGGTTGTCGGAGGGATTAGCGCTAGCAAAGGCAGTGAGGCCAGAAAGCAGAGGGTGTTGGCACGGCCAGTTGATGAGTGACGCTGTTTGGAGCTTAGGTGGGAGACATTTAGGTAGGACTGGGAAATAAAAATGGACTGGATCACTAAGGAGTTAAAGATTTCAGGTTATACTGTAATCATGTGAAAGTTTTGGATCAAGAGAGTGGTGAAGGGAATGCATAAATGTTGGCGCAAACAAAATCGCAAGCAGGACCAGCTTTAGGGAAAGGCAGAATGTACCTAAATAGCACCAACCTGACACCATAGCTGGATTTCAACCCAGAGCGCTCAGCAAGACGGAGGTTTGAATATCCAGAAGTCCTCAATTAAACTGCATATAGTTGCTTGGGAGGGCAGGGAAGACATTAATAAGGATAGTGGTGACCTCTGCTGATATTTATTAATCACTTACTCTTTGTGGGGGCACCGTTCTTGGTGTGTTACAGAGTCTGTCTCATTACCATAATCCTTTGTAGTAGGTACGGTTCTTATCCCATTCACCAAGGAGAAAAGCCAGCCCAGATAATCCGTATGACTAGTAAGCGGTAGAGCTAGAATTCAGTCCTGGGCATCTGTCTCCTATGTCCTGGGGCTTTAACTGCCATATAGGTTTATCAGAATACTTGGCTGTTAACTATAAACTAGCAATGGAAGCAGGGACGTGAGGTAAGTGACACAGGAAGGCATGTTTTAAAAGGACACGGACAGAAAGTCCAGAATAAGATGACTCTTTGAAGGGAGGGTTGGTGCCAGAGAGCAGCAGGGAGCCCTGGACTGTCTTATCACATGCAGTGTGCATGCAATATGTGGGCTTATAAACTTACGCCAAGGTCACGGACCTCCTGGACCCCGAATTCAGGACGTGGAATCACATTAGTGTTGGCTCAGTGTCTTGCTCTGATCAACAGGTCTTGGGGTGAAATTTTATTTGGTCTAATTCAACTGGAATATTTTTCTTAAAAATCCAGTTGGCAGGGACGCACAAGACCCAATGTATGCAGTCTGCAAGAGACTCACTTTAGCTTTAATGACAGGCTTGAAGTGAAGGGATAGAAAAAGATATTTCATTTAAGTGGAAATCCAAGGCAAGCAGGGATGGCTATACATGTATCGGACAAAATAGACTTTAACTCAAAAGTCATAACAAGAGACAAATAAGGTCTTTATATATTGATAAAGGGGTCAATTCATCAGGAATATTTAACAATAATAAATACAGATATATTCTGGGGCACCTGGATGGCTCAGTTGGAAGAGTATGTGACTTTTGATCTTGGGTTTGTGAGTTCAAGCCCCATGTTGGGTGGAGGGATTACTAAACAAATAAACAAACAAATATATATGCATCCAACATCAAAGCATCTAGATATATTAGGCAAATACTAACAGATCTGAAGGGAGAAATAAATAACAATATGAGAAAAGTAGCGATGTCAATATTCCACTTTCCCCATGGATAGATCATCCAGACAGAAAATAAATAAGGCAACATTGGACTTGAACTATACTTTAAAGGACCTAACAGACCTATATAGGACATTCCATCCAACAAGAGAAATGCACATTCTTCTCAAGTACCCACAGAATTTTCTTCAGGATAGATCATATTTTAGGTGACAAGTCTTAGCAAATTTAAGAAAATTGAACTCACACCAAGTAGCTTTTCCAACCACAACTGTACAAAACTAGGACTCGATAACAGGAGAAAAACTGGAAAATCCAAAAGTATGTGGACATTAAACAACAGGATTCTGAACAACCAATGGGTCAAAAAAGAAATCAAATGGGAAATTTAAAAAATGTTGAAACAAACAAAAATGGAAACACAAGATAACCAAAACTTTTGGGATACAGCTAAAGCAGTTCTGAGAGGGAATTTTATAGTGATAAGTGCCTACATTAAGAAAAGGAAAGATTTAAATAAGCAACCTAACTTTACACCTCAGGGAACTAAAAAAAGAACAAATGGAGCCCAAAGTTAGGAGAAGGAAGGAAATAATAAAGATCAGATCAGAAATCAATGAAATGGAGTCCAGAAAAACAATAGAAAAGATCAATGAAGCTAAGAGCTGGTGTTTTGTTTTGTTTTGTTTTGTTTTTTAAAGTTTATTTATTTATTTGGAGACAGAGTGTCAGTGAGGAAGGTGCAGAGAGAGGGAGAGATAGAATCCTAAGCGGGCTCTGGCACTCAACCTCACAAATGGTGAGATCATGACCTGAGTCAAGATTAAGAGTTGGATACCCAACCGACTGAGCCACCCAGGCACCCCTAAGAGCTGGGTTTTTGAAAAGAAAACAAAATCGACAAACATTTACCTAGACTTACCAAGAATAAATAGAGCAAGGACTCAAATAAATAAAATTATAAACGACAGAAATGATATTACAATTGATACCACAGCACTACAAACGATCTTAAGAGGCCATTATGACCTATTCTATGCTGGTAAATTGGACAACCTACAAGTAATGGATAGGATTCCAAGAAACATAGAACCTACCAAGGCTGAACTCAGGATGTCGCATGGAGAGAACAGAGGGCCAGCCTCCAATGCAGCAGCCAGAATGGAGGCCCTCTTGCCCTGCCTGGGGGCAGTGTTGTTCCCAGCACGTTTCTCAAAGAACGGGCTGCCGGATGGACTGCATCCACTGAAAGATGAACGGAGAAGAGCGAAAGGAAGATATGACCTGGGGAACCAACAAGCTCAAGGTGAGGTCTCGGGATCCACAGCATCACTAGGAGACTCTCTAGGAAGATTCAGACACTGTGTCTAAACAGACCCTCCAGATCATCGTGGTGGCAGATGTCTGAGAGCCACGGAATCAAGCCCCCACCTCATCGCAGCAGTCCTGAAGACAGTATCTCTGCAGATGGGCCCCTTCACACCTGTCTGCTGGCCCCATTGGGCCCTCAACACCAGGGGGTCCAGGCCTCCCTCCCAAGGGTGGCCCCACAAGAAGGGAAAGCTGGCAATTCATTACAGATTGTTCTTTCTGCAGCTGGATCGCCTGTGATTGGATGCAGGAAGTCCCCTAGAATCAGAAATCAAGCTGAGTGTATTGATAGGCAGGGAAAAAAGATTAACTTCCCATTCTGATACATTTCATTTACCTTCATCTTTTCTGTATTAGTTCTTTCTTGAGTCACCTCTGCAAAGGGAAGTTCAAGAGTCAGACTCCCAGCATTGAGGATATTCTTTGTTTCTTTCTTTTTTTATGTTTATTTATTTTTGAGAGAGAATGAGAGACAGAACATAAGCGAGGAAGGGGCAGAGAGAGGGAGACACAGAATCCAAAGCAGGCTCCAGGCTCCAAGCTGTCAGCACAGAGCCCAAAGCCAGGCTCGAACTCACGAACCGCGACATCATGACCTGAGCCGAAGTCAGACACTTAACCACGCAGGCGCCCCTAAAAATTTTTTTCTTTTTAATGGAGGACAATCCTTGCTTCTGAGATGGGAGTTTTGCTTTTGCATAATAATGCTGAGATCAGTCATAGAGATTCAGGTTTAAAAATTTAAATTAGGTTTTAAGTCTCCCTAATAAAACACTAGTAATTCTTTAAATATCTGTTGATAAAAAACACAATACACTTTTAGCACAAAAGATGAATTTTTTTATTATGTGTCCTAAGTTACAAATCAGGAATGATATAGTTCAAATACACTTTGCTGTCTGTGTTAAAAAAAAAAAAACACACACACATAATACCAAAAACTAGTATAGATTGAAATAACCCTTATACTTTGTATTTTCTTAATTATAACAGCTTCTACCTTCGTTCAAGACGTACAAGAATGGGATCATTTATTCAGTCTGGACAATGAGTCTGGAATTCCCTTTCGTAATCTGTGATTTGCTGGAAGCCAAGTTCCACAGGTCAGTTTGCTGGTCTATCCAGTCTTTTCCAATTATCGAATGAATCACCTCCTCGTGGTACCTTGTCCTCCCAAAGGAAAGCATGGTTTACTGGGAAAAGGGGCTTGTCATGGTTGCCATCTGTTAGGGGCTGAATTATGCCCCCCTCCCCGCCCCCAATTTGCACACTGAAGCCCTAACTCCCAGGAGATGAGACTGTGAATGTATATGGCAGTAGAGTCTTTCAAGAGACCATTAAGTTAAAATGAGCTCACATGGGTGGACCCTAAATCCAACCTGACCGTGTCCTTGTAAGAAGAGGTCAAGACACAGACATGCACAAAGGGAAGACCATGTGCAGACACAGGAGAAGGAGGCCATCTACAAGCCAGAGAGGGAGGCCTTCAAAGAAACCAAGCCTGTCTACGCCTTGATCTCGGACTTGCCAGCCTCTGGAATCATGAGAAAATAAATGTTTGTCATTTCGGCCACCCAGTGGGTCCTTTGTCATGACAGCCTGAGCAGACTCCCCCACATCCAGTCTGATCCGTTCCCTACGGTCGTCTGTGTCTGGGAGAACCGGGGCTGTAGGCTTCTTGGGTTTTCCTATGTGCTCGCTCATCCCCATGTCTGATTTATGAGCCCTGTCTTCTCTGGTATTTACAGCAGCTACTCCTTGGAATCCTTTGCTGCCCCTTCCCCTCCATGTTAAATAAAGATGCGGTGGTTGACAAGCAGTCCCTGGCACCCCCTTCCTGTCAACCCCTTCTCAGACCTTCCTCAGGCATCATATGCTGTCCTTTGGTCTCTTGATTGTTTTCCTTTTTTTTTTTTTTTTTAATGTTTATTTCTAAGAGAGAGACAGAGAGTGAGTGGGGGAGGGGCAGAGAGAGAGGGAAACACAGAGTCCAAAGAAGCAGGCTCCAGACTCTGAGCTGTCAGCACAGAGCCTGATGTGGGGCTCAAACCCACGAACCATGAGATCATGGCCTGCCATAGTCAGATGCTTAACCGACTAAGCCACCCAGGCATCCAGTTTCCCTTTGTTTCTTATCTGAGCCCACAGAGTGGTATCTCCATGTCTAGTTGTATCCCAGCTGCCCTTGAGCTTGTGGGAGGAAATAAGAACATCCCTGTACCATGAAAATGGAGTGCTGAGAGTCTCCTATCGTGATCTGTTGGACACATACACGCACCAGCAGACATGTGCAAAGCCTTTCATTTGAACTGTGATTTGTGGACCTACCTGCCTCCACTGCATGACACGTGGAGTTCCCCTCGGACAGGATGCCTGGTATTTGTAGGTGCACAACCATTTCTTTTTTGAAAGGATGCAGGGGTCTATGCTCATGAGGGAATGGAAGTTGATAGAAGGAAAACCATAATTTCTGAGAATTTAAACACTACCAAACTTTCCTACCCAAAGGGCAGGATTAATCTCTGGACACAAAACTTTGTAAGTAAACCAGATCATTTAAAGTCATTCTTGGAGGGGCACCTGGGTGGCTCAGTCAGTTGAGTGTCCGACTTTGGCTCAGGTCATGATCTCACGGTTTGTGAATTCGAGCCCCATGTCCGGCTCAGATTCTGCTTTGGATTCTGCGTCTCCCTTTCTCTCTGCCCCTCCTCCAATCACGCTCTGTCTCTCTGTCTCTGTCTCTGTCTTGAAAATAAATATTAAATAATAAAAAAATTAAAAAAATAAAGTCATTCTTGGAGCAGGTTTACTCTACATGCTTTGGTTTGAATGCAACGTTGGTTTTGATTCTTCACCCTGGTCTCCTTTCACGGGGCCACGATCAGATTCATTTACAGTATCCAGGATCAGCTGCTTTCCCCTGGTCACACGGGAGAACAAGATAGTTTGTGACTCCTCTCATGTTAAGTGGCGATGAGGTTTATTCTGTGGCTGGAGGTGAGGAGTGGAAGTTTGGGTGGAGGCTGTTCTAGAGAGAGGTGTTGCAGGCAGAAGCAGAGGGGTCATGAGGAGCTGCTTATCGAGACCTGGGGCCCCAGTGATGCTGCTTTGGGGGCACGGATGGCATAATCCACCCTGCCCCCCCCCCCACCAGCAAAGACTTAGGGGAAGCTTCTCCTGTCCCTTCCAGGAGCACAGGACACGTGACATGGGAGTGCGGTGAGGATGCTGTTGTGCACTTTCTGGGCAGGATGAACAGAAGGAAGTTCATCCACCGTCCACACAGGACAGCCCTGGGCGTCCGGCCACTACAGGTTGAGGCCGTGAAGCAGGGCAGAGGCATGGCTTCTAAGGCCCACCAGCCCTCCTTCTTGACCCCAGCCCACCAGCCCTTAGGGACCCTTCCCTTCCACAAAGGATATGGTTTTGCTTTTCAGAAAAGACAAGTAGTCATAGAGATTTATCTGATAAAGCCACATTATAGCCTCACAAGCTGAGTGCATCTCAGATATGATATCCCCCATTTCCCTTTCCTCCCATGCCTTCCCTATGGGTCCCTTCACTCGTTGTTCATGATGGGGTCTTCCCTTCCTCTTGACCCCTATCTCTTCCTTCCTTCCTTCCCTTCCCTTCCCTTTCTTCCCTTCCTTCCTTCTTTCCTTCTTTCTCCTCCTTCTTTCTTTATTTTGAGAATAAAATTTCTTTCTTTCTTTCTTTCTTTCTTTCTTGAAAGAGAGAGAGAGCAAGTGCACAGTGGGGAGAGGGGCAGAGGGAGAGAGAAAATCCCAAGCAGGCTCCACACTCAGTGTAGAGCATGACGCAGGGCTTGATCCCACAACCCTGGGATCACACATGAGCTGAAATCAAGCATTGGACGCTCAACTGACTGAGCCACCCAGGTGCCCTGCAAACCCTATTTCATTTCTTTTCTCCACCACTCAATTTAGGACTTATTTCTCTTATGTTCGCATGTTTTAGTTTTGTTTACTCAGCTAGAGTAGAGTGAGTTCTTTGAGGATGGGTACCTGGTCTCCTTTTTTTTTTTTTTTCCCAATTCCAGAAACATCTACCACATTCTGAGTATACACAACTGGTATTCAAGACTAGTTAGCCGAATGAATGGCTTAGAAAACAGGATGATTTTCAACAGAAAATTTTCTGGAGGCAGTAAAGCATGGTACAACTTTCTAGTCCAGTACAGCTGCCCATGGTACTGACACCTCTCTGCTGTTTTTAGACGATGTGCCCTTTTGTCCTTGGACTGTAGAGTATACACCCTTTGTAAAGATCCTAATTGCTTAATTTTGGAGACAGAGTCTCTGAGAACTGTCAACTCAGTTTAGGTTAGAGGTCCCTTTAGAATTCTGTACCCGGAGATGCCTGGGTGGCTCAGTCAGTTAAACGGCAAACTTTGGCTCAAGTCATGATCCCGGGGTTTGTGGGTTCAAGCCCATCAGGCTATCTGCTGTCACGTGGAGGCCACTTTGAATCCTTTCTCTCCCTCTTTCACTGCCCCTCCCCCACTCGTACTCCCCCCACCTCTCAAAACTAAATAAACATAAAAAAGAGAAGAATTCTGTGCCCAATCTGAGTCCTGGGAGCATGTCTTTTTTTGCATATGGTGGGGAAAGTTTGTTCAATAAATATAATGAAGAGAAAATAATAAAAAGAGAAAAACTCTCTTATTTGAGTAAAAATGGATTGACAGTATTTGCACACCTATCATGCGCATGGTTGGGTTGAACTATTTTACATGTAGGACCCACGGGAAGGGAACACGATTGCCACCAAGCTCATCTCTGTCATATAAGAGGAGGCCTTCTCCGTGGGCCTGCTCCCTATCACCATGGTGGATCTCTATTTCCCTCTGGTGGCAGATCTGTGTACTGCAATCGGTATTTCTGAAGCTCAGATGAGGTTAGATTTGAACAGAATCTTGAAGAAACAGAAGGCTTGAAGGGCCCCTAGAGGTTTTTGATTCCAGTATTTCTCCTGCAGAAGCATCCTGACAGATGCTGAAAAGCCTTCGAATTCTTTACACGATCAGAACTTCGCTTGAATTTCGGTGAAAATCTAAAAGATACGCATATTCTGGGTTCTGTGGAAGACTACTTTGCTAATCACGCACTGTCGTGCGGTTCTGTTTTCTTATTTGTGTTTATGTTTAGGGTCAGGCTGGTGCCAAGAATTATGACTTCCAACTGCCAAGGGAGGTGCCTGAGGCTCCGGGTCCCTGCTGCAATGCAGGTGCCGCAGTTTGAGAACCGCCTGCAGCACCCACAGGTCGAGCAAGCCCCCCGCTCAAGCCTGCGAGCCCACTCCAAGGTGAGGCCCCTGGTCTTTAGAACCGTGACTTTCTCTCTCACACTAGTTTTGCCAGCTAAGTTCTCTGACTCGTAGTGTTGCTATTGCTTATTAATTTTTTTTCCTGGAATGTGCTTTGGTGATACTCAAGAGCTAGCTACAAGCCTAAATGGCTGACACCATAATTTATACTTGTGTATATTTATGTTATTACAGCAAAAAGGAAGTAATCCTACCACGGGAGTCTGAAAAATGTCCCATCACTTATTTTTATTATTTTTAAGTAGGCTCCTTGCCCACCGTGAGGCTCGAACTCACAACCCTGAGATCAAGAGTTGCACACTCCACTTACTGAGCCAGCCAGGTGCCCTGCAAATTTTCCCTTTAAAAGTGGTCCAGATGGACTAGATATTTATCCAAGGGATACATATGTGCTGTTTCTAAGGGGCACATGCACCCCAATGTTTATAGCAGTGCTATTGACGATAGCCAAAGTACAGAAAGGGCCCAAATGTCCATCGACAGATGAGTGGATAAAGATCTGGTATGTATATACAATGGAGTATTACTCAGCAGTCAAAAAGAATGAGTTCTTGCTATTTGCAACAACATGGATGGAATTAGTGTGTATTATGCTAAGAGACATTCATCAGAAAAAGACAAATATATGATTTCATTATGTGTGGAATTTAAGATACAAACCAGATGAAGAGAAGGGAGGGGAAGCAAAAATAATATATAAACACACGGAGGAGGCAAAACATAAGAGACTCTTAAATATAGAGAACAAAGTGAGGGTCACTGGCAGGGTTGCAGGTGGGGGGATGGGCTAAATGGGAAGGGAAATTAAGGAGGACACTTGCCGGGATGAGCACAGGGTGTTCTATGTAGGGGATGAAGCACTGGATTCTACTCCTGAAATCATCATTGCATTATATGCTAACTTGGATGTAAATTAAAAATAAATAAATAAATAAATTACTAAACAGGAAAAAAAGGTGGTCCAGATGCTACCTGTGTTGAGATGATACAACTGAGGCCCAGAGGAGTGATATTTTCCCAGCATCGCGTGGGTAGTTGGTGGCAGAGCCAGAAATGCACACGAGAGACCAGGCTTTCAGATGCTCGGTCCTATGTTATCTGGATAAACCTGAATTATCTGGATTTAAAAAAAAATCTATTTTGATATGGATACACTCTGTGGCTTGCTTCACTTTGTCAGTGGAGGACCGGATCTATAATCGTTTAAAAATAATACATACTTGGGTATGTTACACCTTTACATGGTGATTCAAGTCAAAAAAGTGTTCACACCGTTCATAGCATTTCACCCAGCACCAGAAAGCACATAGCATGCAATTCTTGCCCAAGAACAGTTTGTAATTAAATTTGGAGGAAAGACATATGTGCATTCTTTAAATAATTAATGATAGTGCAGCAGAGAAAAGCAGCGAATGAGTGCCACCCTGTCAACTTTTCTCCCACTCGCCATGTCTCTTAATCACTGCTTTCCTTCTTTTCTTTTCTGTCTTTACTTTTTTATCTTTACTTTTTAAATTTTTTAATTAAAAAAGTATAAATCCAAATTAGTTAATATATAGTGTAATAATGATTTCAGGAATGGAATTTAGTGATTCATCACTTACAGATAACACCCAGTGCTCATCCCAATGAGTGCCCTCCTTAATGCCCATCACCCATTTAAACCATCCCCCACCCAAGAATCCCGCCAGCAACTCTCAGTTTGTTCTCTGTATTTAAGAGTCTTTTATGGTTTGTTTCCCTCTCTGTGTTTATCTTAGTTTTGCTTCCCTTCCCTTATGTGCATCCGTTTTGTTTCTTAAATTCCACATATGAGTGAAATCATATGATAGCTGTCTTTCTCTAACTTATTTCGCTTAGCATAATATATTCTAGTTCCATCCATGTTGTGCAAATGGCAAGATTTCATTCTTTTTGATGGCTGGGTAATATTCCACTGTATATCTATACGACATCTTCTTTATTCATTCATCAGTCAGTGGACATTTAGGCTCTTTCCATACTTTGGCTATTGTTGATAGTGCTTTCCTTCTTTGTGCCCAGCAGTAATGTTCTGGAAAGTCTCCCAGGAAGTAGAGGATGGAACCCAACCCCCTTGGTCCCTCAGGTGCATCTGTCCCTGCCCCGGGGCCTCCACTCCTGTCTTCCAGAAGTGGTGTGGGAGCATCCTCAGGTGCACCAGCAGGCCGGCCTCCAGGAGGAACTCAGCCTCCCGCAAACACAGCCCTGTGTGGTCTCAGCATGTGTGAGGCTCCTTGGGAAGAGCCCGGGTCCCTGCCGTTAGAGGCCCCCTTCAATTGCACAGCCTCGTTGGCCTAGGTAGGAAGGCAGCAAGCCCCTGCTGTGGTTGGTCGATGACCCTTGTCACCAAAGGGGCTGCGCGTGCCAAAGTCACTATTGCCAAAGTGTGTGTGTTTGTGTGTGTGTGTGAGTGCGTGCGGTGTGCCTGCAGGTGCGTGTGCAGACATGGACATGTTCGCTCACAGGAGGCATGGCCAGCTTCCAGAGTTTGGGTTTCTCAGGCACTGAGTGATGCTTCTTCCGGGAGCCTCCCAAGTCACGACTGGGGTGGTCCTGACCCAGTGTGGACTTGCAAAGCTTATGTGACTCCAATCAAAATCCCCAAAGACCGGCATGTGGTGTTTCTTAATTTGGGGCTAATCAGCTACAAATCTGGTGAGTGGCTTTTGAACGTGTGGTCATGTATCTCTAGGGCCTGCAGATATAGGTCCTGTATCTACAACACAAGTGTGTAAGCAAGGGGACAGAGTCTGTGAAAACTGGGACAGCCCCCATCCCTTTCATAGATAAATTATCCATTTATCTTCACACAAGCACATTTTGTTATTTACCACTCTTCTGGGTGGGTTAGGCCAGCTGGGCCTGGGTGGACAGTTGGGTGATATCATTCCTTGTCCTCTAGCTGGCCTGGGTGGGCTCCTTCAAGAAGCACCTGTCACCTTTGCTGGTGTCCCATTGGCCAAGACAGGTCACATGGCCAAGCTGCTCTGGTAGGATTCAGAGTCCAGATGGCGGGCAGGTGGAAGGATTATATGGTCCCCATGACCCAGTGTCAGACGTGAATAAAGGCAATAGAGGCCTGTATGGGGCCCTGTGTGGGATGGGTGGGAAGGAAGGTGACCCTTAAAGTCCAGTGGTCAGGGAGGTGAGGGTGGCTCTGCAGCCCTGAGCAAGTGGCACAGAGCACAAGGGGCCTGTCCCATCCCCAGACACCTGAAGTGGGGTTTGGGGGGACCGCAAGGAGGCGAGGTGGCGCATGATGCCACCAACTTCAACAATTTGACATTATTGCAAAAAGGGGGTTCCACATTGTTATTATTTTTAGTCAGACCCACAGGTGATAGATATTTTACTCATAAAATTTCAAGTTTACTGGAAAATGTTACAATTCTTTTGTTGGTGTTATTTGTACAAGTGACACAGTAGAATGGACAACATGTCGATGGATTTATGTCGCTAGTCTATGGATGATCTGTTTCATCTTTTTTCAGTTTCTGATGTGCATTGACATTTCTGTGGGAGTTCTCTCTCTTATCCCAATTATATGGTCCAAGAAAGGGCACATTGGTTTGAAACGTCAACTTTTCAGATGAAATGTGGCACCAGGATTCTGGCAACGTTCGGAGCTGACATCGCCGGAGATGTGTTTATTATGGCCCGCAGCCACGGGAGCAGAAGTAGAATTTTGTTTGAGGTTGTTAAGAAAAAGGGCTGGAGGATTTATGGCGGCACAGATTGCTCAGGTGTTAAGTGTAATCGGTGCTCCCAGTGACGAGGGTGGCGCGCGGCAGCTCTATTTTGTTCCCCGCTCCGAAATGACACAGGCCTCTGTGAAAAGTTCCCTCTCGTTCTCTTCTTCCACGCTCTTCGAGGAACCTCTCTATTCCTCTTCCTTTCTTTCTCCCGGCTTCCACCCTACAAGACGAAGGGCCATTCCCATGCCCTGGTCAGTTCTGTCCATAAACTGAACGAAGACAGGGACAGGCCCCCACCTTGCAGTTCACCTGGGGTAGGAAACGTTATGGGCCAGGTTTCCAGAGGGCAGGCAGAATTTTCCTTGGGAGACCAAGAGAAAATACAAAAAGTTTATTAACTAGAGTTTCTGATACAGTCTTTTCTTTTTGTGCCTTCTTCCCCTCTCACCTGAGTCTCTGGCATCTATTCCAGGGTCGGCAAAGCCCAGGGAATTTCCTCATGTTTACAGCTTCTGCTTGGGACAGGCTGTGGGGTGGGGGGGGGAGAGAACGAGAGGCAGGAGAGGGGTAATAAGTGAGTTATGACATGTGGTGCTCCGACATGGGCGTTTACGCGTGGAAGTAGGATTACATCGTTTGGGAAGGAGATTTGCAGGACATCTGCTCACCTAAGCACACAGCGTTGTTAGTAACAGCGTCGTTAGTACAGCGATGCCCATGGCAAAGTTGTTTATAATAGTAAAGGGTTGGAAATAACTTGCATAGTCAATAATAGGCAGTAGTTTAAAATTTTGTCTTTTTTTCCCAATGGAATACTATGCAGACATTAACACGGTGTAGTAGACCTCTACCTATTGACGTTAAATAAATCCACGATGTCTTTTTAAATTTAAAAAGGACTTTGCAGAAGTTTACAAAATGACATGTCTGTTATGATCTTTTTGGTAAAAAAAATACATATAACTGTATGTATTTATGCATGGAAAAAGTCAAAAATGACACACACCAAAATGTTAACTGATTTTTTTCATAAGTGGTAGGATTTAAGGGCACTCTCCATTCTTCTTTATATATATACATATATGTATACACATACTTATACATATAAAGAAATACATAATTCCTTTCTGTATTGCCTGACCATTTAAAATAATGAACATGAAAGTTTTTGGAATCAGAAAACCATTAGAGGTATTGTCATTAAAAATTTTTTTTAAATGTTTATTTATTTTTGAGAGAGACAGAGAGAGACAGAGCGTGAGTGGCAGAGGGATAGAGAGAGAGAGGGAGGCACAGAATCTGAAGCAGGCTCCAGGCTCTGAGCTGTCAGCACAGAGCCTAACACAGGGCTCGAACCCACAAACTGCAAGATCATGACCTGAACTGAAGTCAGACACTTAACCGACTGAGCCACTCAGGTGCCCCAGAGGTATTGTCATTTTTAAAATAAAATCGGGGGCACCTGGATGGTTCAGTCGGTTAAGTGTCCGACTTCGGCTCAGGTCATGATCTCATGGTTTGTGAGTTCGAGCCCTGCGTGGGCTCTGTGCTGACAGGTCAAAGCCTGGAGCCTGCTTCAGATTCTGTGTCTCCCTCTCTCTCTCTGCCCCTTCTCCACTCATGCTCTGTCTCTCTTTCTCTCAAAAATGAATAAACATTAAAAAACAATTTTAAATAAAATCTGTGTTGCATATGGCTTCGATAAACTTAAGTTTTCAGGGCGCTTGGGTGGCTCAGTCATTTAAGCATCTGACTTCAGCTCAGGTCATGATCTCGTGGTTTGTGGGTTGGAGCTCCATGTTGGGCTCTGTGCTGGCAGCTCAGAGCCTGGAGCCTGCTTCCGATTCTGTGCCTCCCTCTCTCTCTGCCCCATCCCGGCCTACGCTCTGGCTCTGGCTCTGTCTCTGTCTCCCTTGCTCTCAAAAGAAAAAAAAGCAAAACCCCCACAAAACTCTTTCCTGTGTACTTTCCCCGCTTTGTGTAGCATAAGCTTAAACTCACGTAGGTGGTCTTCTAAACCAATGGTTCTCAAAGCTCAGCGTGCACCAGAATCACCTGGAGGCTGTGAGCTTGCAGCAGGTGGCCACTCCCACTCAGCCCGAGAACTTGCATTTCCAACAGGCTCCCAGGCGGGGCTGGTGTTTTGGGTCCAGAACCACACTTACCACACTTTGAGAACCTTTACTCTAAATAAGGGAAATGGTCTCCAAAGTTAGAAGTTATGATCTGTTTTCCAACTTTTCCAGAATAAGTGCTCCTTGAAAACATCATGTGCAAAATACGGCAAAAGAATGCCTGAATTTTTATGAGGCCACTTTCCCCTTAAACCACGTGCCACATCTGAATAATAAATATTATAGACGTATTATCTCCCAATACCTGTAAATTGAATTTCAAGTCTTTACTGTGTGTCCCACTACCTGCCAACTGACGTTCTGTATGTATTGACAATCTCTGTCACTGTGATATTTTTGCAGTTCTAGTTGATAAATTCTTGGCCTGACACCATTGTTCAGAAAGTCACACTATTGCTGACATGACACGTTAAAGGATCTCAGTGAACCGGCAGAGTGCACACCCTTGTTTGAAACTTTTAAAAGCATTTTCCTCTCTTGGTTCTGTTTGTCTTACAGCTATAGCCACTGTGTGGCACGCACCCGTGTCCCCTTCACGGCTTGTCCTCACCTGTTGAGTCAGTGGGGGCGGGGGCGCTATGCTGGTCAGTGCCCAGACTCTGCTCAGACCTCCTTGGACCCTTTGCCACCATATTTGTGTGCTCCCCAACCTTCTGAAAGGACTGCCCTTGGGCTGTGGGAGCAGCTTAGCCCCAGCACCCATGGCGCCCTTGGGGACAGCCCTGAGGCATAGTTCATAAGGATCAGGCTGCAGCTACCCTCCGTGGGGCTTTGGCCTGAGAGTGAGCCTTTGCTGAGCCCCCATGTTTTGCCTTCCTTGCTTCCCAGTTGGCTCTGGGAGCACTGCTTTCACAATCAACACATCCCTTGCACGCACATCATCATAGGGTCCACTTCTGGAGAATTCGGACTTAAGACACGGGTCTTATGTATGGTGAAAGCCACCGGGCATACTTAAGTCCATGTAATCCACACAGGAGTATGATCAACCATTAAAGTGTGTCGTTGGGCCCTCTGCTGACAAGTGAGCACATATAAGGCACCGCTGATGTCCTGGAGGGAATCGATTTCTTGTTTGAGAGAGATGAACAAGTAGAACAAAGTTTAATAATATGGAGGGGCAGGCTGTTATCTGAGACGTATTAACCCATGTTTTCGTTGTCCCTTCAGGGCGTTCTTTGCCACCATCTTCCCCCCACCATGGAGTGCTGGGGCAGCCAGTGGACCTTTTGTCCTAAGTGGGACACAGAGGCCACAGGAAGACCCACCAGTATGAAGGATGGTGTAGTCAGGAACGCAAGCTGTCTCAGTGTGGACTCGTGTGAACAGATGAAGGTCTGATGGCACCTTCTCAAAGGCTTTGCAGCCTCTAAACTTCCTACACTTAGACGCAAGTCCAGGGAAAAGAGAGGGAGGAAGACCCTAAGCTGACTGAGATTACATAGGTTCTCCTCGCTTGGCAGGACGAGGTGTCAAAAGAGAAATCCAGAAAAGGAGAACTGAGATCCATACTCACTACAGACACGGGGCCAGGGCTAGCTGGGTGGTACAAAAGGGCAGCCCCGTGGTTGGGAGCATGCGCAACTTTTACGGGATCAGGGAGGCTCTGCAATGCAGGCGTTTTTCTGCATAAAGTCTCTAATATCTTAGACCTTCAGGGAAGTAAAAGAGTTGGTTAAAACAATAAATGAGAAAAAGGCTAGGTAAAATCACACCCTCATTTTATGCTTTGCATTGACTTGCTTCACTTTTAAGCTTGCCCAAGGCCAAGTAATCCCCAATTCAGGGCTGGTTAGAACTAATCAGAAGAGTTTTGTTTAACAAAGCAGAGGGAGACCACCCCTTTAAAAGCAAAACATTCAAAGGAATTAATTTTTATGCACATAAATGCATCAGATTTACTAAGTTCCTAAAATGGCCCCGAGCTGAGGCGGCCCCTTGACCTCCTCCGGATAAATAAGGGTGGGGACCTGTTCCTCCAGCTAGTTACTCCTTCTATTTCCTTCATGGTAACTTTTGGAATGGAAAATGGGTATGTCAGACCCTTGCTCCTTAAGGGACTTCTGTTACCAGTTTATTTTCCTATTTGTAATATGGAGAGAATGGTATTTGCCTTTCTAATTTTTAAGGCAATAGAAAATAGGTGAATCTTTTCAAAGACATTGGCTTGCATAGAATATTACTTGAGAAAATGAATCCTTTTATGATTGATAATGTTGAGGATGTGTCGTTTTCCATATGTTGGCCTCATTGAAGTTATTCAAAGATAATTTAGGACTTGATTGCTTTTATAGATGGAATCTTTTATATTTTGATCTGTAACAGATTTTTGCTGGTCTATATGGGAAAGCCATAAATTCTATTTGTCCCATATTCTTACATTCATCACTTTCCTTAATTTTTAGGTTGTTAGGTTGCTGTTCCTCTGATTTTTTCCTTTGGTTTTTCTTTTTCACCATGAAAATATAGAAGGCTTTGGCCTTATTGCTCAGTACAGATTGGAACTAGCTTTTATTTTTTTCTTATTTAAAAATTTTGTTTATGTCTTTATTTTATTTTGATAGACAGAGACAAGAGAGTGAGCGGGGGAGGGGCAGAGAGAGAGGGAGACACAGAATCCGAAGCAAGCTCTAGGCTCTGAGCTGTCAGCACAGAGCCCGACACGGGGCTCAAACCCACAGACTGTGAGATCATGACCTGAGCCGAAGTCAGACGCTTAACCAACTGAGCCACCAGGCACCCTGTGGAATGTGCTTTTTTGAGATTTTGGTTATACCAAAAAATTCTATCAAGAACCCACAAATTGTGGGAAAACTGTTACAGGCTATAGAGTCAAAGACGAAGAAAAGGCTCTTCCTGCCCTCAGGAATTCATAGCAGTAGTCTGAAAGACTGGATTATTTGCATTTTACTGAAATGAAGTGTCATTGTGTATACTTGGAACAACATCTCTCAGGGACATGTTCGTAGCTGGACTCGACAGCCTTTAGAGCAGCTGACCACTCTGCTCTTTAATGCACCT
Source organism: Cryptoprocta ferox (assembly GCA_028646485.1). Lineage (NCBI taxonomy): Eukaryota > Metazoa > Chordata > Mammalia > Carnivora > Eupleridae > Cryptoprocta > Cryptoprocta ferox. The sequence continues at coordinate 8,524,831 of CM053577.1, read as the reverse complement.
GTACTTCCGCTTTGCATCTGGAATATTTTCCTTAAGTTACATTTCTCTCTTTTGCAAGGACCAAAGATTGAGTGCACCGGGCTTCCTGGTAATTGGCATTGCGGGTTATCTGATGTCTCAGAAGTGCTTCCGCATCTCTGGTAAAGTTTTGACTAATTAAAAAAAATGTTTAATGTTTATTTAGAGAGAGAGAGAGGGAGAGAGCAGGGGAGGGGCAGAGAAAGGGAGACACAGAATCCGAAGATAGGCTCCAGGCTCAAAGCTGTCAGCACAGAGCCCGATGCAAAGCTCGAACTCACGAACCATGAGATCGTGACCTGAGCCAAAGTCGGACGCTTAACCGACAGCCACCCAGGCACCCCAAGTTTTGACTAATCTTGACTCTAAGTTTTAGCCAAATGAAATCTGACCACAATGATATTTCCTATACTTTGGCTCCAAGTATTTAACTTCTTTTTGAAACCAAAGCACATTTAAAAAATTCTCTGTCTTTATTTGTGTCACCTGACTCTGCATGTGCTGGTATTACCTGTCACTTGAAGAAGTGTGAGGTATTGTCACAACCGCATGAGTACCTGCACTTCAGTCTCTGGCTTTGGGCAAATGACAGAACCTCTTTGATTTCTCATGCACATAAGTGATGAGAATTTCAGAAGCATCAGATTAATATCTCAAATGGCAACTCTTATTATTCATATTGGGAAAACATTCTATCTCTTGGATTTTTTAGAAATAAAAGTACGCATTTATTCTGAAATACATGAAGAAATGATTTAAGAACCACATGAGTGGTTGTGACTGAAAACTGGTCCTGAGGTTTCTGTGATGAATTCTGGTAGTTAAAATCCCCACGGGAGTCCGCGTAGAAATACGTGCTTCTTACCATTTAAGAAACAGAACTCCCTGCATTAGTCAAAGTAACCTCCTTGCTTTAGCAAACAACCCAACCTTTCAATGATTTACTATAATCAGAGGTATTTCTTGTTCGTATCGGAGTGTAGTGCAGGTTGGGGTGGGGGTTATTCTGGGATCTGAGGTCCTACCCATCAGCTCAGCCATCCCCAAGGGCTTCGGAATCGCCTGCCTGATTCACTCCATCCTCCAGCTGACAACCAGAGAGAGTGTGGGGCATCTTGTGTGACGTTTTAGGGGCCAAGACTTGGGGTCATGTCTGTCACTTTTATCTATTCTCTGCTGGCCAGAATGCAGTCACTTTGCCGCACTGAACTCACTGCAAGGGGTCTGAGAAATACAGAGCATGACACAAAACTAGGTCTGTGAGTGTCCCACAGCTTCTGTAACAAGTGACCACAGTCTTAGGGCTTGAAACAGCACAAACTTATTATCTTATTGTTCTGGAGATCGGAAGTCCAAAATGGGTCTAATAGAGCCAACTTCAAGGTGTTGGTCAGGGCGTGTTCCTTCCAGAGGCTCAAGAGGAGAATCAGCTCCTTGTCTTTTTCAGCTTCTAGAGGAAGCCTGTTCCTTGGTTTGTGGTCACATCTTGTTCTCTGACTCTCCTGTTACTTTCCCCTTCTACCCTCTAAGACCTTGTGATTACACTGGACCCAACTAGATGATCCAGAATAATTTCCCCATCTCAGGAACCTTAATCACACCTGCAGGGCCTCTTGCATGCTAAGGTAACATGTTCACAGGTCACAGAGATTAGGATGTGGACAGACATCTTTCAGGGTGATTGTTCTGCTCCTGAAAGGGGTGAGTTCTGGCTGTCTCTGTCAGACTCCCAGGTAATAACTCTGCAGTGCTTGACTCTGGCCATCGCTGGAGTTCACTTAGTTCTAAGTGTGAATAAGCCCTTACTGAGTAACACAGGCCACAGGGCACAAGACACATCTCAGAGTAGAATCTCCAGTGCTGACACTGTTCCAGCTACGGTCTGAAATCAGGCAGTTGTGACTATAACTACTCAAGGTCTTTTTTACTTTTTAAAAAATTATAAAAAGGATACATCAAAATATGGTTGTTATAAAAAATTCAAAATGCAGAATACAGAGGGGCTCCTGGGTGGCTCCATTGGTTAAGGGTCCGACTTCAGCTCAGGTCATGATCTCGCGGTTCGTGAGTTCGAGCCCCGAGTCAGGCTCTGTGCTGACAGCTCAGAGCCTGGAGCCTCCTTCGGATTCTGTGTCTCCGTCTCTCTCTGCCCCTCTCCCGCTTGTGCTCTATCTCTCTCTCTCTCAAAAATAAACATTAATTTTTTTTAAATTAAGAATACAGAACTAGAAAGAATAAAAGGCATCTTTCACTTCTCTCTCCATAGATAACTGCTGTTGACATTCTGGAAGGTGTTTCTGTGTGGCTTCCATTTGCCCTTCTGATCTGCTCCCCACCCCTCTCCACCCTAGGCTACCCTGCCGCTGGGAGGCTGACCCACACCAGACTGCATGATGACCCCTTGCTCTCTAGCGAGGTCTCTCGCTGGCTTTGGCCACAGGGAGGCACTAGCAGGAGATGGGAGGGTGGGGAGGAGTGATGTCAGGGCATTTTTCCCTCTTGTTCCCTCCCTATTGAGTTACCATGAATTGGTTGCCTCCCCACCAAAAGCCAAAGTGACCTTTTCTTTCTTTTTTTAAATGTATGTTTATTTATTTTGATGGGGGGTTGGGTAGAGCACATGAGCAGGGAAGAGGCAGAGAGAGGGAGAAAGAGAATCCCAAGCAGGTTCCATCCTGTCAGTGCAGAGCCCGACACAGGGCTCGATGTCATGAACCTGTGAGATCATGACCCGAGCCAAAATCAAGAATCAGATATTTAACAGACTGAGCCACCCAGGCACCCCAAAGTGACCTTTTCTGAAAGTCTCCTTCTCCAGGCTATATCAGGCTTGGGGGTTATAATGCTTCTGTGCTCTTGGTCCTGGACACTGCACTAAGCCTTATTTTTTCCCAAAATTCCACCTGGATCGTTATCAAATTCTTTTCACATTATCCAGTTTTAATGCCAGGGCCTGATAGATACAGTGTGCGTCCTTCCACATTTTGCTATGACTTTATACAAATATACACATGCTCACAGGCATGAGTCCTAAGATGGTAAACTGGATTAAGGGATGTGTGTGGGGGGTGAGTGTGGGTGAGAGAGAGACAGAGACAGAGAAAGAGACAGAGCAAAGAGACAGAGAGACAAACAAAGACAAGGCGAGGGGGCTGGTATTTGAAATATACCACTACACAGATATTTTAAAATCCACCGATTTTAAATGGTCAGGAACTGGTTGAAAGATTCACATGAAGGGTACGTGAGGTCAATGGTAGCCTTAGGTCGTTGCAGATTAGAGAGTCCTTGTCAGGAGGATTACTTTGAAAATATGTAACTCCAGGGGCGCCTGGTGGCTCAGTCAGTTGTGTCCAACTTCAGCGCAGGTCATGATCTCAGGGCCGTGGGTTCGAGCCCCGCATCGGGCTCTGTGCTGACAGCTCAGAGCTTGAAGCCTGCTTCAGATTCTGTGTCTCCCTCTCCCTCTGCCCTACCTCCGCTCACACTCTGCCTTTCTCTTTTTCTCATAAATAAATAAAAACATTAAAAAGAACAAAGAAAGATGTAACTCCAGTTGCTCTGAGTATCCTCTCTCCTGAGGGTGGGAGCACAGAGGTGATTCCCCTTTATCTCAAGCCAACGGGAACTTTCCTGGGGCCCTTCCGGATAAGGGGGCTGGCCTCTGACACACAGCTAAGGATGGGAAGATGGGGCTTTTTCTCTGACCCTGGGCGCACTGCATGCATCTGGAGATGGCAGGTGGGGGGAGAGCGGGATGGGGGTTTATGAGTGTTTCTCACGGACCAGATGTGGACCACATGGGAGAGAAAGCTAGGCATTTTATTTTTTATTTTTTTTTTAAAATACTTATTTATTTTGGGGAGAGCACAAGGCGGGGAGGAGCAGAGAGAGGAGAAATGAGGCTCTGAAACCGGCTCTGCACAGACAGCAGTGAACCCTATGTGGGGCTCGAACTCACAAACTGCAAGATCATAACCTGAGCTGAAGTTGGACACTCAACTGACTGAGCCACCCAGGTGTCCCAGAACTGGCCATTTTAAATAGTGTCCAAGAGAGCTGCCTAGAGGGGCAGTGGGTGTCAACCAAGTGAATCCATGTGGCCCTGGCTCCGAAGAAACAAGCATGCGGGGATCAGGAAAAAACTCTAGGGGAGCTAGAGAGAAAAAAAGCAGCCAACATCACGTAAAGTGCTATTGCCTGTTCTTTAAAGGAGGCCTCTGCGGTACCTTTAAAGCCCCAATAGCACCCCGGAGAGAGAGTGATGCCACCCTCCAAGATCCCCAGTTGGGCAAGAATTCCCTGCTTCCGAACCCAGAGGGGTCCTTTAGCAAGCTGAGAGCTGGAAAACTGTACGGAAGGAAAACAGAAGAAGCAGCCTTCAAGGTCTGTAGGCTTCCAGGTTCCGCAGGCTCAGATTGGGAGGGTTGGAAGAAAATCTAATTTAAGTCAATTTTAGTATTTTTCATTGTTACACAGGATTAGGCATCTTTCGTTGCTTAGCTGACACTGTGTTTATGATTTAAAACAACATAGCAGGCACCTGGGTGGCGCAGTCGGTTAAGTGTCCGACTTCAGCTCAGGTCATGATCTCGTGGTTTGTGGGTTTGAGCCCTGCATCGGGCTCTGTGCTGACAGCTCAGAGCCTGGAGCCTGCTTCAATTTTGTATCTCCCTCTCTCTCTGCCCCTCCCCTGCTCTCTCTCTCTCTCTCAAAAATAAATAAGCATTAAAAAATTAAAAAGGTAAAACAATCATAGGATTTGTTAATTACCTATGACTTCACAGAGGCCATGGTCCTGCCTGAGCTTCTCCCCTAGAGAGAGAATGAACTTTTCCCACCATATATATGTTAAAGGACATACGTATTTTTGTCTTATGGGAGACAAAAATAGGGAAGTTTAATGAGTGTTTCCTGTTCCATAGACATCATTTAAAATCTTATGTGATCATTATTGTACTTTACATCTTCTTCTGGAACTTCCTTGATTCACTTAGGGACGTCCCTTAGAGATCTTCCTGGGTCCTATTACTTCACTGATCTCAGTGACAACCTAGAACTCCAGTCTGGATGTACAATACTTTATTTAACTACTCCCTCATTGATGGACATTGCTATTGCTTTTATTTTTTACCACTAAGAAACATTTTTCACCACCTCTGTGATGTAGAAGAATAGAATCTCTGGATAGATTCACTGATGGGCAGGGGCTGTTGCAGAGAGACTGGCCACGTGCTGCTTTTATCTACCTGTCTGCCATTCTCCTTCTTTCTGACAACAGCACCTCCATTTTCCTTTGGGGGAAAGGGAGATGTAATAAGAAAGGATCTAAAATGTTTTGTCTTCTGCTATGCTTTTATTTTTTATAATTTTTTAAAGTTCATTTATTTATTTCCAGAGAGCAAGAGCAGGGGAGGGGCAGAGAGAGAGAGAGAGAGAGAGGGAGAGAGAGAGAGAGAGAGAGAGAGAGAGGGAGAGAGAGAGAGAGAGAGAGAGAGAGAGAGAGAGAGAGAGAGAGAGAGAATCCCAAGCAGGCTCTGCACTGTTAGTGCAGAGCCCCACGCAGGACTTGATTTCACGAAGTGTGAGATCATGACCTGAGCCTAAACCAAGAGTCAGATGCTTAACTGACTGAGCCACCCAGGTGCCCCTGCTGTGTTTTTAAAAGCAAATACAAAGAGGGCCCAGTGCTGGCCTTTCTTGGAGAAGAAACTCTGCATCCCGCCCTCTTGTGGAGAAAGGGAGTCACGTGATCTGACTAAGCCAATCAGATACTCCCTCCTGGGAACTTGATTCTTCAACAGAGTGACACAAAATTGGAAAATGGTTGGGGATGATTTGTCCTGAATGGGATGCCTTAAAGAACCTGGCCAAGTGTTTCGCCCTTAGACCTCCTGAGTCCTATTTTTCTTGAGACCTTATTCAGCCTTTTGTTAAATCAGTTGAAGTCCTTATTCTATGAACACTGTTTTTATTATTACTACCACTACTATTATTATTACCTAATTTCACCTGAGTGTGTCTCTGTTGTTTGCAAATGATATAAGGTATATATGCATTTAATATTTTAGCAATTATCTCTAGTTGCCCTACAATCTGAGGTAGCAGTTTAAACTTCCACCAATTGGAAGCTTCTGGATTTCATTTTATTTCGATTTACTTTAAGCAGTTCTGTGGTGGTATGTACACAGAGTCTCCTTTTATTCAATTTTCCTGATACAAGACCACTTTGATTTCCTGATAGAGTGATTCTATCTATTTCTAAATGAGCAAAATGGAATTTGCTGGAAGGGGCTGGCCAACAAATAACTAATTTATTATTTATTAATAACTCATTTATTATTGCTAGAACACAACTGGCCTGTATTTAACTCGCCAGAAGTATAGTTGATGAAATGGCCCAGTGTCAAATTAATTTTATTTGTAAGTGGAGTGATTCACAAGGATATGAGCCACAAACTTGGACTCCAAGTGTTCCAAAACTGAGTATTCTCACATGATCACCTTAGCAACTGTAAAATAATGACATAATCGTCAAATACTAACCAAAAGAACAGTCAAGCATGCTACAAGAAGTTCCTCTAATTAACATCATGTTTGCCAATTATTTTATTCTTACTGAAATATGTATCAGAAAAACCAGCTGTAGAAGGTAGAATAATTTGTGATTTGAGTTGAAGGCATATGAAAAAATAATCAGTTTCTCCAACTGGGCAAATGCCATCATTTAAAGCAATGCATGCACTGTTCATTGCCCTGTGTGAAGAGCAATGTCTAGGTTATTTATGGATGCTGGGAATCATAAATAAAAATGAATAATAGTCAACACTCAATCACCAAGAACTGTATGTACCAGGAAGAGTATGGAGAAACAGAATCATGTCCACCACCAACTTCTTGAAATATTTCCTGCATCATGAAGTGAAAAAAATGTACACATTTGACTTTTATCCCCTCTCCTCCATCCACCTACTTTTGCTGATTTTTAAAAAAGAATAGAAAATGTCCAGAGGAGAGAGAATTACAATGTTGGAACAGGGGCTTTGCAAGATTTTATATAGGAGCTGGAGTGTTATTCAAAATATTTGATAGCCAGTATGGTGATGTAAATTAATATATGAAGCAACATCAAATCAGTTACCACCACATGTCTTATAGGATCTGAGAAGGGAAGATTGCTTAAGTAAACAAATTTGGGTTGTTTTGTTACTACGATATGTGGAAAAGATTGTCTTTTGTGTGCCAAGCAGTAAAACTGACAGGCAGAGAAATTGCCAATTGCCTGAAATAAAGGCTAATTGCCAAGGCCTCCGGTATAGCGTGCTGATGAGAGTGGACATTCTATGCTTCTCCTATTTCACAGTTAAGGTGTTGCTGTGCGCAGGTTCTTTATAGATATTATTCATCAGTTTATGGAATCTCCCTTTTGTTTAGAGTTTCTTCAATTTTTTTTAACCTAAAGGCATGTTGAATTTTTATCTAATTCTTATTCCTAGTCAAACGAGAAGACCATATGGTTTTTCTCCTCTAATTTATTAATGTGGTCAGTTAAATTTTTTCTGATGTTAAACCTTCCACAAATCCCTGGGATAGAGCAAATCTGGACAAGATAGATTTTTGTTTTTATACTTGGCTGGATTTGATTTGTTATGCTGTTTAGGATTTTTGTATCAATGTTTAACAATTAAATTGTCTGTAATTTTCTTCCATCATATCATCTTTATCTAGTTTTGGCTTTGGGGCTCTGTTGACCCCATAGAATGTTCCTGGAGCAGTACCCTCTCATTTCCATCATCTAGAAGATTGGAATGATCTTTCTTTGAAAGTTATGTAGAATTTGCTTGTAAAATTGGCTGAACCTACTATTTTCTTTTGGGGAAGATACTTAACTACAGATCAAAATTTTTTTAATATTTATTTTGAGAGGGAGAGAGAGAGAGAGAGAGAGAGAGAGGAGTGCATGTGCATGAGTGCGAATGAGTGTGGTAGGGGCAGAGAGAGAGGGAGAGAGAGAATCCCAAGCAGGCTCCATGCCTAGCTTGGAGCCTGATGTAGGGCTCAACCCCATTGCTGTGAGATCACCATCTGAGCTGATATCAAGAGCTGGTCGCTCAACCAACTGAGCCACCCAGGTGCCCCCGGATTAAATTTCTTTAATAATTGTAGGATCGTTTAGGCCTTCTCTTTCTTCTTGAGTCAAGTTTAGTAAGTTATAATTTTTCCAGGAATTTATTTCATAGAAGTTTTCAAATTTATTATGTTCATGAGCAGATCAAATAACAATGATGACCAAACAATTATAATAATCCATAATATTCTCGTTTCCTTTTAATTTCTGCTCTTTGTGTAGTTGTCTCTTCTTTTTTATTCCCATTACTCTTTATTTGTGACTTCTTTCCCTTTTTCTTGATAAATTTCACTGAAGATTTGGTTACTAGTCTTTTATAAAAACCAAATGTTTTTTGATTATACTCTCAGTACCTTTGTTCCTTTTCCTTAGTGTCTGCTCATTTCTTTACCTTCTTCTCTAAAGAGTTTAATCTTTTATTCTCCTAATTTCTTAATTGGACTTTGACCTTATTTTCAATGTTATAATTTTAAATACAAGTGTTTAAATCTATATATTTTCCAGTTTTGCAACATCCTACAAAGTAAAACATGCTAACATGTATTATTGAGCAAGTTCTGAGCATTTAAAAGTTTCTATTTTTCAAATTTTTACAGATCTGCTTTATCTGATTTATATACCAATAATTGAGAAAGGAATGTTGAAATCTCTCCTGTTGGTTTAGAAGTTACACACTCAATTCAAAAAGTTATACACTCTATAATTTTTAGTTGTTACTCTTAAAATTTTGCCATATTTAATTCAAAAACTCAAAGTTAATTTCCAAAAAATTTCCCTGAACAATACAAGTTCATTTTAACACTCTTGACACTGATTACCCAAACCAGATTTCTTTCTTTTTTTAAAATGTGATCCAATATTTTAGTTTTATTCTTTTTTAACTCTAAGATTAGACATTATTTTGATTATATAACCCAATTGGTGTTTGTTTAGATTTCCTATATATTTCCAAATTCCTTTGCCCACCATTCTCCTTGCATTTCAGACCTTTGTTATGAGGTCTTTCTTTTCTTCTTGAATACTTTTAGAAGTTTATGTAGTAAAGACCTTTAGATAGTAAGTACTCTCAAATTCTATTTATCTGAAAATGGCTTTATTTTACCAAATTCTTGAAAGATAATTTTTCTGGGTATGTAATTCTAAATTTACAGTTATTTTTTTTGTCAAAGTCTGCAGATATTATTCTACCATCTTCAACCTCATGTTGTTGAGAAGATTGTCATTAACAGTCCTTTTGTAGGTGTTCTCTCATCTATTTTTGGGTCTGTTTAATCATCGCTTTACTTTCTGTGTTCTGAGTTGCCATCATGTAAGATGTGAATTTCACTGTATTTAGCTTTGCATTTACTGTGCTGCCTACATAAGTGGATTTATATCTTTCATTAATTCACAAGTAACTATTTCTTTGAATATTGCTTCGTCTCTATTCTGTCTATTATTTTCTTCTGGGACTTTGATTGGATAGATGCTAGATATTTTTTTTATATCTTTTTCTTTCTTTATATTTTTCATCTTCTTTTACCTCAATTTTACAATTTTGGCAATATCTTCTGACCAGTCATCCAGTTACCTAATTTTCTCTTTTGCCATGTCTACTCTATTTAACCATTCACTGAACTTTTATCATCCATGGTAACATTTTTCATTTATAAGTTGTTTTGGCTGTTGTTCAAACTATTATTTATTTTTTATTCTATTTTTATTTCTTTAAACATGTCATGTATAATTTTTCATATTTTGAATCTAATATTTCTAATATCTAAAGCACTTGGAAGCCCAAATCTTGTTGCTTCTGATTATTCTCATAGTGTTTTTTTCTCTGAGAGTTTGTGATCTCCTATTTGATTGACCTTAAACTGTGGAAATCATGAGGCCTGAAAATAGGGACGCTTTCCTCTGAAGAGGTTTTGTGTTTGCTTCTGCCAGGGACAGAAAATATCTCTGACCTAGGACACTCAGGAGTCCAGGCTGATGTTGGGTTTGAGGGTGCTCAGATTCAGACTCTGACTTGCGGTGAGCCCGAAGATTAATGATGGAGCCCGAAGATCAATGATGGAGCCTCTGACTTGCGGTGAGCCCGAAGATTAATGATGGAGCCCGAAGATCAATGATGGGGCCTCTGACTTGCGGTGAGCCCGAAGATTAATGATGGAGCCCAAAGATCAATGATGGGGCCTCTGACTTGCGGTGAGCCCCGAAGATTAATGATGGGGCTTTTAAGCCTCTTCCTATCACACATATACCACGTTCTGTTAGTTCCACCTTCCAGTATCCTGTCTATGAATGCATTTCCTGCATCCTCTAGTCCAGCCAACCTGAACTTCTCAAAGCTCCCTTTCCTGCCTCATGCTGGTTTTCTGGTGAGAAGGTCCTGTCATCACTGTTTCCACTTGCAATATCTCTCCTTCAGGGTCTGGCCCAAATGTGACTCTTCCAAGACATCTTTCATTATCTCCTCAGCTGAGCAAGCTCATGTCTCCTGTGCATTAAGCATCACATAAGCACACACACACAGGTGCACACACACACAGATGCACACTCACACAGATGCACACATACAGAGATGCACACGTACACAGATGCACACACACAGATGCACAGATACACACAGATGCATACATGCACATGCACACACACAGATGCACACACCCAGATGCACAAATACAAATGTACACACACTAGATGCACACATGCACACACACAGATGTACAGATACAGATGAATACATGCACATGCACACACACAGATGCAGACACACAGATGCAGACATAGATGCACAGATGTACACACACAGATGCACTCACACAGATGCACACACAGATGCACATGCACAGACACACACCCAGATGCACACACAGATGCACATACACAGATGCACAAAGATGCACACACCCAAATGCACATCCAGATGCACACACACAGATGCATACTCACACACAGATGCACACACACACACACACACAGGCAGACATGCACACAGACATATCCTTCCTTTGGGAATTAGTGGCTTTGTGCTTTTTCTCAGAGTTTCTTCTCCTCTCTTTCCTAGTACTCTGAAGCTGTCTTTTTAGGTCAGCTTATATTTCATCTTTGTAGCCAATCTCCTGTTTTTTTCCCTTCAACCCCATCTTTAATAATTCTTCCACATAAAGGTGAATTGTGTTTTTGGGATCCTATGTGTGTTTTTTTCTATTTTTTAATGTTTACTTATTTTTGAGAGAGAAAGAGAGACAGAACATGGGCAGGGGAGGGGCAGAGAGAGAGGGAGACACAGAATCCGAAGCAGGCTCCAGGCTCTGAGCTGTCAGCACAGAGCCCAACGCGGGCCTCGAACTCATGAACCACGAGATCATGACCTGAGCCGAAGTGGAATACTTAACCGACTGAACCACCCAGGCGCCCCAGGCTCCCATGTGTCTTAAAGGAAGCACCATGGAGACATCCCTGAGAAGACTCTGGTGGTGGCAACTGCATAGTCACCGCCAGTGGCTCCCTGGAGGCCTTTCAGGTGGAGGGTTGGACTGGAAGTGGGATGTATTCAGTGAGTGCTTTCAGGGGACTTAATCCTGAAGAGCTAAAAGCCTAAAGCGCCCTCCACTGATGTGTATTTTATATGGAAAGGAGAGATAAAATCTCGAATGAATGATTCAATCTTGAATGAGTAAATGGAGCTCGGGGCTGGTACCAGTGACCGCATTCAGAAGGAAAAGAGAGCAGAGCCAGGGTATAGATGAGGGGAGTGGGCTCTCGGTCCATCTGACGGGAGGACCGTGCTTCCGGGGAGATGCTCCGTCCTTATTTGGAAGCCCTGGCGATCTCTCTTCTCAGAGAAGCTGTAATTTGGTGGCTCAGCAGTTTCAAGTTTTCCTTGTGATATTTGAAACTTCGCATATTTTCTCTCCTGCCAACAGTTATAACAAGACATCTTGCTTTGAAAAATACTTTCCAATGACATTTTTATGTTAGGTTCTGCAAACCAAACAAACAAGTGCCTAAAGAGAATATCCAGCTTGATTAATTAGCCGTATTTAGGAGTTTGCTAATATTACAATATGCAAAGTGGCCCTATTTTGATTGCTGCATTTGAGCTTCTATTTGATATAATGTTTATTAAACCGTGCAGATAAATCACACATTAAAGTGCATGATACAGGATTGGACCTTGTGCATTTTGCCACCAAGATATGATTCTTCTAAAAGATTATTCCAGACACTGTGTCTTACTCACGTTTGTGCCTTCGGTATTTATCTTAGGGCTTGATACATAGTAAGTATTCCGTGCATGTTTGTTGAAAAATCAATTAAGGCATTTAAGAATGATTTCTAAGGCCTTGTGTGTTCTCTACATTCTTCATGCTTCCATGAGATACCAAAGAGGAATAGGAGTTTGTCCTCAAGCCAGGAACAACAACACATGATTATGAATGATGTAATGCAGACCTAAGTGCTAAAGGAATTTTCAGGGAAAAAATTCTTTGAAGGTCTAGTCAGGGAAGGCTTCCAGGAGGCAGTGGCATTAGATTTGAATAAATCCTGCAAAGAAACATTTGCGGAAGTGACCCGCTTAGGTAAAGGAAAAATGGGTGGGGGCCTCTTAGGTTAAGGGAGGTGCATGAGAAAGACAGAGGAAGGGTGGCCAACCGGGACAATGAAGACAGAAACTGCATCATTTCCATTCACAGGACGCTGTAAGGAGGCCCTGCTAAATACAATGAGGCTGCAAATGGGACCTGTCCTGGAGGGGCCTCTGTGTAGAATTTATGAGCTACAATATATGTCGTATTTTATGAGCACATGAGAAGGATCCTTGCTATGAAAGCAAACTGGAGAGTCATAACCTAGCTAAAAAAACATGCTCAGGGACACAGGCTAGTGGGATGCACTGACAAAGAACACCAGAGGCAAGAGCATAAATAAGAGAAGGCGAGGGAGAGTAGGATGTCGTGTTCTGGACCTGTGGAGCAGGTGTTCTGGGGCCTGGGCAGGTGGTGTGCTTTCCCCTGCAGCATGGCTTCAGCTGGAACACAGGTGAGTGAGCTTGGAGTCAAGATTCAAAAAGACGCAAATCGCTGGTCAATGAACCTAGGAGTTTGCACCTAGGTTTGCTGTGTCACCAAGAAAATATAAAGGAAGTTGCTTTGGGTGACTTCACGGCTGGTCATAGAAGGCATTGCTGCTCCTGCCTTGGGCTCCTGTTCTGCTTGCTGCAAGACATGCCATCTGCCAAGCTCTGAGGACACTGAGCTCTGTCGGAGGCCCAGGTGAAGAGGAACTGAGGCCCTTCGCCAACAGCCGGCACCAACTTGCCTGCCATGTGAGTGAATCCTCTTGAAAGTGGGTCCTTCTGCCCCAACAAACCTTCAGAAGACAGAGTCCTGAGCTGACGTTCTGACTGCACCTAATGAGAGACATCCAGCCAGGGGCACCTGGGTGTCTCAGTCGGTTAAGCGTCTGACTCTTGGTTTCGGCACTGCACCAGTTGTCCAGCATGGGAAATCTCGTGTTTCTAAATTGTGTTTGTGGGAGCATCTCTCAGCCTGACGACGTCTGCCCACTGGTTCAATGAATCGCTGGTGATGCATGGAGGGTGTTCAATCCAGCCAGGATTTGGATGGGAGTGGAGTGGTGGCAGGGAGGAGGTCCAGGCTCACGCTGCCTTCCTGCAGAGGCCAATTCTACCAAGCTTGTTCTGCTGAGTACAGAATGTCCTACACGCACTCAACAAATGCTTACTGTGCACCTGTATGAGTCAGGTCATGCACTGGCCCTGGGGCTACCGGGTGAGCAAAAACACACCCGGTCTCTGCCCTTGAGCTTACAGTCAAGCTGTGGTGATGCACAATGATATGCACACAGATAAGTGCAAACATGCAGCCATGAGAAGGAATGCAAAGGAAAGCTGTGTGGTGCCTTGTGTGGGTTTACAGGGGGCTTTTTTATCAGCTTGCAGAGGTCAGAGGGGGACTTTGATATGAGCTGACTCGTGAAGGAAAGGAAAGAAGGCAGAAAGGAGTCGGAGAAAGGATCAGCTGGTGCAAAAGCCCTGTGGGAGGAGGCAGCACGGTTGACTTGGACTGAGAGAGGGTGGGTGACGGCGCACACAGTTACTGTAGCAGGAGCCTGGGGGGGGGGGGTCTTGCACTGAGAGAAGAGACGGAGAGAAGAAAATGGCCCTGACAGCAAAGAAGGTGGAGGAGTGGAGGAGAAGCAGAGGAGAAGCCAGGACAGTACTGAGCGTCAAGGGCCAAGGAACGGGTGCTTCCAGAAGGAGGAGAGTTCGTGGGGATAATGCTGTATGGCCGAGGCAGGAGCAGGGGGGATAAGGTCCCTTTCCAGAATGGAGGTAACCCATGCAATAGCTCCAGCACACCTTTGCTTTCCAAGAGCATCATATAAATAATCACTCAGTTCATGAATTATGTTAGAGAAGCACATTGGTTTGAATGGTACAAAATCATAGGAAGTTTCTTCTTGAGTGCCACTTCTGTGCTGATCCTTCCCCCTCAAGGATGCAAGAAAAATGGATTTACTTTGCTTCTCAAATGTGGCCTGAAAGAGTTGGTCATAAAGGTGATGCAAAAAATGGGTACTTTTTCTAAAGTGTAAATAAAAGAGGTCCTAGTCTTAAATGACTGCCTGCTGATATTTTGTTGCTGCTAATTCACAGGAGAAGTGTTCTTTGGCTTGGCCTAAAATGCAAAGACGGCTGAGTTTACAAACGAGGTATCAGGACTTGCTTCTGGCTCTGACACTTACTAACTATACGTGGGCTGGGCATATAACGTCAGTGTGTCCCTCTGTAAAACGGGCATCATAGTGTGTCTTCCTTCTTCATGGTTCCTGAAGGTGATTGAGACCATGCTTTGTGAGTTGAAAAGCACCAAATACTTGCAGTGAAGAGTACTTGAAGGTCTATCAGTCACTTACTCACATTTCAGCCAGAAGGGGGTGTAGGGTCGTCCTTGAAGGCAGATTTGGTGTTGGTGTTGGTACTGGTAGAGTGTCCATGGGTACTGTGTGCTGGGGTATGAGAGAGGGGTCACCAAGGAGGAAAGGGGTTGGGGGTCACCTTGGACAAACTCTCTTCTTCCTCACCTTCTCCAGAGCTGGTCACACTGGGTAGCACAATACTACCACCAGAGGTGGGTGTTCGTGGGGAGAGAAGCGTCTCATTGGGCACCAGGATTATTCTGGGCCTTTCTGTGGCTTGTGGGAGGTGGGGGCGTAGCCCCCTGGGCTGCTGATGGCTAAGACCCATCAGCTGCCTGCTGGTCCATGCCATTTCAGAGGTGACCACAGGGTCTGTGCCCCTGAATATAGGCTGGGTATGCAGTAGGAGCTCATTAAAGCTCATTAAAGCTTACGGAATAAATAATTCATTCTGCATTGTGAGCACGAGTACTTGTCTATGTAGGCGCATGGGGTCTGAGGTGTTTGTGGCTCGTGTGACATCCTCTGAGCTTGGCAGCTCTGCGCCCTTAACTCTGTGGTACCCACCAGCCTGCCGCCATATTGTTTTCTGGACCGGAGGCGGGGCCAGGCCAAGGCAGGCTGGAAGGCGGCCAGACATGTATTTTGCTAGCATAATGCCCCCGCCAGTTTCTCAAACTGCCAACTGTGACTCGACGACTGGACATTTTGAGCTTCTGTTCCACCCCAGTTTACTAATGCCTTCTCCGAAAACCAGACTCCTTCATTCCGCAGGATTAGAGTGAGTGCACCCTGAGCGATGCCTGCCTGTGTAAAGTACATGTAGGGTTTGAAAGCCCTCCTTGGGGAAAAAGGAAAATAAAGGAAGAGAAGAGATAGGCAGCATTTAGAACAATGCCTGTAAGCTTCACGGCCTAAATATCACGGCACTCTGGATTGTAATTTTTTGTTTGTTTCTGGCTTACTTTGAGGCAAGCACTACCTGAGCCTCAGTCACATTTTATCTCCAGATTCTAACACATCACTTGGCACAGAAACAGATATTCCACAAAGGTTGTGCAAAGGAATGGATTACTGAATGATTCCTCTCGATCTAGCCCAAGTCCTGTGTGCACTGACAAATGGGAGGTGATAAATGGAAATATCTAGCTGCTTCCATTTGCAGTATGTTTGTCCAATGGCCTGGACCACCAGACAGAAACTTAGAAGAAGGTCTGCGGGCTTTTCTCTCATGGCAGTCGAAACATTCTCGATGAGAATCTTCAAGAGTTCATAGGCTAGGTTAGGGATCTGACATCTTAATCCTTTCTGTTCCCCTAATTCCCAGTATGTTTGCACAAAAGAGCACTTGCCTTGGCAAGACCTTCTGTGCAGAGGAAGCGGGTTTCAGGCAATGACGGATTTACAGAAATGTCACCACCACTTCTCTCCTCCTGCATCTTCCAAACCCTGAGAAGGTAAAGGAGGTCATGCCAAAGTCTTGTGTAATTGTTTGCTAACAAGGATTGCTCGCTATTTGGATGATAAAGAGGTGTTTCTGATAAATATGTACTGGATGTGGGGCATGTGGAACAGACTTTTATTTGTACTCTCTGCTTTGATCCTGATGCTTCTGCTGAAAATATAATAGACAAGAGACATTTGGAGGTACCACGGCATCGTGGAAAAAATGTGTCCCTGGAGTCAGGTGGTGTGGGTGGGACTCTGAATCTGACCAGTCACTAGTGTGGGCGGACAAGCCACACAAACTCTCAGAGACTTGGTTTTCTCTCTGTAAAATCAGAGTAGTGGCTCTAAGATTGTTGTGGGAATCAGAACAAAATGCACATACTGTTCAAGAAAAGTTTGGTGAAGCATTATTTCATTATTTTACTGTTGGTTAGAACCAATCTCCATCTTTTTTCTCCCATGTCAAGGTGAAGTCTATTTGCTTACCTCTATTTTCTTTTTTCTTTGCTCCTTTGCCTTTGTTTATGGCATCCCAGAGACTGATGCTCTCCGGGGCCCTGTTGTGCCTGCATCAGTGATCTCTCAGTCACTGCAAGTGCTGTGAGTGCCCCCTTCCCTTCATTCTACGTGATGGAGAGTGTTTTAAAAGCAGTTTGCTCATCACCATGGTGGAATGGGGATTGCACAGTTTTTTGATGCTGTCACAGCATACAGATATATTCAAGTGTGCCGCTTAAAAGGAAATTAAAGAGCCATGTGAGCCAGACTGAAGCCTGAACCAGATTTGATGTCAGATGATGGCATGCACTTTCAAAACTATACTGGAATGTGCCCTGGATGGGCACTGGAACTCGATTTCCATTTACCCACATGAGAATAGCATGTTAATCTACCCACCACATTGGAACGCCATGACAATGCGAATGGAGAGTGTTGAGATCTTTGAAGGTATGGTTATTTTAAAAATAACTAGAACCAGATATAGTGAAGTGGACACAGATGGATTCATAAATCTGGAAACAAACCATAGAAACAGCCTGGGTCACAATTAAGTACTGATAATCTGTCTGGCCCAAGAGTGACATCTACTCTGTTTTGTTGTTGTTGTTGTTGTTTGATAAACAAAATAGAAGCAACAACCAGGAGCTTAAGAAATTATGTGAAAAAATAGAAAAGCTATCAGGACAGTAGTAAAATAAAGTGGGAGAAAACTTCAGGGAGCTTATATTTTTCAGGTGGTCACATTGAGGATAGAAGACTATGACTCTTAGATCATATTTTTTTGAGATGTTTTAAACCTCAAGTTTGAAGCCTACTTTTAGGACTTTTTACAATGAAACACACTCTCAAATTTGTAATCAAATCAGAATCTGGACTCATAAATGTTGATAACTGCATTTCAGATCTAAGTCCCTGGCTGATTGTTCTGACTCAGTTGGAGGCCATTTTGCATCGAACTTGACTCTGAAATGGCCCCTTATAAGGAAGTTGCTCTGATAAGTAACATGCTGGGAGGCAGGCACATGCGCACATGCATTTCACAAGGAAGGAAGGAAGCCACTGGTCAAGACTCGGTGGTTACATGGGATGGAAATCCCACTCTGATTTAGCAAAAGGGAATTTTGTCTCCTGGACCTTAGGAAGCACGGGGTTGAAGCTGGAGCCCAGGACTTGGCATCTGCCCCACTCTCTGCCTGTTCAGTTGTTCTCTGTGTGTTGGCTTCATTCTGTCTGGATGGTGCCCCTCAAAGTTGGAGCCGGAGACACAGGTGCTTCTTGGCTACTGTATCAGTTTCCTGTGGCTGTTGTTGCAACTACCAATCTGTGGATTTAAAACAACTGAAATGTCGGGCACCTGGGTGGCTCAGTTGGTTAAGCATCCGACTTCAGGTTAGATCATGATCTCATGGTTTGTGGGTTCAAGCCCTGTGTCAGGCTCTGGGCTGACAACTCAGAGCTCGGAGCCTGCTTCGGATTCTGTATCTCCCTCTTTCTCTGCCCCTCCCCCACTCACATTCTGGCTCTCTCAAAAATAAACATTAAAGAAAAAAAAGCTGAAATATATTCTCTCCCAGTTCTGGAGGCCAGAAGCCTGAAATTCATTCCACTGGATTCAAGGTGTGGGTGTCAAGGTACCAGCAGGGCTGTGCTCCCTGCAGAGGCCCTTGGGGGACAATCTGTTTTTTGCCTCTTCCAGCATCTTGTGGCTGCCCCCTACCTCTGCTGATGGCTGCATCCCTCCCATCTCTGCCTCTGTGTGCACATTGCCTTCTCTTCTGTGTATGTCAAACCCCCGTCTCCTTGTGAGGGTGCAGGCGATGGTGTTTGGGGCCCACCAGATAACCCAGGATAATCTCTCCATCTCAAAATGCTGATCTTAATCAAATACTCCACCCCCATAAGGTAGCATTCATGCATTCCAGGGAATTAGGGCATGGATATCTTCTAAGGGGTCGTATTCCAGCCTACCACAGCCACCATCCTTCAACATCCATGAATGACTGGAGAAAGAAGGCTTTTCCACCAGCTTCAATGAGAAAATTCCAACTTTGACCCTGCTTAGGTCACTGGGGATCCTTGGACCAAATGGGCCTGGGACAGGTCCCACTGGAGTCACTTAGTTGGAGTGGGGGAAGGGGCTACTATTCCCAAAAGAAGAGCAGGAGGTGGGGGCTGTTGATCAGACAAGAGCCACAGCTCCATTATGGAGGAAACACTGCAATACTGTGGAGTAATGGAAGAAAGCGTATATTTAAACGTTAAAATGCTTGCAAAACTCCAGGAGCTCTGGGAGCGCACAGAGCTCTCACGATAAATGAAGAAGGAACCCTCATTGGGAACCAGGAGAAAGCTTTCCCGAAGGAAGGCTGAAGGAATTATGGATTTCACAGAGGATCACTGGGTAAGAGGCACCAGCCAGAGTTTAAGGGCATTGGATGTATTGTCGCTTTGTTTCAGAAAAGAGATACTGTATTTCGCTTTTTCATCAGTCTACAATTCATTTAATAATCTCTTCCTCTCTGCGAAAGACACAAATCTGATTTTGGGTTGTTTGGATGGAGAGCTGACTCCATGTTAGGTTGTGCGCTTAGTTTGGATCAGGTCTGCCACGAAACTGGGGGAGGAGGAAGGACAGGGCGCTGCGCCCCAACCGAAGCCCGCCTGGTGCAGGTGTCCCTGTCGCCTCCAGGGGCGCTCCCAGGCCGCTCGCAGGCGCAGCGACGCTACCGAAGGGCAGGAGCTGACCACAAACAGGTGGGAGACTAATAGGCACAGGGGGACCCTAGTAGATACTGGAGGAAGAAAGGCCAGCCAGGTCCTCGGGCTGGGGGCCGTCCTTTGAGATGAGTTGACGCGCTCCACAGAAATGACAGCCGGGGGCGGCAGTGTCGAGGGACATTAAAGCCCCCTCTCCTGGACGCGCGGGCTGTGGGAAGGCCCGGGCGAACCGCAGGCAAGACGGCAAAGTGCAGATAGAGGCGAAGGGGCCTGGCTCCAGTCCCCAGCGTTGAAACCAGAGGTGTTTATTCAAGGGATCATCGCAGGGCACTCTTGGGCTTGGCAAGCGATCGGACGCTTCCCGAGCCAGAAAACGAGAGGGGACAACGGGAGAAACGTCCCAGGCCTCCTCGCCCCGCACCGAAATCACCGAATTTTCAGAACCGCCAAGCGGGGTTCCGGGGCGCTCCCGCAGCGGGAGCCCAGACGCGGCACCCGGTGCCCCGCCCGCCTGGCCCCGCCGCCCCGCCGCCGGCAGGGGGCGCCCGCTCGCGGCTAAAAGGCTCGGCCCGCGGCCGGAGGCCTCAGTACGCGGCGCGGCGGCCGGTGCGCGGGCGGAGCGACCGGCGCGGGGCCAGGGCGCAGCGGACTCGGCGCAGAGCGCGCACACGCACACGGACGGCGGGGCCCCGACGGCTGCGCCCCCGCGCTCCCCGACTGCGGCCCGCCCAGCCCGCCGCGCACCCCGGGCTCCCGATGGCGCCCGACGCCGGGGCGGCCCCGCGCGCGCGGTGCCCGCTGCCCTGGGCGGCGCTGCTGCTCCTGGCCGCGCTGCTGCCCGTCGTGTCCCCGGCGGGGGCTCCAGGTACGCGCAGTTGCGGGCTCTCCGCGCCTCCTCGCCGCTTCTCTGTCGGCCGTCCGTGCGCCACCCACCCCGCCTGTCGCTCCGGCGACCGCCGTCCCGCTCTGTGCTGTGCGTGTCAGTGTCACTAACCTGTGCGTCTTCATCGCTCGCGGGGCGGGGCGCGGAGGGGCGGCTCGGGACGCGGGGTCTGGGCTCTTGGCGCCGCGCGCGCGGGAGGCGGGCGCGGGGACACGGTTGGTACCAGGGGACCTCAGCGCTCTAGGCTTTGACTTTGCCGTCGAACGCGCCAGAGTCCGGAGACTCGAGCAGTCTAACTTCCCAGAGAGATTCAGGCAAAGGGAAAAACGAGAGAGAGAGAGACAGAGAGAGAGAGAGAGAGAGAGAGAGAGAGAGAGAGAGAGAGAGAGGAGCGACCCTTCGGCGTTGCGGTGGGGGGTGCGGGGATGGTTTTCTCTGCCCAGACTTTCCCCCGTGGGCATCCTTCTTTCCCCCAGTTCACCTGCCCCGAGGCAGGGTTGCCTGTTGGAGGGTGGCACTCGGCGGACCGAAAGGGAGGCAGGGAGGCTGGGCTTTTGCAGAAGCGCACAGGGAAAAGCTGCCAGCTGTCCCAGGGCGGTCGGGTACTTCGGTGCCCAAGCGGCAGCCGCGCTCTGACGGAGGCCAGTACCTCCTGGTGGGAACTTTGGAGCTGGGGGAAGACATCCGTCTCGAGAGGGGAGGCAGAGGGAAAGTGGGAGAGCCGATCCGGGAGAAGCTCCCCCTTCCCCTGAGACTGAGGCTGGAGATGGGACTGAGATGAGGCTGCAACATGAGCAGCGCTTTTCGGAAAAGGCCCGCGGGGCCAGAACGTTTCCCGCAGAGATAACGTTTGTGGTGGCGTTTTCACCCTTAAGCCTTTGGTGGCCCCTGTTCCCACCTCCTGTGCAGACATTTTCACCCTTAAAAGCGTGTGGCTTTTATTTATGCCATCAGTTTGTAGGAATCCAAGAAGTCCGCGTTTTTGTTGATCCTGTTCACTCCCAGCTGGGTTATAAAAATTCAGATGTGATTCCAATGAGGGCTACTTGCTTTATGAGGCCGTTGAGTGTCCCCACAGCCCTTTTATACAAGGGAAACGGGAGAAAGTTGGGGGAGGGGTGTCATGTTGTCTTGCAATCCTTTTCGGTGGTTACATCCCTCTGGGTTTACGCCACACACTGGGATGCCAAGGGCACTTCTTGGTAAAAAGCAGTGCAAGTGGTAGGTTTTGTTTCCCCTGTTAGCAATCTCTAGGAAAGCATCCACGGAATATTTGTTACAGTGGTTAACAAGAATACGACTATTTTAAAGCCTTTCAGATTCCTCACCTACAACCCGTAGCCTTTTTTTTTTTTCTAAATTAAAATTTCTGAACGTTGAAAGAGTTTCTGTTTCAGAAAATGGGCTGGAGCTGGAAGTAATGTTGAAGTGGCTTCCTGATGATCCCACCTTCACTCCTGTTAGATTCCGCTGCCGCCTGCCCAGTGGGTTACCTTTGTGGGGCCGCAGGGTTGTTTGTGATAGCTTCCAAAATGCTGCCGCGTTCCATGCTATTCCTTCTCTCGCTTCGGCTCTGCAAATCCACTGAGCTGTGGAATGTGGAGGCTGGAATGCCTGCTGGCCCTTCTCCCTACTGTGCTGACGTGGGACTTGCTGTACAGTGATGATCGGACCAGAAGTGGACAGGCTCATTTCGAAACTAGTATCTACTGCATTTACATGAAATAAAGAAATAGACGTCACCTGCGGATTAGCTCCCCAATGCTGTGAAAGAAATCATGGGGCACATCGTTTATTTCATCTGCGCCTCTGGCTTTCTGTCTGTCCTGCCGTATATAGCCACAGTCACTGCCCCAGACTTGTGTTCTGGGTCTGACAGCAAGGCCTCGGGCACGCTGCTCCTGCTCTGGCCCAATCCGTGCATGAGCCCAGCAAGCTGCTTGAGTCAAGCCTCCCCCAACTCTCAAAGCCTTGGGGGTCAGAATCCCTGTAATGAAATCCCCCCCCGAGCCACTTTAAATGGCAAAGCTCTAAACCATTAGAGCTCAAGAGGGGCTCTCCTTAAAACAGAGGCGACTTGCGGGGCATGCTGAAGATCCATATAAACACTTTACATTGGTGGTCAATTAACATAAAACAAAATAAGCAGGCAATGCCTCCGCCACCCATCTCATCAATAAACTCGTATGCAACCCTTAAAATTATGATGGCACTTGCCAGTCTGATAGGATGCATTTCTCTAAAAATGTGGAGACACACACACACACACACACACACACACACACACACACACACTCACATACATTTATAGCAATTATCTCAGGGTGGTTATGGGTGACTTGACTTTTTTTCTTTAAAACTTAAATATCCTTTCAGGAAATCTGCAAGGTCAAAACTATTTTCAAAGTAATACTAAGATACTCTTTGCCTCTCTTTTTTTTTTTTTTTTTTTTTTTTTTTACCGGTTTGACATTTGCAGCAAGGGTGAAAAGCTTGGTGAGTAAAACTCCTGGGGCGTTAGCGTGAATCGAGATGGTGGCAGCATAATGAACTAGTAATCACTGAATTTTTTTAGGCCTTTGAAGTGAAGAAAATCTGTGCCAGTTTCAATTAAGCATGTCCTGCTGCAACAGTAAAAATGGTTATTTTTGCCAAATCTCTACCCTTGAATGCATGTCTTTTGAATATTGTGTGTGAAGGAATAGGAAAGGGACATAAAGCAGTTCTGCTAACTACCCAAGTTCAGTGGTAATCCTGAGGAAAAGTTGTTGTGTGGTATCTTGAGTTGGGAACTGAAGTAGCTTCTTTTTTCATGGCACGCCGTATTTACCAGAAAGAATGACCACAGACAAACTTGAGTAGTTGGCAGGCATCTTCTCAAAAATGAACAAAGGGGCCTGCCACTTCCAATAAAATAACTGATAGTATGTCTTGCTGGTGAAAAAATTTGAGCTTTCTAATGAGAATTAGAATTTTGCCAGGTCATCTCCAACATTGATCGAAAGCTTCCTGATACTTAAATACCTTTCTAACAATATTGGCAGTGATATACATGAATGCAATGTTTTAAATATTATCTTATAAAAAATGTTTCAGCATATTGGGTGCCTGGGTGGCTCAGTCGGTTAAGCATCCAACTCTTGATTTTTGGCTCAGGTCATGATCTCATGATCTCATCATCATGGTGTGTGGGTTCAAGCCCTGTGTTGGGCTTTGTGCTGACAGTGTGGATCCTGCGTGCGATTCTCTCTCTCTCTGCCCCTCTCCTGCTCTCTCTCTGTCTCTCTTTCTGTCAAAATAAATAAATAAACTTAAAAAAAAGTCTCAAGATTTAGATGATCTGCATAACCAACTGAACCAGTAAATCCAAGTGACCAATGCCAAGTGTTACAAACTCTTGCTTACCTAAAAGATCCATCCAAAGTGCAAGATAGCCCAGTGGATTTTTCATGTAACAAAATGTGAAAAATTCTTTATATGGTTTCAGATTCTATATAGCAACTAACCTTTAAGAAACTACTACTTGATGAGTTTTGGTGTAGTATCAAAGATTTTCCAAAGTTATTCATTAGGCTTTTAAAATACTTTTCCAACTGCAGATCTGTGTGAGGCTGGGTTTTCTTCAGGTTCTTCAACCAAAACAATGTATTTCCATAGACTGAAGGTGTAAGCAGATAAGAGATCCTGCTGTGTTCTATTAAAGAGATGTGCTGCAGTGCAAAACAGTGCTGCTCTGCCATTACTTTTTGTGTTGGAAACAGTGATTTTTTTTTTTTTATAAAATCCATTAATCCAATATGAAATGGTTTACTGCTGCTATTTTAAAATGATTTAATACATGCATAGTAACTTGTGCCTAGTTTTCTGGTCAATAGATAGCATCAAATAAAACCCACATAGGGGCTCCTGGGTGGCTCAGTCAGTTAAGCGTCCCACTTCAGCTTAGGTCATGATCTTGCCATCTTTGAGTTTGAGCCCTGCATCTGGCTCTATACTGACAGCTCAAAGTCTGGAACCCACTTCAGATTCTGTGTCTCCCTCTGTCTCTGCCTCTCTCTCTCTCTCTCTCTCTCTCTCTCTCAAAAATAAGTAAACATTAAAACCCACATAAATATAATCCCTATGAGAATCTCATTAATTTAAGAGTAGAAAGGAATCCAGGGAACAGGAATTTTGATAACTACTGGTGTAAACAAGGGAAGTAAGTCCAACATCAGGATGCCTGGGTCTGAGTCTCATGCTGTCATTCACATGCTGTGTGGCCATGGGCCAGTTAGTCAGTCTCCACTAGCCCAACTGAATGGAAAGATACTTTCCATTTCCAGAAGTCCTCAGAGGCTTTCCTGTGGCCCAGCCTACACCCAGCTCTGTGGGGTTTCACTCCTTACTTCTGTCCTCTTTGAGAGGAGGAGGTGAATGGATCCTTTCCTTTTATCTTGTGCACTGGAGATCACCCTGATGAACTGTTTAATTCTTCAACTGAACATACGATTTGTTCCTGTGGAATCAGAGGTTGTACAAGAATTGCAGGGTGACAATTCCTGGCATTGGGAAGTTGTCTCCCGGCAGTTCCGGAGCATTATCAATATGTCTAACCAAGGCCGTTCATATCTCTAGCTAAATCATAAAGGCCCATTCCCTGAAAACAGGCAGGGAGGTGGTGAGGAGTTGTGTGTGTGTGTGTGTGTGTGTGTGCGCGCGCGCCCGCGTCGCTCGAGGCGGAGGATTAGTTTTCTATTTGCTGTTGTAACAGATGACCACAAATTTAGTGCCATAAAACAACACAAATTCATGATCTTCTAGTCTAGAAGTCAGACGTCCAAAGTGGGTTTCTTCGGGCTAAGATGAAGGGCCATGTTCCTTCTGCAGGCTCTTGGGGGAGAATCTGATCCTTGCCTTTACAGTTTTTAGAAGTGCCCACGTTTCTTCTAGCGGCCCCTCCCAGCAGTCACGTGACTCTGCCCCCACCCACACATTGTAGTTCCTGACTCTGACCTTCCTATCTCCTTCTTTCACTTAGGAGGACCCTTGTGATTATATTGGGCCCACCAGGGTCACCCAGGGTAATCTCACCAGCACAGGTCCTTTACTTCATCACCTCTGCAAAGTCCATTTTGCCACACGAGGTCACATGTTCTCAGGTTCTGGGGGATTAGGACATGCACATCTTTGGGGGCTGTTATTCTGCTACTGAAGGGGTGAGGGTGGTAGTGGGGGATGGGGGAGTCTAGAAGCCAACATTCCACGAAAGACCCCATCCCCCTTCCATGATTAGGGAGCAAACCTCTTTGCATTGTTCCCTGTGGAACTTGGGGATTTCGTAAGTTATCATTAAACCTCTTATCAGGAGATTTTATTTCAGTTTGAAAATACAGAGGCAAGTATCTAAAGGTATAAAAATAAAGGAGGGAAAATATGTATCTATTTACTTGTTAATCCATGGAGTATTTTATGTTAGAATACATCTGAACCTGAAACTCTAGGTGCCTTGGGGAGAGCTGGATAGCTGGGGACAGGGGCGGATATTCCTTCTTTCCTTTACCGGTGTTAGTAGGCACATATTGGAGCATTTGGATCAGGGTATTGATGATACATATGAGCTAACCTCTTCGTTTCTCTCCTTCTAGAATTTAACCTTGTTTTAAGTTACAAAGAATGTGAATTTCATTCTATTTTTGGGAATTGTGTTATTATTGATTTTTCATTAAGGAAATTTCTCCGATATGGGTCAGATGGTTAAAATGTAGACATTTTGAACACAGTATCTTTGTGCCTCTGAATATTAGGTGTCGTCCTGAAGAAGACACTCCTCCTGTTCCTTTTCTTCGGCAGCGCTTGCACTCCGCGGCCCTTAGAGGGCGCTGCTGGCCTGCTGGCGGCGTTTCCACCGCCTGCTGGCCCCTTGCCTTGGCGCCCCAGCAGCTGTGGCTTTTTCAGAGATAAGAAAATTAGGACAGAAGTGCAGCTATCTGCTCTGGGTTTCTCTTAGTGTTTGCCCTTGTTCAGTTTTGCTTCTCACTGAAGCTTCCTTCAGACGTTAAGTCGGGAAGGACGAATCATTAAGAGTGGAATTGAGTGCTTGTTAGTAATTTTCAGCTAACCATTGGTGAGGAGGAATTTGAAGCCTAAAGTTAAATCAAGGGGTCAGCAACCCTTTAGCGCTGGGGGAGGCGGGGGGGGGGGGGGGAGCAGGTATCTCTGCTGCGGCAGCTGGAACACGGGGACTTGGAGGGTCACTGGAGGAGGACACAGCCTCCTGGTGCTGCAGGTCAGTTTTGAGTGAGTTGATTAATCAGTTTCTCCCCTTTACCCTCCGTGGGTTCTCTTTGTATCCGGGGGAGTAATGCACGTTCTAAGGCAGACTTGGAAGTCTAGCAAAACAGCTGGAGAGCTGCTGGTGTTACTGCTCACATTTTAATGCCGCGGTCTCCTCTATGTGGAGGAAATGATGAACTTGGAATGTTAAAATGGTATAACCAACACAATCCCATTTTCATTTGTAAGCGGAGTTCTTGGATATGCATTTTAATTTCTTTTTAATAATAACTGGCGGCTAAAAGTGCCACAGAGTCTACCATCTCTCCGTGTTATTTCATTTGATTTTCACGGCAACCTTGGGAAGTTGGTAGCCTCCTCACCTCGCCACGAGGGAACTGCGTTCAGAGGAGTTAACTGGTTCTCCCAAAGTCGGTCGTGTAGCCTGTGGTATCCCAGGATTTGGACCCCAGTCTTCTGGATCCACATCCTCCGTGCTTCCTGCAGACTCTCCCAGCTCCCATTTGGGTGTTTGTTTAATTCCCCTTGTTTTCTTTCTTCTTTAGGCTGGTGGTGGGCACTGACACCAGCATTTCCGATGTGCTCAGAACGCCCTTGTAAGTCTGTGCTCTGATGACACTGCCGTTGGCTGTTGGGGAATGATCCTGTCACACACGGAAGCATGTTGAACTCCAGTAGGGTTTAACTTCAGATGAAGCTGCAGGGAAACTAGTCCCTATTACAAAATATATTTGGCATTTGGGTACAGGCATGATCTTCGTTGCAGGAAGTGTCCTTCCTCAGTGGCTCCTGTTAAAACTTGCCCTTGAGACCAGTGCTCTGTGTCTGGTTTGTTAAGGAAACACTTCAGTGTTTAGTACAGTGGTTCTCTGTGATGCCTGATCCTTATGGTGGAACCTGTCAGCCATGTGTTGTCGGTAGAAGGTTCCCAGAATTCAAGTGTGTTTACAGCAGACCATGTAAATCAGGGAACAGTGCTGACAGACATTAGGTGTTAATCTCGGGGGCTGACAGATCCTCACCTCTCCTAGAGGTGGTAAGACTGTAACAGCATTATCGTTAAGGTGTTTGGAACTTCTCAGGAAAAAAATGTCCTCTAAATGCTGGGATTTGTTTTTTAGGGATTATTTTATAGGGTCGTATCTCTTTACCCACATTTGTATTCACTTTACCTGACCCAGGTGGTGATTTGTACTGTGTGGACTTGGGCAGGGCATAACCCTGTGGGCCTGTTTCTCATCTGCAAAGTGAAAGGATGGGACTATAGACATGGCTAAGGGCCCCTTCTGGCTCTAACTTTGTGTGAGTCTCCATCTGAAGGCCATCCATTCATTCATTCTTCCATCCATTCAGTCAGCAAGCGCTAATGCCTGTCAGATGCAGGGATACCAAGTCCAATAAACACAGTCCGTCTGTCCAGAACGCATTGGAAGAGAGGGGGTGGGGAAGAGGGTGCACCCAGTGTGGTGCGTATTAGGGCATTCCCTGCGGGGAATCAGACTGGAAATCTCGGACAGCCATATTTGAGCTGGGTTTTGCGGAGGGGTGTGGGCATTAGTTAGAGAAGGAAGGACATTTCGGGTGGAGGACCACCATGCTGTGTGTGTGAAGGCTCAGAGGCAAGGGGCATCGTGACACGTTTGAAGAAATACGAGTTTTCTGGTGGCCCCTGCAAAGTGGCCTCTTGGGAGAATGGTGGCATTCAGGGCTGGAAGGGTCAGCAGTAGGCAGCTTAGGAAGGGCCTGGAGTTTGACCACAGTCCGAAGCAGTGGGGGCCATTGAAGGAGGATCCATAGTGGGAGATGGCGTGGCTGCTGAGTAGAAGACAGTGCAGGAGTCAGGCCAGGGGCGGGGGCTGGTTCTCTTATATCTGCTTATTAATTGGGGCTTTGGGAATTTCTTCATTACATGCTAGACCAAGCTGATAGCTCCTAACTACTGTCTTTACCTCCAGTCCTATCTGAAATGTTCTAGAACAATCCCATTTTAAAAAAATATTTATTTTTAAGAGAGCACAGCAGGGGAGGGGCAGAGAGAGGGGTCAGAGGATCCAAAGCAGTCTCTGCACTGACAGGCTGACAGCAGGGAGCCTTATGAGGGGCTTGAACTCACGACCTCGAGATCATGACCTGAGCTGAAGTCGGACACTCAACTGACTGAGCCACCCAGGCGTCCCTAGCATATCCCATGTGGAATGGGTTCCAGGTTACCATGAGTCTCGTGCCTTTACGTGTGGGCAGATTGGTAGACTTCATAGTTAAGATGGGAGAACTGAACGGTTGAGTGTCTTTGAGGTCAAGGGTAGTTCTGTGGACAGAATTCAGTGTGGTTTCCAAGGGAAAAAACTGTGGGTAATTTTAGGACTTCATGGGCATGGCGGCGGTAGGTAACTTGGAACTGAAATCAGTGGGTATAATCTATGCAGTCTTGAAGCCTAAGTAGTGATACTCTGCCCTAAAGGCCACCTAAGCATCCACTCGTGTCAGGGTCTGACAGCTGTCATGCCGCAGACAGGTGGTTGGTTAAAGCCAGAGGACACAGACTGGGGAGGAGCCCGTGCTGTTCCTGGCAGAGGGGTGGACGGTGGGTCCGCTGGGCACGGCGCTGTGGCTGGACCAGTTGGCACTGCAGTGAGCAACCCAGCAGGGTGCTCGGCAAGGGCTCATTGGGGATGACAACAGGTTGTCTGCTGGTGACTGACAGTCACTGCAGCCAGAAACCGCAGCACTGGGCGGGGGAAGAGGCCAGGGACCCGGAGTATCTCCCATCTGGAGCAGCGACCTTAGCCGGGCCAGGCGAGGGCAGGCTGTCGAAGCCGGTTGGCGGGGATACGGGGGGCTGCTGTTGGTGGGCCGATGGCGGGGAAGACTGCCTTCTCGGTGGCACTGTCTCACGAGGCAGCACAGCCTCAGCCTCATGGTGTAAAATAGTATAAAATCCCCTACGGAGATTAGGGCCATGCTGTGATGGCGCCGCCAGTAAGTCGTCACATGGGTGCTTCCACCTAGAGAACAGAGAGCTTGGGTGTGCCTTCCCCACAGTGACACCAGTGTGGCCTGTGGCACTTGCTGGGGCTCAGTTTCAGAGAGCGCTTTAAGTGGTCATTTATCAGGAGTCTACTGTGGCCTGCTCTTTCCCCAAGCATAGGGGTCAGGGTTTGCACTCCCCTGTAGGCATAAAAGACTATTTCTTACCAACAGCTTTTTATTTTTTATTTATTAAAAATTTTTTTAAATGTTTATTTATTTTTGAGAGAGAGAGAGAGAGAGAGAAAGCATGAGCAAGGGAGGGGCAGAGAGAGAGACACACACACAGAATCGGAAGCAGGCTCCAGGCTCTGAGCTGTCAGCACAGAGCCCGACGCGGGGCTTGAACTCATGAACTGGAAGATCATGACCTGAGCCGAAGTCGGACGCTCAACCGACTGAGCCACCCAGGCACCCCTGAAAAATGGCTTTTTAAAGTGTTTACTTTGAGGTAGTTGTAGTCACGTGCAATTGTAAGAAATAATGCAGGAATCTCAGGTGCCCTTCACCCAGTGTCTCCCTGAAGTGACCCCTTGTGTGACTTATAGTGCAGCGTCCCTCAGGAGGCTGACGTTGATACAATCCGTTGACTCTTACCATCTCACCAGTGTTACGTGCTTGTGTGTGTGTTTCTATGTAGTTTTGTCACGTGTGTGGATTGTGTGACGGCCACAGTCATGATGCAGAGCATCCCATCCTCGGGCTGCTCTTATAGTTGGCCTCCCTTCTTCCCCTCCACCTCAGCTCTGGGCAACCACTGACCTGTTCTCCATCTCTATAATTTTGTCATGTCAAGAATGTCATATAAATGGAACTATACAGTATGTCACCTTTTGATATCGATAAAAGCCTATTTTTAAGAAGGATTTTTGGGGCGCCTGGGTGGCTCAGTTGGTTAAGCGTTCAACTTCGGCTCAGGTCATGATCTCACCACTCATGAGTTCCAGTCCCACATCAGGCCCTGTGCCGACAGCTCAGAGCCTGGAGCCTGCTTTGGATTCCCTCTCTCTCTGCCCCTCCCCCACTCAGCTCTGTCTCTCTCTCTCTCAAAACATAAATAAACATTAAAAAATAATTAAGGAGTATTTTTGCCCATTCTGCTTGAGATCACTATAATTAGCTTGCGAATATTTTTGTACGCACTGAGATATCATGGTGTATAATTTGTCATAGCACCAAAGTATTGCCACCACCTGGTCCAAGCCACCGTACCTGAATTAGTGCAGTAACATCCTCACTGCTCTCCCTGTTTCTGCCCTCTTTTCCTACGTCCTATTCTCAAAACAGCAGCCACAGCGATTCTCATGATGCAGGAAGTCACAGAACCTTCTAGTAACTCCCCATCTCTCTTACATAAAAACCAAAATCCTAACAAGGTTTCAAGGCTACACATAATCATCTTCTATCCCATGCCCTCCCTCACTGTCAGCTCCAGCTCCTTGGCCTCCTTGCTGGTCCTGTAGTGTGCCAGGGACCTTCCAGCCCCAGTGCCTTTACTGTTTCCTTTGCCTAAAAAACTTTCCATAAACATCTATGGGTACATTCCTCACCATCTTCAGATTCTTTATGCAACATCTCACCAGGCCTTAGGTGACCACTTCCTCCCCAGTTTAACAGTGTAATCCTATTCCTATTCCCCAGAACTTCTTACCCTGGCTCTATTTTTCTCCACAACTTATCCCCACCTGCTAGGTCATGTATTTTGCTTTTGGATTTGATAAGTGCCTGTTGTCCTCCACTGGAGTGTAACCTCCAAAGAGAAGGACATTTTGTTGGTTTTATTCACTGAAGTCTCTTCATTGCCTAGAACACTGCCTGCACAGAGTAGGTGCTCTGTAAATATTTGCTGAATGATTGGATGCACTTTCTTTGGTATTGATTACATGTGCTATAAATATATTGAGGTACACTAACTGACAACATTAGGATATGTGGGGTGGTGAGTGGGGGACAGTGCCTTGCCCGCCTCTCACCATAGCCCTGCGAAGTCAGCCCATGAGTTCTGAAGAGTGTTGGCTTGTGTTGAAAAGTCCATCTGCAGCTGGAGCAAAGAATTATATGTACTAGTTTCCTAGGGCCATGAACTGGGTGGCTTTAAACAACAGAAAATTTATTCTTTCATACTTCTGGAGGCTGGAAGTCTGAAATCTGTAGGGCAGGGTCATGCTCTCTCTGAAGACTCTAGAAAAGAATCTTTCCTTGTCTCTTCTTTGGGACTGGAGACTTCCAGTACTCCTTGGTGTTCCTTGGCTTATAGATGTATCACTCCAGTCTCGTCTCCACTGTCGTATGGTCTTCTCCCTGTGTATCTTCTTATAGGAATACTGGTTATATCGAATTAAGACCAACCCTAATCAAGCATAACGTCATCTTGATTACATCTGCAAAAACCCTGTTTCCAAGTCACATTCACAGGTCCTGGGCATTAGCACTCAACATAGCTTTTGGGGAGACACAATTAAACCCACAACATAGAGTATGCCTCTCAATACAATCCTTTTTCAGTAGGTGAAAGAATTCATGCACTTTCCAACAGTGGGGGCCATAGTTGAGCCACAGGCAGACACGAGTCACTGTGTTGTACTCTGTGTTGAACTGTCAACCCAGAATCCTAAAGACCTACACACATTCAATAGGCCTAATTCATAGGTCAAGCCTGGCTCCATCCTTCATTCATAAAGTAAGTAATTAAGTAATTAACTTGGAGCTTCTATGGCCAGTGACTATGCTGGGCTCTGAGACACATGGTACAAAGAATAAAAAAGCAGTCGGGATTGATGTAGCAATAAACAGTGGCATCGAGTTTGAGGTATAGCAATAGAGGATCATCTAGTACTTTCTAATCAACTTCTACTTGCCAGGTAGAGTGTTAAGTTCTGAATGTTTTTACATTAACATACATAAAATCGTAAGATTAGCAATATAAATTAGCAAAATTTGTGTGAGGACTTTGCCTGACAGGCGCAGTTCGATGTTGACTCAATCTACTTTTTTTTTTTCCTATTTGATAACATTTGGAAGGCACCACTGTCTTTCTCTTTCCTAGATTGTAGTCTCTTAGTCTCTCATTGAGATTTCTAGGTGATGAGGTGAGGCAGCCTTGCTCTCCTATGAATGCCAACTTTTTGATGTTCCTTGTGTTATAGAAAGCTGCCATATTCTTTTTCTGTTATAATACATGTCTGGGCCCTGCTCTGTTTTTTTTAGCATTTTTCTACCCTACCCAACAATTTCCATCTATTATTTTTTGATAGACTGGGAGAACTGAAGCCTCTTCTTGTAGTTAATAACTCTCAGAATCCACATATGTACCTACAGGTGTTCGAGCAAACCACAGGCAAGGGGAAGAGAAAAGAGGGGCAGGTAATACTAGGCTCCCTGAGCTCCCTGAAACCTGGGCTGATGTTATTTTATGACTGTGCTATCACCATATTTTATTCTAAATACTAGGAAGGAAGAAGTCTTGGCGATGAGACACATGAGAGGCTATCATCTGAGCAGATTACATGTCTCTCTTGGAGAACATGAGCGTTTTGACTTAGGGTCTCTGGGATGAGTTTCATGGGGCCCGATGATGCTCTGAAATTGTAATACATTTTCATTACAGGAAGCAATTCAGAGCATTCTCAGAGGTAAAGGGTAGGCTGGGTTGGAGTCACAGATTAAATGTCCTCTTAGAAGCGAAAGTACTGACCAGTGCTCACACACACGGGGGAAATCTCTGGCAAAGGCCCTTCTAGAATCCCACCAATGTTGTACATTGATCTCTGATCATCCTAACTTGAGAAAGACTTCCTTCTCTTGCTCTTTGGAGCCCTGATAATGTGTATTGTTAGTAGCACTCAGGTGATATTGAATGTCTGATACCCTTACTCTTCTACTCGTGTCAGTAGAGTGCTTCCCTCAGAAGACTGAAGACACTGCCTTCCTTACATACTTGTGAATTTATTCACTGGTATTCCCGGGATAGTGCATTGCATAGCAACTCTGTATCATCACCCACCTGAGGAACACATTCATAGAAATTTACCTTTGAAGGTGGGGGAATGTATTGGAATTTGAGTAGGTAGACCTGTCTAAGCTACAGAAACGACTGATGACCAATTTAAGCACAGAACTGATAGGCAGATTGAGGTGAGGAAGTAGATCGGGTTACCTAAGTTTCCTTTCAACTCTTAAGATTTTAAAATTCACTTCAAAGACTATCTCTTAAGATTGAGGAAAATGAAGACCCAAAGCCTACTCCTGCTATGTGAGGAGGGGGAATTGCCTGAG
This sequence comes from Cryptoprocta ferox, assembly GCA_028646485.1. Lineage (NCBI taxonomy): Eukaryota > Metazoa > Chordata > Mammalia > Carnivora > Eupleridae > Cryptoprocta > Cryptoprocta ferox. Next base: position 8,490,626 of record CM053577.1, on the reverse strand, counting down.
AGCCCAAGTATTGGGAATCATGCTGTGTCATTTTCTATTTCCCAATAGAAAATTGGTGACATGAGTTCCCCCACAGTGTGCCTCTTCCTCCTCCCACATGTGTTGAGTGCCTTATGGTTTTCTTTCACATTTTATTCTTACATCCATCTTCTGAAAGTAACACTAGAAAAGGAAATTATTATGTTTGATATTTTCAGAAAGAAACTTTGGTGGCATATTAGCTTTGTTTTGATGTTTTGAATGGGGGTGGACCTGTCCTAATTATAAGTGGAGAAAAATGGGCACTTCTCAGCCTTTATTTGACTCGACACTGACAGATATTCCCTTCTTTCTGAAAATCTATCCCCTTCTTCCATGATGCAACTATTTTCCAGTTTCTCCTCATTATAACTAATATTTCAAATTAAAGTGTCTTCTTTCCAGTCATCCTTCAGACATCTATGTTCTTTGGGTTCTACTGGAGATGTCAAATAGACTGTTTGACATACTGGAACTCAAAGGAAAACCGAGGACTGGAGTTATGAATTTAGGATGCATCATTGTATGGATGGTATTTGCAATCATAGAATTAGATGTGCTAACTAGGGAGAGAAGACAGATGGGGTACATGCAGAGAAGGGGGAGGGCCAGATGTTGGGCTCTGAAGTACTGTAACATTTGAGTTCTGGGAAAGGAGACAGATGATGTGGAAGAGAAACCAGGGAGGATGGTGTCCTCAAAGGCAGGTGACTGTGGGGTTAGAGAAGATAGGAGAAGAAGTACTTCTAGGAGAAGCATTCAACTGTTGGAAGTAGAGTGAGTCAAGGACCAAGAGATAAAAGTTTGGCAATATAGACTCTTTTCAATATTTGCAATAGCGCACTCAGCACAATGAGCTTATGTATCCCCATAAATTCTGCTGACACTGATAACTTTCAGTTATATACATTTGGTTCTGAATTCTCTCCAGGTTTACATTTATCTCTTTTAGTTATAACTGCAGCTGAGAGGCAACAAAGAATAGTAGAAAGAGCATGGTCTTTGGTTTCAGACCTGTCTGTGTTTAGCCGCTATAACTTACTAGCTGGGTGCCCTTGGAGAGTCACTTAACTCTATGAGACTCAGTTTCCTCATTTATAAAAATGGGGATACCAAAGTACATTTGATAAAGTTTCTATGGATATTCAAGACCTAATAGTTGTGATAGCATAGAACTCTTTTTAATCACCTCTGGGTCCTCAGTGCCTAGCTCAGAATCTGACACATAGTAAGTATTCAACCTATGTCTGTTGCAGAAATAAATGAAATGACTGGCATTTACTAAATGGCTATACAACAAACGTTCATTTCCATTCTTCTTTACCTCTCTCTCTATTTGTTCTTGATCACAGATGGCTCCATTGTAAACCCTAAAGTCCTTGCTCATTAGGTGTGTTGAACATTTTTTCCTCTTCATTGATAGATTGTTTGCCTATGCCCATTCATAACCATGAAGTGATTATCTGAAATATTAATTTTTAAAATATTAAAGCACATTGTAAAAAATGATTATCATTAGCAGTCTGGGTTGTTATTGGGTCCATGTGGTTGTTGGCTTCCGGTCATGTGTGTCTCATTTACTCTGTTTCATACCTTCCTCTGCACAATATTTGCTTGGCTTGTCTATTAAGGGTATTTTTCAGGGAGCTTTCTGAGCAAGATGAGTGGTGATTTCAGTGACAGTAATGCCCAAGTGTTTAACATAGTTAGACAATGACTTTCACATTTTGGGAAAAGGAATGAGTTTTCAGGGAGTTTTTTTTGGCTGGCATGTCAAGCAGTTTCTAGTAGGCTGCGTTTAAGCTGGACCAGCAAACAATGGTAATTCTTTGAGAAACTATTTCTCAGTTGCGAATTGAATTTGAAGAATGTGCAAAAGATCCCACAGAAACCTGGAAAGTACTGGTGTCTAGTAGGATCTTTGATGCCAGTCAACAGCAAGCATGAATCCTCTATTCCTTTCCAATCCATAGGCATTTTCTCTTTGGGGTCCCTTGTTTTCTTGTTGTTATTATACATAAGCCTATCTATGGAATCCCTCTAGTTCCACTTCCCTAAATCATTCTGGAAAGCTGGTGGTTTAGATGGGGAAAAATTCTTGTCTTTTCTCTGAACAGTAGCTTTTGCTTACAGTAGTTCCCGAATAAAATGGCCAAGAGCTTTAAAACTTTAAATCCTAATGATTAAATCCTGCCAGTTCTGTGGGTTAGGTTTACTCTAACTTTTGGCTGCATCATTTTCTGGACAGATGTACTGACTCAAGTCTATGGCATACTGACAAATAAAGCATTGACATTGTCAAAGTTAAATTTCCAGAGTGGATCCCTTAAAAACAGCCGAAATAAGTTAATTTTCAAAAAGGCAGCTCTCATTTAGAAATCATGAGAAAAAGTGACTTGATTTTATGGATCCAGTAATGATGATCCCAGGTAGCAATGGATTGGGTTGCTGATAGCGCAATATCTGATGAACAGTGGCTAAACAGGCAAGAGAATTGTTTATCTCACTCATCAATAAACTCAGGAGCAGAGAGACTAATGAGGGACCCAGGATCTTTCCTTTTTTTTCCAGTTGGCCATCCCATGCATTCCCAGTATATTCAGTTGGACATACTCAGGCTTGTCACTTCATATTCCAAGATGGCTGCCACATCTCCAGGTGTCATGTTGACATCTCAGAGTGGGGAAAAAACAGGAAGGTATGAAAGGTCAAAAGCACAGGAGAGCAGATCCTTTATAATGCTTTCCTAGAAGTGATAGCAGTAACTTCCTTCTATGTGTCATTGGCTGGAATCAATCACATGACCACCCTTAGCTATTGGGAAGGCTGAAGGGTCATAAATATTTAACATCCCAGTTTTTATTGTGGAAAAAGGCGAGGGAGGAAGAAGCAGCCAGGAATGATTCTTGGGTACCCAACCCACAGTTGACCATTTCTTAATTCAATGCAAGTTCTAAACTGTTATAAATTAGTTGGGAAACTGTACATTCTTGAATGAGACTAATAAAAATTCAACTTAAAACATCTCAGGAGATATCTGGAGGTAGAAGGCAGATTCATTTTAAGAGTATTCTTTGGGCTTGAGCATTTTATTTTAGTTTTGCCACTTGCTGCTGGTTTTGAAGCAGAATTCCTTGCTGCTTCTTTTTGTTGTCCATTTTTGTGTTCTTCCACTTTATAGATCTTTCCCAAGATGGCTGGTGGGGAGGAAGAAAGATAATTGAAAGGGAATAATGTGAAATAAACTATTTTAACAAATATTCTGACTTTCTTTGTTCACCCCACTTTTTCCCCAAATACAAATAAACAACCTAGACTCTAGAACATTCTAGGCAAAAATTTCCCATAGAAAGCCATTAACCTTTGAGGTAATGAGATGGTATTTGAAGACAGCCTTTGTTTACCAACATCATGGGGCTGTGGCTGCATTGGGGGTGCAAGCGGCCTAGGGAGGGAGGTTGGGGATCAGCTCCTGGGACGAAGGGGACATGGGAAAGAAGGTGCAGTCCATGCAGCATTGGGACTCTTTCCTTGGGAAGTTCCTGTGAGCTGGAGGGAGTGCCTGGCATCTAGGGCATGACTAGCTTATGTGTGGCCCCCCACCCCTGCCCCAGGGTGCAGTTTACTAAAGCCACGTATGAGGATCGCCTCCTTCTGTGACATGTGGCCACTGGAACCTTGCCGCAGGTTGAGAATGCTTGCATAGAGGCAGATGAGGGTGGTGGCAGCTCTGACTGTCTGGAGAGGATAGAAATGGTCTCAGACAAACTCTACTGAAGTGTAGCCAGTGGCTCAAATTTTCAGATTTGGATGGCTTCACCATTTGGCTTCTTTGAGCTGATGGAGAAAAAATGTGATTCACAATTGTATTCAGTGACCATCTAGTGCCCTTATAAGCTCATTGGCATGTTTGCATGTGAATTTGGGCATTTAGTCTGAATAAAATGATGCTTTGTTGTGATCAAAATACTGGAAAGTGCCTGAGGGTCTGGGGACAAGGGCAGGGAAGTCAGGTTTAGCTGAGCCTAGAGAGAGGTGAGCAGAGCACACACTGAGCCTCGTGGCTTCCCTCATCCCTCTGTTCATTAGGAAACTCTGGGGTTTCCTAGTGGCAGTGAGTGGTGGGGTGCTTCCACCACACCTGAGAGCAGCCTGGGACATTCTGAGTCTTCTGGTTTCTCCCTCCACTTGTGTACACCCTTAGCAGGTAAACGGGACAGGACACGTTGGCCACGGGGGTGGAACCTGGTTAGATGGGGCTACGTTGTGACAAGGGGAGATGGATTGGGTTTTGAGGAATGTGAACCAGGGGTAAAGTCTGGAGAGCCCTGGCTGCCCTCCATCTCTCCAGGGACCCGAGACATCTGCTTGCCTTGGTGTTTCTCTCTGACATGAGGACAGCACTGTGTGGCTTCCCTGTGGTGGGGTCAGAGGTTCTGTTTGCAAAGTTCTTTCGGCTCCCTGGGGTGTTTTTCAAGTTTAAAGACTCCAAAGATGTAGACTCCTAGACCTGGGTTTTGTTTTTTAAAGCAGTTATCCATACAGAATCATGCCAACTATGGAAAACACTTTTATTGAACCCCATTCATATTGTGAAATGTCAGAGGAGCCAGGCCATTATATTAATACTCAGACTGTGTCTACCCAACCCTAGTCCTCCAGGTGGAAAATGCAGTCAACCATATGTAGACTTTACTAGTATCAGTTTTATTTCCCACCGTTGCAAATCAACCTGTACTTTCTCTGGTTTTTCATTCTTGTTGTTTTGTTTTGTTCTGTTTGTTTTTGGTTTTTGTTTTGTTTTGTTTTTGAAGGAAGAGCCATAATTATTTGGCAAATATAATTCCACCCATTTGACAACTTATTAAAACTCAGTCAGGCATTTCAGTGTTTTGCCCATGTGTTGCCAACCATCTGGATATTTCTACATTTGTGAATATTCCTGTGCTGTCTGGTATCTAGTGGACAATAGCTGAATTTTTCCACCTTTTCTTGGAATGATAGTCTCAAAGTTATAGATCACGTTGGTTTCCTACACCCCCCCCCCCCATTTACATCCTGACCTTTCCTGGCTTATCGATTGGATTTTTGGTCAAACACTCATAGTTGCAGTGAGAGCTGTGTTTTCTTCATTTCAGAGTCTGGGAAGTATTTGGCGGTTTCCAGTGGAAAGTAAAACTTGAATTTCAAACAAAGATGAAATAGGGAGACTTACATAAACATGAAGGTTTTGTTGCATTAAAGAGCACTCCTTGGTACACTTAAGAAATCATTTTAGAATTTGGGGGGTTTTAAGGGACTCATTTATTTCAAAAAGCTCTTAATATTCATTTGGGGGTTTCCTTCTTAACCAAGGTTGTCCTCTCTGGCTCCTCAGCATTGACTGTCATACTGGGTGGGCTGCACGGAGTGCTCAGCTAGGAATAGCAGCCGTCCCTGGCTGGTATTTGCCTTAATTTTTTGGGGGGTATGTCTGTGCCCTGGCAGCCTTTGTGGCTAAATGTACTAGTTACCGGGGTAGCTTCAGAAAGTTATTTTTGACTTTCATAGAAGATCTTGAGTAACCTATGAGGGTCTGACTGCACGTGGCAAAATCCCAGCTTGAATCAATATAAATCCCAGAATTCATTGCTTTGTGGAGCTGTACATTTGAAAGTGCAGGGGTTGTGTTGGCCTTAGGGTTGAGCCCTAGAACCCAGGCTCTAACAGCCCCCAGACTCTCTCTCCATCTCTTGGTCTCTTCTCTGTGTGACATGAGAACTGTCACTAGCAGTTCTAGGATGCTCCCTTCACAGCCTCATGACTGGAAAGCAAAAGTGGTGCCCGGGGTCTACCTCCAGTTAAAACGAATCCAGTGGAGTCTCCTGAGTCATCTGGACTTACATGAACAGAAGTCTGTTACCAGAAATGGGGGAGGCTTCACCGGATAGACAAAAATAACATGTATCCTTTACATAGCACATTTTGGATTTGCTGCCTTATAGAAATTTTAGGGTCTTGGGGCTCCTTAAGAATTTAGGCAAGTGAAAGACTTTGAATTAGAATCCCCATCAATTCCAGTGAAAGATGGAAGAGGCTGTAGTTGCCAAGGGAGCCCTGACCCCATCTGGGCACTTGATGAATCTCCTCCGGCTGAGGCTAGACAGAATAGGAAGAGCAGAAAGAAATTTAGCTTTTAATTTCTTCAGATTTTAAGCTCTGAGACCAAGAAGGCCTCAGGCAGTGGCCCTGAGGGATTCTGCTCTGTAGGCTCAGCTCTCCCTTCTGTGTTCACCTGAAGGTCTGGAATTGGAAAAGAGAGGGAGACAGAAAGCATGATGATGGTCACATATCAGATCCACCCTCTCTAATTTAACCTTATCAATCATAAACCTGTTAGTTTGATTTTTTGCCTACGAAGAGAATATAATGAAGTCACTATATTATTTTTCAAAATTAGAGCAAAACAAAGAAAAAAACAAAAACAGCATTTTGGATCCAGAAAAGTTCAGTTACTGTTGTTAATCAGTCTTCAAATCATGATTTTTACATGAATTGTGTACATTTTGGATTACTTTTACCATTGATTCATTTTTTTAAAATGTTTATTTTGAGGGGAGTGGGAGGGAGAGAGAGAATGAGGAGGGGAGGGGCAGAGAGAAAGGGAGAGAGAATTCCAAGCAGGTTTTGGTGGTGTCAGCACAAAGCCCAATGCAGGGCTTGAACTCATGAACCATGAGATCATGACTTGAGCTGAAATCAAGAATTGGACATTTAACTGACTGAGCCACCCAGCTGCACCTACCATTGATTCATTTTATCAGTTAATTCTGAACTTTCCATCTGTTTATTCTGAGAAATAGCCCTTGACAGAATTCCCTTTCTAGGATTATACGTACATTTGTTCATTGTGGATATGCCTGTACCCTTAAGGATGGATGGTGATGATTGAACCAAGATAGTGAGAAGTGAGATACTGAGTTCACATTGAACACGTTCCATTTGGACTATCACATAGACAGTAGGGACTGTTAGTCTGGGATGGTTAAGCCAGAGATAGACATGTGGAAGTCATTGGTTTTGCTTATAGTTGAAGCCTGTGTAGCATCCCACACTCCCTTCCCCAAAACCATCCTGAGGTGGACCTTCCTTTCTTCTTTGGAGTCCAGGCCAGTTTTTTTTTTTTTTTCCATCAGAGCCTTTAGATCTCTAAGGGAACAGAGGGTGGTCTGGCAGTGAGATTGGAATCCTTGAACAGATCTGTACCTAACGTGAGACCAAATTGTGCTTTTAGACCCAGTGGTCACTCCTTAATATGTCTTCACTGTTTACTTGATCTTCCTGGTCTTTGGAGGTGTTTGGGTTGGAAATCCTTGGTTGATCTCATGAGTCTGAAACCTCCTAACATCTTTTTCTTCAATCCATCAGCCATTTAAGTGAGAACCAGGTATGTGGTCAGTTCTGGTGTCAAGAAAGATGCCAGAGTGGGAAGGTGAGCAAGGGGCAGGTGAGGTATTATACCCCTATCCATTGTGAGAAATATGCCCTGCAGATGTTGGTCAGACCAGCCTGGCCTTGGGAACCTAGTTCTGGCATCCTGAGGGCATTTGTCTGTCCTGGAGAATCCCTTGAGGTCACTCTGCAGAAGCTGAAGGTCTTCTAAGGGTAGACATTACAGAGCCTTTGGAATTTTGGTATCCATCCTTGAGCGGAAATGGATCCATACTTTGACCCTTGAGCCAAACTGGCTTCCTAGAGCCCTCTTGGATAAGACCTGAGCTAGACCAAAGGAACAACTCTAGGTGCTGACTGTGCCCTTATTTTCCATTCCTGAACAAACCAGTAGAGGTCTCATGGGAACCATGGCTCAGAAATGTCTGGCCTGGCAGTTGCTGGATATCTGAAAGATCACCAAAATACCATTTGCCACTTGGTACGGGGCAAAATATTCTTGAATTTGGGTAATGGTTACTGGCATGAACTCTGGAGTGGCCTCGTTATGGTATGAAATTGCTTCTGTCACAGCAGACTTTACTAGCTTCCTTCTTCTGTCTGGAGTATCTTACCAACTGCCCCATTCAAAGACAGCCTTGAATGGGGAGAAACGGGGAAAGAGGTGGACAGGAAATTCTTTTTACTTAACCTAAAATCCCTTAGGCTGCTTAAGCTCATTTCCTCATTTTGCATCCTGTGGAGAAGAAAAAAGCAGCTTGGCATGGCCCTAACCTGTCATGCATGCTCTGTGAGGTTACCTCCCAGAGTTCCCTCTGTTGGGCGTATAATTCCTGTTGTACTGACTTTGGGTTTGTCCTTTTTCCTTTTTAGAGAGTCAGCTCAAGGGACGTATAACTTTAAAGAATGTACCCAGCATCATCTTTATCAGACAAGAATACTGGAAACTATTACAAGAGGTCATGTGCTTCATTTATCTAGCAGAGGGTGGTCTATTGTAAGAGTCTAACAACACTTAGAATAAATAAGGAACCACTTTGCATTCTGCATCTTTATACTCCCAGAATGCTGACCCCACAACACAGAACCAGAATGCAGTCTGCAGCCCTGGAAACCAATTTCGAAGTCTTTATGCCTTTACTTCACATTTAAGGAAAGAAATCAGGAGACCTACAAAATGAT
>CM053577.1:8316499-8481495 GCA_028646485.1 Cryptoprocta ferox | reverse complement strand
GGAGACCTACAAAATGATCGTCAGGCATAGAACATATTGTCACGTTTCTAATCCCAAGAAGAAGCTATCTGTCCGGTAATCCAAGTGGATGTGTATTGATTTGTGCTGCCCGGACCTGCTGTTCCTCAGATAGATGCTGATTTTGATGAGTTCACTGGGAGCTTAGGCACAAGGGGGTCTGGGTGGGGCTGGAATGACAGGCAAGATCACTTTTGATCCAGGCTCTCTCCTCTCCTCTTCCTCCAGTTCTTTCCGAGCAGAGCACAGATGCTGTTCACTAGGAAGCATCAAAAATGACATCAGTTTTAAATATCAAAGTCAGTGAGAATCCAGGGAGTGAAAATACCTGCTAATCAAGCCACCATATAGTTTGTTTAACTGGCCCAGTTTGCATGTGCTGGGGTGGGGGGGAGTGTGGGAGGAGGGGTCATGGTAGATTGGCCCAGGCCTTTGGAAAACCTTAAAGTCAGGATTGATCTTAAGGATCTTAAGGAGATTGGCCCAAAGGTTGCTTTGGTAGTATGATTTCCAGGTCTCCCGAAGCCCTTTGTGTTGAAAAACAACCTTTGTTAGGTAACTCTCTAAGGCCTAAAATGTTGCTATTTGAAAAAGTCATTTGGTCTTAGGTTTTGTCATAAGAATGCCCATATCCCTGAGAGAGGACATCGTCCACTTCTTCCATGTCTTCAGAGAGAGGGAGGATGAGGACACCCAGCATAAGGTGCCATGACTAGGGTGGGGCAGGAGTGCCCCTCAGAGAGGAAAGCAGCATGGTGGAAGAAATGGTAAACACAACTACGGAGGCCTCATTTATTTTAGAATGGTGGTGTCACTGTTAATGGTCACAGATCATGTATGAGCAGGGGCAGATTCTGAGGGTCTGTGAAGTGGGGGAGGAGCTGGGCTTTAGGACTGGACGAAGCTGGGCTTTCATTTGGCTCTCCCCTTGGTGCAGCTGTGTGACTGGGTGAACCCTAACCTCCTTGCTCCGGGCCTTCTTTCCTCCTTCTGTAATATGGAGGGAGTAGCTAACACCTCCCAGGTTGTGTGTGTTCTGAGCACCTCCTGCAACATAAGGTTAGGTGCTCAGAGCAGTGGGTGGTGGATAGTAGACACTCAATAAATCCCCTCTTCCTGTCCACCAACTCTTCCATTTGTATTTACGTTAGAGCAGTTGCATGCACACACCATATGGCCCTTTTCTCAGCATACAAATGCTGGCTCAGGCAATTATCAAGTTGAGACACACTGATGGTACTTGATCATTGGAAGAAGAGAACAAACAGACTCATGCACAGACACAGTTGGAGGCTCTGATTGTGTAAGCACAATGAAATGATATTCATTAGGGTTTGGCAACCCTGAGGCATTTGCCTCTTGCTCTTCTTTACTTTCTGCCTCTTATTGGAGCTCCTTGAAGGTTTTGAGTGTTTCCCCATATGCTGGGCTGATGCAACCATTTGCACATGGATTCTGGTGTGAGTTGGAAATTCTTCTATGCTGTGTAGATGCGAGGCAGAGCCAAGAAGAACAAGGAGTATATTTATAAATTGTTGTTTTCAGTTATCAGTAACGAAAGTCAAGCTTTCAGGCCTAGGCAGGTTTGTGCTAATTAAATCACAAGTGCCCAAGAGAAGATGTGACAGTGTTTGGGTTTCACAGGCCTCTTATTTCAGCCGTCTGTCCAGCATCTAACTTCTCTTAGATTTGGAATTGAACTGTAAAGAAAAACGTTATTTATGCACTCATTGATTTGTTTTCTTCCTTGGGAGAACCGCCCAACCATGAACATCTCTTTGTAGGTTTTGGAGACCTTGCTTTGCTCTTGCACAGCTTTTGGTCAGTGTGGAATAGCAGATTCCTGGGACTGATTTCTGCTGTTGGGGGAAACAGGGAATGCAACTAGAAAAAGCACAATTGTTAGTCAAATGGCAGAGGATGAGGAGAGGTTTCTGTAGTGAAGCCTTGGGAGAGATAAAGGGAACCAACCAAGGGACAGGACCAGTCCTCTGGCTAAGTAAGTCCTGGAAGGTGTCTTGTGGGTGAGGAGGGGGTACATGAGCACTATGGAAGAGTAGCCATGGTTGCTAGCGAATGCGCAGCAAGTCAACCACTTGCCGTGTGTACAGTCTCCTGAAGTCAAAATTCCACAGAGAATTTTGTGATTTCTCCCAACCTGAGACCCTCATCTCAGGAGGAGATGGAACTGGGGGGTGTGTGGGGATTGCTTCGTGGGTTTCACTTGGCGCAATATGCTTCTGTCTCCAAAACAGATACTCCTTCTCTTCTGCTTTGAAATCATCATATTCATTCTCTTCTTTTTTTATTCCTTGGATTTCTCTGGGGTCCATGAGTTCTCTCCTTTTCTCTTTGTGTTCCTCCTGAGGCAGTGGGGCAGTTTTGGGAGGAATAAGTGATGTATTTTAGGGTCATCTGTGCTTCTTGTGTTCCGAATTTTCATCTGGTATTAAAATCACATACTAACCAATCCACGTGTTGTCATGAAACACTTCTCCTTTCCTCTTCCATGAGGTTCCAAATTCATTTTTCTCAATGTTGCTAAGTTTAAAGGTTTCTGGTTTTTTTGACTACTTTTCTCTTTCCTGAGAGTGCCTGGCATCACTCAATAAACAGTTTCAGATCCCAGTTTGCCTAAACTTTGTTTGACTGTTGTGTGAATGTTTAGCATGTATATATATTGTGTTATGTTGCAGGATCCATTACGGTGTGGGCTGAGAGATTTTGTTTGACAAAATGTTATGTTTCATTCGGGTTATTTTTGAAAATCAAGAATACTTTTACCGAACCTCAGAACTGAAGATACAAATGTAATTGTGCTTCTTAATAACTTGTTTTTCTTCTTCTGGGACAAGATATGGAAACATTTAAATTAGTAACATGCAGATATGCCAGAGGCTTATCTCCCTTTTAAGGTGTTGATGATCTTGGTGTGTTTTCTTTGTGGAAGTGAACACTTCCTTATCTCACTTTGGAATCAATTGATAGTCTTCCTTATCATGACAGTTTTATGTTCTTCTCAGAGGTATTTTAAAGATTATGCAACTATACCATACAAAATACTAAGAAGTTATTTGATATATGGTTGCCTCTGGAGAATATGTCAAATTATGAATTCGTTATTCCTTTGCTAGCAAAGCAGCATAATCAAGCCAGAGAATGTCTCGAGTTTGTTTTCATTCACTTTTGTTTTAAATTTACCACCCACTGTTTTATCCAAAATACATAAAAGCTTGTGGGTTTGGTATGTTTGTCTTGCTCTCATCCTGTAATGATGTTCAAAGACGATTGTACTTAAAGTCTTTAGGACCAGACAAATGAAGAGTCATTTGCTCTTTTGATAACAATATCAGAGAACACTGGAAAAAAAATTCGTTTTCCCAATCTGCATTCCTGTAAGTTCATAGTCATGCTGTTTGCATAGCTGACCACCCACTGAAGCCAAGGCACGTGAAACTGCTGTCCACTAAAATGGGCCTGAAAGTCACATGGGACCCACCCAAAGATGCTACCAGTAGACCTGTGGAGCATTACAACATTGCCTATGGGAAGTCACTGAAAAGTCTTAAATACATCAAGGTGAATGCCGAGACGCACTCCTTCCTTATTGAGGATGTGGGTAAGTGACACTCTGGTCTTGTTCCCAGTCAGAACTAACTGTACACCAACCTTCTCAGTTCCCTTCTTAGGTAGGATGGCTGTTTATGAGACACAGTGTGGACAGGCTCAAGGGACCTCATGGTTCTTTGGGAACAGGGAGCCGAGTTCATGAGGCTGTTGCTTAACCTTTATCTTGCCCCTGGGCTTCCTCATTCTGCATTTGAATTCTAGTATTTCTGGATATCTCTCTAAATGGATGTAGGAAACCATTTTTAGTTTCTGAATGTGCTTTTGGATAACATGTTTGTCCTTCGTTTGCTTCATAGAAACTCGACTACTTTGTAGTCTAATCTTGATACTTCTAGTTTACAAATCAATTAGAGGTTACTCAAGTAATAATTCCCTGTGAAGGTACTTATTATGTAGGTGATATGTCTCCCCGTTAAATTTGATTCTGGTAGTTTGTAATATTTACAGTTTTTCCTAGATATATTGTTTTATAAGTGCAGGTGTAGGTGGTTTTGAACTTAGGGTTTGAGCCGCCTCCTAGGGATCCTCTGGCTTCTGCTTTTTTTGATCCTATGAGCCTGAAACTCCGTTTATTCTACAGTCACCTCACAGCCCAACCTTGCGATGGATCATGAGGAAGTAACAGAAGCCAGCATCCATGACAGCCAGGTCTCCCCTGTGCCAAGTTACCATTTTCCCACCTTCCTCTAGTGGATCAAAAACAACTCATGACTCCTCAAGTTCCTGGCCATAGTCTACGCACTTACTCCTCTACCTCCTGCACTGTAATGTTAGGCTTTCTAAGTAATGGGGCAGAAAGTGTATAGAAGGGACATAAAGGGGGCCAGATAGCCTTCTTTGTAGTTCCAGCTAAACATACATTTCTCTGAATCCTTTCCACATCAGTATTTCCCTAGAAAGTCCAACTATGAGGTTAAATGGAGATTCTGTTGGACTGAAGGCATGAGCAGGGTCGTATCTGCATGTTCAAACCTTAGGTTGTTATGATTGCTGCAGAGAAGAAACACATGCAGAAAGAGAGCCCTAGAACTCACTGAAAAACAAATAGTGTCTCCCAACTAACTCACTGATGAGAATGGGAATCAGAGACATGCGGATTATATTTCTTTGAAAATACAAATAACCTCAGGATGAAGAGAGAAAGTGCCTGTCGAAGCATGATTTTGTATTCTGTCTGGACCTAGAGCATTTTCCAGTTGGTCTGGCAGGTCATGCCAAACCCTAAATGCCACCAGGCCCTGCCTCAGACAGAAGTCACACTGGCCTTGAGCACAGCAGAGATGCTAGATGGCATCTCTGTGTCACTGGTTCTTGGCCTCTGGCCCCAGAACTAAAGATCCATTGCAGGAACACTCCTCACTTTGAGAAAGGTAATTACTGTTATTGCTTTTGACACAACTAACTCGTATCTCTCCAAACTTTTGTCCTCTCACTTGCCCACACACTTTCATCTCCTCAAGGAATTGGCATCTTCACTTACCTTTCACAGTAATTTATTTTGAGGAAAACCAACACTACTAGAGTTGCTTTCTGAAGCTGCAAATTTGGGGTGCATTCACTTGGTAATGTGGTGTCTTGGTTTCCCTCCCCATCCCACTTATTTCAGGAGCTCAGCCAGAGAGACCATTGTTATTTGACCTTGATCCCTAGATGCAAGTCAAAAAGTGAAGCCCAGTTATTTCAAGATCAGCATTTCCAAGATTCCACCAACTGTTTTTCTAGATATTTGTTGAAATAGTCAAAGACAACATGCAGATCTGGTAAAGGGAGTATTTTACTGTGTTGAGGGGAAAATTCATGAAGCATTATGTGTTGCAATGAAAGTTTCCCATGTGCTAAATTTTTTGAGTTCTGTTGACATTTTCTTACTGTTTTTTGGAGATTTCTCTTTGGAGCTTTCATGGAGAGATATTATTTGCAGTTACTAATACTATAGGTTAAAACATCTAGTTAGTGGACAGGGCATTTCTATGTCCTACATTAATTTCACATTAAGAAACTCAAAAGCTTTTTCTGTTGACTGCTCACAAATCCAGGCTTATTACACATGCCATGTACTTTGTACTATAAACAAGTTTTGTGTTCTTTGGGTCAGGTGTATTTTAGTTATATGAGAGGAATGTTAGTGATATTGATTAAAAAAGAGAGAGAGAAAGCTGTAGTTAGACTTGTCACTTAATTGAGATTTTTAAATTTGGTTATACATAAGGAAGATGGTTAGCAAAGCGAACTGTCATTCTTGGAGATTTGAAATGGTGGCTTGATATAAACCGTATGTTTCAGAACCGGGTGTAGTGTACTTTGTGCTGGTTACTGCAGAAAACCACAATGGAGTGAGCCGTCCAGTTTACAGAGCTGAAAGCCTGCCTGGTAAGTCTTACCAAGAATTGGAGGCTGTCTTTTTGTTACTCAGATTGGGAGAAGCATCCCTCCTTGCTTTCTCATATCTATACAAATTTAGAATCTTTAAAGAGTTCCCGAACAGAATTTTTTTTTTTTAGATTTGTCTAGCAAACTGGAAGATTGAAAACTAGGAGAGATTTACCCCTTTTTTAAAAAGTAATTTAAATGTAGGTTATTCGTGTTTTGTCCTAAATTTTTGAGTACTCATTAGAGTAATGAGTACCACATGCAAAAGACCAAGAAGATGTGTTGTCGATAAAGCATGTGTGCTTTGTTACTGAAGTGGCCTGAGCAGATCCTCTGGAAGAGTGTTGAAAAGACCACTAAACATACGATAGGGCTGCACTGAAATGTGGAAAATCTAATCATTCTCGTTTCTAACTATGAAGTTGCATTTTCCTCATTTAGGAGGTGAATGGATCAAGATTGATGGTTTTCCCATTAAGGGTCCAGGACCATTTAATGAAACCGTCACAGGTACCGCGTGCCCCTTCGGTTCATGTCTTCACTGAGGCACCGTCTCGCAAGAGGGTGGTGCTTCTGTCACATACATGTGCTCACCAACCTTCATTTAGTTCCCATCGCTAAACTAACACACATGCCACACGGTTTTGGTCAACCTGCTCTGCACCTGATGGCCCAGACTGCAGCCAGTGTTGCTCATTTCTCACTGTTCTTTCATGTTTAGGCGTGGGGGAGTGTCCGAGTCTACATCTGGGGGTACTGTTGCACTGTTAACAGGCAAATATGGTGGTTGAGATGGCAGTCCTGGCCTGATGAGGATTGTTACAGCTCTTTTTCCTGTGGATGGCATAAACGAATGGAACCCACCAACCAGTGGCTTCTATTGGCTAATATGCTGCATCAAGTCTTCTTCTCTTTTCTTGTAACCATGGGATATTTTGTGATATGTTAGAGCACCTGCCTTCCATCTCTGCTCCATATTTGTATATATGTCTGTTTTATCATTTGGATGTTGATGTTGTCTAGTCATGTTGTTTTACTTGTTGAGAGAAGTGTTTGCATTTCTTGTATGTTTTTTTGAATATATTTAATTAATGGTGAAAGAAATAATGCAAAATGAATGTGGTTATTTTGGAGTGTGGTTGGATGATATCCCAAAGGCAATATGGTGAGGAATTGTTTTGATTTTCATGACCCATGTTTTTAAGTATGTCAGTCTGGTGTTGTTGTTGAGAGGAAGGTGAGTACTTTGAAACCAATTACCGTAATCTGCTTCTCAGGTCAGATTTGATTGGTGTAGGCAGCTTCAAGGTCCCTTTTCCACCAAAAAGGGGTGGAAAAATGAAACAACCAGGAAAGGAAACTGGCTTTCCAGGAAACGTGATATGTTTTTGTTCCAGTATGTTGGACTTGTGGTGACCCCAGGGGTGATGGAAGGGAGACATCTTGGAGGTGATTACAGGTGAGGGGATGAAAGTTGGGGGAGAGAGGTAAGGGGCAGACGTGGGTTCTGGAGTCACGCTCCAGAGTGAGAGTGCACGCAGAGAGTGTGAGGGTGACAGGAAGGGCAAGAGCAAAAGGCGAAGGTCAAAACTGAAGGGATGATGACAGTAAAGTAGCCAAGACGGTAGTACACCTAGGAAATGTGCAAAATAGACAAGGGTGTTTATTCCAAGATTGTCCACCCATCAAGAGGCGCATGTAAACTCTTTGCTGACAGAGGTTCCGTGCCACGTATTTGAATCTTGTATTTTAAATGACCATTTTAGTTTTTTATGACCTTTCTGATAAAGTTTTCCAAATGTCAGTGGTTTTAGAACAAGTAGTTTTCTTTTGCTCTTTCTTTTTTAATTTTCTTTTGCTTTTTCTTGTTATTAATTTCTTATGCCTTCTTTAATAGATGTAAGTACGTGTGTGTGTGTGACCTTTCTGTGTGTGTGTGTGTGTGTTTGTGTGTGTGTGTGACCTTTCTGAGTGAGCACAAGTTACAGAAATGCTGGGATTTGGGACTCATAGACAACTGTGCTCCAACTCATTATTGGTTTTATGTACAATGAGGTGATTTAAGCTCTCTGTAGGACACTTTGCGTGCCCTAGTTGCCACAGAGAACTCTTCTATGATACAAAATAGTGTATTTGTTATATATTATGACAAAAAAGATACTGGAAGAAATTAGCTGAAACTATTTACAGCAGATGCTATAAAGCAGAATTTTTTTAATGACTATTCAGAATGCATAGACTTGGTTACAGTGCTCCAGAAAAAAAAAATCACATTTCATTGTTAATAAAAGTAATAAGAATAATTTATGAGAAGTGATCAAGAAACGATCGGCATGCATCTACGCCTTTTTTATAGAGGTTGGAAAATACACTACGCTGCTGTTCTGAGAAATGGTTAATAAATGATAATCCTGTTAAACAAAAGAAGTATTCTGAATTCCAAGTATCTTCATTCAAAAGAAGGGATTTATCCTGGAGATGCAGACATTGGCATTGGGTTGTAGTATGAGGCCCCAAGGGTTCCCTTTAGTGCTTTGACTGGTAACATCCTGCTTTCTTCTAGTGTTTTATTTGAAACCAGAGGAAAACCTATTCTTTTGCTTTGCTGGAAACAGTGGTTTCAGTTCAAATTCCGGAAGGCCTCCTTATGCTGCTCAGACCTATCTTGACCTCCTTGTCTTTCCTTAATTATTAGACTCATTCATTCAGTGCCACTGGTTTTGCCAGCATGTCTGGATGCTAAAAATGAAGAAGATAGACAAGGGCTTGCCTTAATGGAGACTGTATTCTAGTGTGAAAGAAAGACAATAAACATGTAAGCAAAACATGATGCGTTAATCTGTATTAGTTTGCTAGGGCTGCCATAACAAAACACCACAGAGGGTGGCTTAAACAATAGATGTTTATTTTTTCACAGTTCTATAGCCTGGAAATCCAAGATCAAGGTGTCAGCAGGTCTGATTTCCCCTGAGGCCTCTCTCTTTGGCTTGTCTTTTCTCTATGAGCGCACATTCTTGGTATTTCTTTGCGTCTCTGAATTTCCTCTCCTTAAAAGGACACCAGTCAGATGGGATTAGGGCCCATCCCAGTGGCCTCATTGTAATTTAACTACCTCTTAAAGGCTCAGTCTCCAAATACATTTATATCCTTGGGATAACGGGCGGGGGGTCAGGACCTCAACATGTAAATTTGGGGGGGGGGGACAAAATTTCTCCTGTAGCATGGTTATAAATTCTTTGAAAAATGAACCACATTGAGATCTAGAATAGGCATGGTGGGGAGCCCAGGAGGCACCAAGATAGCGGCGCCATGCTGAGATGGTATGGGGACTGCCAGAGTGAGTGTGAGGAGGAAGAATGTGCCAGGGCAGACTTGAGTGATTCTCAGACTGGTCACTCATCCAAATCTGAAAGCCCATAGGACTCAGAAAGTAAGAGGACTAAGCAGAAGCACAATTCCCTGGCAGAAGTTTCAGCTTTGGCTTTGGGTAACTCCTGTTCTATCTTTCAGCTAGAAAGTTACTTGTATTTAAATGTAAAATTCCTCCCACTGAGACTTAAACCCATGTCCCTTTGTTTAGTCCCCAGGGAAGAGAAGTCCCAAGTCCATTCAGATATTGGAATCTTATTAATAATTTACCTTTCCTGCAGACTTCTTTTCTGAAGTTGTTTTAGCTTTTTTTTCCCTGTGACTGGATGTGGGGTTATCTGGTCTGGGCAGAGCCAGACACTGGGGTTGGGACAGGACCATGCCCCAACTTCGATTCCAACCAGCCCAGTGACTGGGTGCGCAAGTCAATCTGCTTTCCCCAGGCTCTTCATCTAGAAAACTTTAGTTCTCAGTAGGATCATATGTATTTTTTTAAGTTTATTTATTTATTTTGAGAGACAGAGAGAGGAGAGCAATGGAGGGGCAGAGAGAGAGGGAGAGAGAGAATCCTAAGCAGGTTCTGCGCTGACAGCTGGACTTGAACTCAGGAATCTTGAGATCATGACCTGAGCCAAAGTCAAGAGTCAGATGGATGCTCAACCCACTGAGCCACCCAGGTGCCCTGGATTATGTGTATTTTTAATAAGGTGATGGTTTCTAAAAATCGAGTCCTTCATGCTGCCCTTAAGCTATGGAGCCCAAACTTGTGCCTCATATTTTGTTATATTGTATTTTAGTCCATGAAGCTTGCTCATTTTTTAGACAATTAAGTTATAGCTCAGACTTGAGCTCACAGTTCTCCTTGGCCATTCTCAACCAACACGGGCATGATGCCTGACCTCTAGGTTGCTCCCCAAATACAAATAGCATGTTGGCGCTTGGCTCATAATGGGCTGTCCACACTGGCGTCCTCGATGACAGAGGCCCATGTGACATCCTCACCTCATGCTTTCCAGCTGCTGCCATTGACACATGTAAAGTTGCTCCTCTCCACAGTCATCTCACCTCCTCACCCGCCTCGCTGTCCTGAGCTCCCTTTCAGACCTACTCATGTTTGGGGTCCTGAGACCCTTCCCATTTCCACAGTCCAGAGCTGTCTCCTGGCTCATTTCTCATCTTATCCTGGTCCCACTCATGTCGGCACAGCTGGCTCCCCTGATGAAGGGACGGCCTCAGTGGCCTGCTAGTCCCCATACCAGGGCTCCCCTCCCTCCCTAGTTTCCCTCCTACATGTGAATTGCTGAGCCTTATGGGAAAAGCAAAGAGCTGAGCTGATCTGCACCTTCGTCACTCCTTACAGCTGGGTTGCCAACTCCATGTGGGTCCTCAGCGCTGCTTGGCTGTTGTTTTATGTGCCCTAAAGCAGGCTCCTTCCTTTCTTCCATGGGTTGGCATGGCTAGAATGCTGCCACTTTGCTCAGGCTCCTTCCTCTGCCCATTCTCCTTTTGCTTCTAGCCCTGCTTCCCGCCTCCCTGGGAAGTAACGGCCACCAGCATGACACCTCTCCTCTTATTTCCCATGACCTCCAAGCCCTCATCTCCCTTCCCTCCTCTTAGCTCTGAGGGGAGCTGTGGTGCCTACATCACTTCAAGGCTGACTTCCTGTACGCAAAGCTGCTTTGCACACATGGTCAGGCCTGAGGGCAGGCCTGGGTTCACCCCCCCCCCCCGCTCCCCTCAGTCCCTGCCTCAGACAGCTGATACCTGGTATTGAACAGGTGTCCAATTATTTGACGTAGAAACGATGAAACCAAGAAGCCAGTGCACCACAGTTTGGTGTCTTCCTTTCCTGGCATTTCTTTTCTTGGAAATACCTATGGGCATATGAGGAATGAGTATTTCATAATCTAGAAATAGGAATTCTGCCCTTTTCTATTGGTAGCTCATCAAAACGAGCACTGAACTTCAGGTATATTTTCTTGCCAATTTATTTAAATGTGACTGATGTCGAGTGTGGAAACTCTAACCTGGTGTCCGGCGATGGGCTGTTTCCTGACCCATTGACTTGAGAGCATAGTCCCCATCAATCCGGGCTCCCCATCCTGTTCCCTCCCGCATGGCTGCCCGGGCTGCCCAGGACATTCCCGGATCCAGATTCCTCAGCTGTAACCTGCTGGACTCAATGAGAAGTTTCTAGGCTCCTTTCTAGAAAGAACTGTCTCAGGTTCTAAGTTTTATTCTAGGGTTCCTTTCAGCTTTGAAATGTCGTGAATGTAGGACACTAAGTCGATGGATTCCACCACACTTAATGGGTGATTTTAAGCTTTGCAAGCGATTGAGAATCATTTTTATTACTAAGAAATGGCTCCGAGCCTTTCTTTCCACTCTACTTTGGCTGTTTTAGGTCAACAAAGTCAAAAATCCTATTAGCAAAGGGAGAAACACTGACTTGGAGTTTCTAGGTGTTGAGTGTGTGCCTGAGCACACAAAGGTGCACAGAATAAAGAATTGTCTCCAGTGATACACTGAAAGTACCTCTCCCAAGGGCCCCCTGGCTGTGCCGATCTCGTCTTGTCTCTGTGTGATGTCAGGAATCCCACTACATGGACCAGGATTTACACTCTGGGTAAAAGGTGCCAGCACAGCCCACCAATGGGCAAATCGCACGCGGTGCTGATTATCTGATGATCCATCAGGTAATGCTGGAGCCAGACCATGGGGCTGCTGTGTGCCAGACTTGTGCTTCAAGTATACTCCAATTTGAAAATTTTTAATTAATTATGATCAGTTGGTCTTTTTGCAAGCGAGTTTCAATGAACGCCCCGGCCAACAGGGAATTAATAATGTCTGTGGCATTGTTTCCTCGGTTATCTTCTCATGCTGTCATGGCTTGTTACTAAGTGTGGTTTGCGGGGCAAAAAGTCTGTTTTTTGTTCACAGCCCAGATGGTGAGCTCCTCAAGGGCAGAGTGCTTTGATTTACTCATTGTTTTTTAATGTTTATTTATTTTTGAGAGAGAGAGAGAGCATGAGCAGGGGAGGGGCAGAGACAGAGGGAGACACAGAATCTGAAGCAGGCTCCAGGGTCTGAGCTGTCAGCACAGAGCCGGACGCGGGGCTTGAACCCATGAACCGTGAGATCATGACCTGAGCCAAAGTCAGACGCTTAACTGACTGAGCCACCCAGGTGCCCCAATTTACTCATCTGTTTATCTCCAGGGCCTGGGGCAAACACACAGTAGGTGCTCCATAAATCTTTGTTAAGCGGAAATGCACTTGGAGGCTGCTTCCACTCGGGGCTGTGCCTTGGTGCAGGAGATGAGCAGTGACGAGAGCTCCTGCATCGCACAGCACCCTGTCAGGAGGTCAGGGTCACCTCTGCCTAGTTCAGCCGCGGATGCTGGGGTGGTCCTGGGCAGGCCGTCGGCCCCAGAGTGGTGTGGTCATTAATCAGAGATCCTAATTCTTGCCTTCTGTTTCTTGGAATGATATTGAGTGTGTCTGTGGATTGGAAGTCCTCAAGGCAGCTGGTCTGTGAAGACAAGAGGTGTGCCCAGTCCACTGTGGGGTTGCCTCTCCATCCCTTGGAGGCACTGCCCAGAGACAGGCGCCTTCTTCCTGGGGGCTCCCATCTCTCTATCAGAGTGACTGCTTCAAAGTCGCCTGTCACCTTAGGGGGTAGACTTCACCAACCTTCACGCCTGGTGTTCTATAATGAGAAAGTAGGGAGTGGAGGCTTGTGTGCGGAGCTGTGTGACTTCTCACATGGCTGAATGTGCTTGGGTCAGAGCCAAGCCCTTGGAGGTTCCAACCCCCACAAGATTCCCCTGGAAGGGACTCAGGAGCCATCACTGACAGCTTTCTCTGACACCAGGGTTTCAACCAGCATTCTGTGGCGTTTCCTCGGTATTGATGAATATGATATGTGCTCACAGATTTTCCCTTCTGTGAGTTGCTAGGAAGGCAGTAGCCAGGAGTGAGGCCGTTTCCTCGGGGGTGGGGTGGGTCCTCACTTCAGAGCCGATGAGTGGCTGCTCCAAGCAGACAGGGCAGGGGCCGGAAAGCTGGAGAGATGAGCTGTCCCCACGTGTGTGGCCTTGAGTGAGGGGCTGCTCACTCTGCCTTCATGTCCTGCCGTCATTAATAAACCTAATGCTTCTGACAAGGTCAGCATCTTGGGGGCCAGATGTCACTCTCTGACTTCATATCCATCATGGCCTTTTCTTTTGATGTCTGAGTGAAAAAGGCAGAGGGCATGGCCCCTGTGAGGTCGCCGAAGAGGGATGTGCTCCTTAACGCAGGATCCCTGCAAAGGCAGATATTAGTCCCGAAAGAAAGCCCTTTGTCTTTTAGCTTATCAACCTATTCTTATATCGTAACTGGGTCTTCCATTTGCAAAGGGCATGTTGGGTCACAGTAAGAAGTTGAATTCATCAGTAGCCACTCGACAAAAACATGGTCTTTGTTTCCAGAGAACGAGTGCATTACTTACTCGTCTACTCCCAAATGAAAGCAATGTAGACAAGCTTTAAGACTAAAACAAACAAACTGAACCAAACAAACCTTTGAACTGGGACATAATTTTCCTCAGAATATTTCCCAATCCTTCGTCTTGGCTTCCATAGTCTCTGTGTTACACTGCAGGGGTGAAGAAATGCCAGAGTCTGCATTTCCGCTGCTGAGGAGATCAGAAGAGAGCCGTTCCTCCTTTTGCTTTTCTATGGCCCTCATGGGTCCTCAGGAAATGCTTCTGGAAATGATGCTCCCCCCACAGGGGTCTAGAGCAGACGCTTTCAGTGACTGCGCCTGCCCATCGCCGATGGAGGAGACCTCCACAGCTGGAGAAGCTCCCTGATCCCCTCACGCTGTGTCCGTGGGGCCAGGCCAGGGATGGGCTCCCCCACGCTCCTGTTGCAGGTGGCTGAGGACATTGGCGGCTGGTGTTGTTCTTCAAGGCTTATAGAGGAGCTGCTGCCGTGAGTAGGAAGCAGCCCTTGCTCTGCCTACACAGTAAGATTGTCAGCTTAGTTGTTGGGAGAGATGCCCCTCAAAAGGGTTAGGATCTGCAGGAACTAAGGAATGTGTCCATGCAAGCAATTGCTGAACCTCTTAATTCTTGTGTTGGTGGCCAGGCTTCATGACCAACTTGTGCAGAGTGCCAGGTGGCATTCATGTAGCACTGGCTGCTGTCTCAGGGCGACCTGGCATTTTGTAGCCCTGGTCCTGTGGGGTGAAATCGGCAGCATGAAGTAGTTTTCATTGATATTCTTAGCACTACCGAGGGCAAAGTCAGCCACCGATTGGCATGTTGGATGACATCCCGAAGCTGCTGATGCATTAGTGGTTCTTGGGGCTTCTGAAACTGGGGTTCTCAGAACTTGGGGGTCCATGAAGGCATAGGATTCACTGGCCATGTCCACAGGAAGTGCTGTGATCCAGTCATTTAAAACATTCCTTTCTACTGTAAAACAAACAGCAAAATATTGAAGAGTAGTCTGCAGAATTGATGCGCAATTTTGAGATAAAGACTGTGAATAAATCGCCTTGTTCCAGGCTTCTGGGATTGTGTCATCTGCTTTTGCTGTTAAGGAAACTTTGGTGAAAAGTTTGAGGAGCTCTGCTAAGCGATACCGTGAAATGAACAGCCAAACCAAACAAAATGGCCTCAGCTGAGTGGTCCCAGGATGCCTTAAAGTATTTGCTTTGCTTCTGGGACCATCCCTGCTCGATTCTGAGTGCCCTATTTTAGGGCACAAATGCTGGCCACCTCGCACCAGCCTGTGGGGTTGGCTTCTGACTGCACCGTCCTTTCTCCACTCCCTGAGGCTCGTCTGGTGACAGCCTGGACCTCACTGCATGATGCCACAGAGCAGGAAAGAAGAGTCTGTGAAGACCAGGACAGGTCCAGGGGGCAGGAGAAAGCTCGGCAGAAACTTAGGTTGGTTAGTTTAAGAGTTAGTGTGGGATGTTTTATAAACCACTCTTTAGGGTTCCACAGTCCATGACATTGTTAGTAATTGGCATTGATTAGCTTGGGGGAGCTCAAGGTTGTTTTTCTTTCTGTGCTTTTCTTTTCTGTTTTTTTCTTTTAAGATCTTCTGTCTTCTCCCAAGCCCTGAAAAGGCAGTGAGGTCCACTGCCTCCAGGTGTGGGCTTAGGGCCGCTGCTCTAGTGTCTCTGAAGGGTGGAGAGATGTGTGTAAGTTGCAGAAATTCTCTCCTTCGTGTCCTGACTGCTTCCCTGGATGAGTCAGGTGGCCAGGACTTCGGTGGGGCTGCCCAGGTCCTGGGCTCTTCATCAGACGGTCTTTCCTAGAGCGCTGAAATGTATAAATGTCAGGGGAACCGTGTGATGAGTGGACCCCGATGGAACAGATGGACCAACTTCCCTTAAGAGCAGCCAAGTCCTTGGGGACTACGCTGACATTTTTCGTAAGTGGGTGTCCTCATGGTATGGAAGTCGTAAGCAGTGATTCCTGGAGCTGCAGACCAGATCCTTCACCTGAGGTGTCTGTGAGGCACCAAAGGGGACCTTCTCCCAGGAAAGCCACCATGCTTATGCCACAATGTGGCTGCTGGTGACACCAACTCTGTAACCACCAGGAACTTCTGAACAAGAGTGAAGTAGAGAGAATCAGAGCTATGGACCCTACAGACCAGGGTTCCAGTCCAACTTAGTGCCCCTGCTGCCTGGCTTCGAATTCCCCCTTAACCATTCTGAGACTCACTTTCTTTGTAAATGGGCCGTTATTGGGTTACTGTGAGGATGTTTGTCAAATGCCTTCTACCTGGTAGGTATCCAATTACCTTATGAAGGTTGGTGACATTGTGATAGGACACTATTCCAAAATAAAGAAATAAGGTACTCTTTCTCTTTGTTGTTAAATAACTCTTTCTTGTTAAAATATTTTCTCACTGTTGTTAAGTTGTTAACAACTTAACAGATAAAAATATTTGGCCTCTCCAGTATCACACAAAAGCTTAGTAGTCAAAGTATTGAGGATGTTTATTGGAAAATAAACACTGCTTTAAAATGACTTCAGAATAAGTATTGCAAATGTGGGGTTGTAGAAGGAGAGCTTTGTGAAACATTCAGAGGTGTGTCAGGAGATCATGTGTCAGAGCTCACCCAGGAAGGAGCCCTTAGCAGACAGTGTTTGCAAACCTACCTTGGCAGATGTCACTCAGTGCAGGCCTGGACCTTATGTCAGTGGCATGGAATCTGTACTCCAGCTGGGGACAGCAAAGCCCATGTCCTGTCTTTGTTCTGTCTGTCCACAGTTCATCTTCACTCCCTTCTAAGGCACATTTTCTCCCCTTTTCCCACCTTCCTTCTTCTTCCTTATCATGTTTATTCATCAAAAGTTCACATAAGCATTGGACTCCCACCTGGCCCTGATGAGGATGGGGGCCAGGGTGTGTTTCCACAAGCCTTCCAGGTGATTCTGTCACACACTGCCATGTGGGGACCACCGCTCTAGCCTCACAGGGTGGACCTCTTCCCGCTGTATGGACCAGTTCCCCCGCTGGCCTCGGAGTCTGATGTTTGGGGATGGTGGGGAAGCTGTCTGGGCCAGAGGATGAGTGAGCACACAGGCCTGCCCTGTCAGGCCATGGGAATAAGTATAGGGGCCATTTATCTTTATCTTTGTGAGACCTGGAGGTCAGGGAAGTCAGGTGTCAGGTTGGTCAATGGAACAGACCACTTGAACTTGGTCCTCAGAGCTGTGCCCTAGGTGATACCTCACACTGCACTGGAAAATGAGAATGTCCGGGTAGCTGAGACCAGGCCGAGGAAAGTGGTCCCTGAACAGCAGTGGCCACGGGCTCTTTTATGCCGGCGGAGAGTAGGGACTTGTTCAGAGCATTTGATAATTGTTAGATATTAATGAAGAATAGTGCTTTCAGTTTAGGGTGCAGTTTATGGTCTGGATGAGACCACCTCACATTTGAGGTTTTCAGTGTAAAGAGTCTTTGACAATAGTGCATCTTTGGCTTTTGTCTGGTGCTTTGACACACATTTTCGTAGCCCCCTGTGTGCAAGGCATTGCAGTCAACTCTGTCATGCGAGCGTGCCTCACATTCAGGAGAGGGCGGCCCACCCATCCGGTGAGTCTGATAAATGAGGACTTTCATTTTTATCACAGTTGCACACACAACTGGTCATCGATATGTGCTTACTTCTATCTCAGGAACAGTTTTTAAATGCTTTTTGTGGATTAATATTACACAATTCGATATGCTATATACTACTTTACAGAGGAGGAAACGGAGCGTCAGCAAGATTCTCCAAGTCACAGAGCCAGTGAGTATTAGACTCAGATTCAGACCCTGACTTTAGAGCCTGTGGAAGCCCAGTGCAGAAGGAACCATGTTTAGCCAGCTTTCAATTGTAGATGGGCACAGCATCACATTGATTTTTTTGTTTTTTTCTTTGTGTCAAGAACAGCTTCTGATTCCATGTAATTGCGGAATATTTGCCAATTTGTGTCGCTGGGAGTACAGATCAGGAGAGATGTTCTAATCCTCTGTGGCTTTCTGAGGTCTGCTGTAATCCAGATGGTAATTGTCACATCCAGCAGACCTGCCAGGTAGATGGCGTGTAATTAATCGCTGTAGGTCTTCTGTTATTGACCAGTTCCGAGTGAGGTCTATCTGATTATTTTGTACCAGGAGCAAGGGAGGGAATGTGTCCTGCCAAGTTTAAAATACACTATGCACTGGTCAATGTAAACGGGATTACACATGGCGATGGTGACTTTCTGTTTTCAAGATAAAAGACTTACAGAGATTTATTAGAAAAACTTCACAGGGCTTCTGTGAAGCTATCACATACGGCTTAGAGAAAACACTGAAATAATTTCATTACAAGTAAATGTGAACCGTATGGATAGTTTTTTTTTTAATGTGTGCATCATTTTAAAAAGAGGATTACTGGATGATCTATAAAAGATCTATAAAAGACATTTGATGGTATGAAGACTCCAGAATATTAAAGAAATTTTCAAAATACTTGAAAATAATTACATTTGGCTTTTCTAAGACCAAGATGAGAAAGATGGAGGGCTGCGCTGAGAGGGGCACTTTCACCTTACTCTGTGGTTTTCAGAGTCTGGAATGTCTGTGTGGTGTGGGATCAGTTCTTGGGGCAACCTTTGGCAAGAGGCTTTCTCTCATTCATTTGTTACCTGCTGGGTATACACTGTCTGGTCCATTGAAACACACACACACACACACACACACACACACACACACACACTTAATGCCCACTGTGCGAGGCATTCTCTCTCTCCCCCTCTCCCTCTCTCTCTCTCTCCCTCCCTCTTTCTCTTCCTCTGCCCCTCCCCTGCTTGCATGCACAAACTCTCTCTCTCAAATTAAAAAAAATAATTACTACTTTGCATATTGGGGAAAATATTTATTTTACCATAACATGGTATTCTCTTAGTAGCCTTTAAAAATGGAGGTGCTCAGTAATTGAGTAGGTAACTCCAGCTAGTGTACAAAAGAATATTCCTTTTGATTAGATTCAGACATTGGAGCCATGTGTCTGGCTTTTTGTCTATTTGTGTTATTGAAGCTCACACTAACTCGTGACATTAGATTTTGTTTTTGTGTCTTCGCTTAGCCAGGGATGTCTAAAACATTAGTCAGAATTGATAATGGGGCTGACGTTGATGGTCGAAGAGCAATACCTGGGAAGACCTGGCTTCTGTAACCAGAGAGATGCTCATTAGCCTACCTGTGTCCCTGATGCCACTGTCAGAAACAGGCGATGTGGTCACCCCAGGGCCCCTCACCCTTGTTCCCAAACCTATCAGCTCTTAACTGATGTAAAAGCAAGACTTTAAACACTAAGTACCGGCCACCAGAATGCATTGCTTTGAAAAAGTGAACAGAGTGTTTCTTGAAATTGGTCGTTTAGCAAGAGGATTTCTAGGCATTGATGTCACGAGAAGGAAAGAGTGGAGACTGGGGTGAGCAGCGGGGTTTGCCTGGTGGGGCAAGACAGCCGTGGAAGAGAAATTACTATAAAAAGCAGAAACTAGTTAGTATATAGCTCTTAGGCGTTTACTCTAAAGACAAGGAGAGCCTGTTTTTTCAGCCTTAGAGTGGAAAGCTTCCTGGAGGATAGTTATAAATAGCACCAAAGTGTGTTTCCTATATTTTTTACATTGACCTCTAGCTCTTGCCGGAGAATATATGGTTTGGCCTTAAGAAGGCAAAATAGATGAAAAAGGACGTTGTAAAACATCCAAGATTTCTGGCTGGCAGCCTCACAATGGTATGTTTCCACTTTAAGTTCTTGAGACCTCTTGGTCCAAAATGCAGGGAGGAACATGTGAACGGAGTGTCGACCCCCGTGGGGGAAATATGTTCCTCCTCAAATTGATTACCAAACATGGAGGTTTTGAGCACAACTGCCAGACTTTGGACAGACTTGACATACTCAGTGGTTAACTCTGAGGGTGAACTGTTTAATAATTTCTGTGTCGTGTCCTCTTTAAGAAAAGGAAGTGCCAAACAAGCCCTTGCGTGTGCGTGTCCGATCCTCAGACGACCGGCTCTCCGTTGCGTGGAAGGCACCACGCCTGTCGGGAGCCAAGAGTCCACGCCGATCACGGGGTTTTCTTCTGGGCTACGGGGAAAGTGGCCGGAAGATGAATTATGTTCCGCTGACCAGAGATGAGCGAACACACGAAATTAAAAAGCTGGGTGAGTTTCATGGTAATTGATATTCGATGTTTTGATGACCTTTGCAATCTGGTCAATGTTTAGAAGCTCGTTCATGACAGAAAGCTACATGGTAGGCGTAGCATTCATTTTCCAGGTATTGCAATTATTCCGAACTGTACTCTTTGCTCTGTCTGTCCTCCAAGCCTCCGCCCTTTCAGCCTTCAGTGAGGGACAGGACAAGGCCCCCCTCCAGGGACCCATCAGCTGTCACCTGACCCTATAGCACCGGTTCCTTGAGTTGGGCCACTTTTCTGGGCTTGAGAAGGAAGCTAATGGTTGTCTCATCTTGTCTCTGTTTCTACCATTTTGTTTTTTCTTTTTTTTTTGAAAGAGAGTGAAGGTAGGGGAGGGGCAGAAAGAGGGGGACAAAGGATCCAAAGCGGGCTCTGCGCTGTCACACAGAGCCCGATTCGGGGCTTGAACTCATAATCTGTGGGATTATGACCTGAGCTGAAGTTGGACACTGAACTGACTGAGCCACCCAAGCACCCCACTCTTTTGTTCTTTTAAGCTTTGTCTTAGATCCCAGGACACTGGAACTTGGGTCCTTTCAAGATGAAATGTGGTGGCTGCTGAAGAAGCCTGCACATCAGGCCCACCTTACTCCTTCTCTGCAAACCTTTATTGTGGGAAGGAAGCCTTGGCCACAGGACGTGGACAGTAATGTCTGCTGTAACATGGAGAGATCATGTGCATGGTTCTCACACACGGGGGAAGCCAGGCTCTAGAGAGCACAGGATCTGCTCCACATCTCTAGGCCTAAGTCATGTAGGGCCCAGGGCTGCTGGGCAGGATGGCCTGCGTGATTCTTGGGTTCATTCCAGAACACTTGCCCCATGTTCTCCAACATTTGCACCAGCGATAAATATGTTGGCTCCCACTGCTTAGTCTCAGTCGTTTCCTAATTGGGTTAGTCCATGGGCCAGGAAGCGGGTGTGATTTATTGGGCCCTTGCACAAGACCCCCGTGGGACCTGTGGTCTCTTCACTTGCATTAGCCAGGCCTCCTCAAGTCTTCTGTGAGACACGACGAGGGACAGGCAAGTGGTGGGAAATGAGTCTGGCGAGACAAGACAGAGGAATGGAAGAAGGAAGGGAGAGGAGAACCCAGAGGGAGGGTGTTCCAATGAACAGTGGTTGGGGGGTTCAGGAGCCAGCCCGGTGAGAAGGGTTCAGGAGGAAACAGATCTGCCTCCTGCTGGCTCCAGGTGCCTCAGGTGCTCCAAGAAGATATCCACTCTGCTCAGTGATCACAGATTGTGGTGTCTGGACAAACAGCTCTGAGTTCCTCAAGACTCCCAAAGCCTGGCCCCCTGGGCTGCATGGCGGCCACCAATGGGGGTAGATTTGATCTGCGTGGAGACACTGGTGGACGGCCAGGCTCAATTACTTTTCTGAAATAGCCCTGAAGTCACTATCCTGCTCACTGCTTTCTGTTCAGCCACCTGCTGAAGACTCTTAGAAGAGCCTGGTGGGTTGTTCTGCCAGGCATAGTGTCCAAACCATCTCGAGATACAGACTCCAGACCTCCCCAACAAAAGATACCAGCCATGCCTCTGCTCCTGGGCCACCGGAAACCACGTGGGATCGCAGAAGGAGATGGAGAAGTCCTAGCTGTGTGTGCTTTGCGAGGCTTCAGGATTAGCAGCGAGGCCTAGAGCTAGAGGCCCAGTCACTTCGGTCGTTCATTCCCAAGCCTACCTCTTGCCCTGAATAGTTGTCCTTTGTGGTGAAATGGCTCTGTTTTGGTGACACAGGCCAAATTGTACCCAGAATATCAGCAGAAGAGTGGAGTCACTATTTTTGCATTCCTGAGACCGCAGGGGCAGTTTTCACTGTGTTGTGTCTCTCCCAAACACCACAGAGTAAAATGTCGGTTAATGTGGACAGACTTCTCATCTGATTGGTACTGCTGCCTGTTCATTTGTTCAGTAGTGACCCCTGGCTCACCTGAGGGCAGCAGCAGGATTTGTTTTCTTCTTGAACTTGAACAACTGTGGGACCTGAGGTCAAGGATGGCTCTGCCCCAGTGTGGGCCTCCTGTGCCTCAGCTGTAGTGTGTTAGCTTTCAAATTTTCACCAGACAAAAATGTGTTGGACTTACAATCGTGAATGACCTCACAGGCTGCCATGAGGAAGAAGAGGTCCCCCTGGATGCTTGCTCCATCATGGTTGGGAGGACGCCGTGAATTCCTGGGGAGACGTTGCAGTGGGCCTGCTGTTTTAGGAGATGTCTGTGTTCTCATTTCATCCCACATAGGATTCTCATTCTGTTCATAACCAAGATGCCATGGAAAGCGTGGTGCCTGCAGGGCATGGCCACACATGAAGGAAACTTGGAGAAAGGTGGGCCTGGGGTCCTATCAGCAAAAATCCTGCCTTCCAAGTCACTCACAAAACATGTTACTGGGCATCTTCCATGTCAGGCCCCTCGGGGTTCTGGGGCCCCAGCAATCCCCCGCCGAGACAGACAATGGACAGAGTGTTGTGAAAGTGGAGACAGTAGCCCAGGCACAGGAGGCAGAAGTGCTGTGGTGGGCACCCAGGGCCCAGGGGCCAAGTCCCATCCAGGGGGGCACAGCGGGCCTGGGCTATGGAGGCGAGAGAACAGTGCAAGCACCAGAGCTCACATGCGAGTGGACAGTAATAAAGGAGTGCATGAGTGTGGGCTCCTTCAGGAGGTTAGGACAGACAAGTCCGAAGTCTGGACACTTGAGTTTCTGGCAAGTCACACGCCTGAGGTCAAGGAAGTAAGGCAATACCGTGGCCTCTGAGGAGGGGCAGTGGTGCCTGGGGTCCCAGGGGACACTGGGCTAGTAATGCTGGGGTCAGTTTGGAAATTTTAGTTCCAAAGTATCAATAATCAGGGGCACAGAATGGAGTGTGTTGTGATACCAGTGAGTCCTCATTATTTCCGTGAAAAAGAGATGGTTGCTCCATAGGCAGCACTTGGCTCTGGGCCCTGCTCCGTCCTCACCCACAGGAGTAAAACCTGGGTATTAGACTGGCTACCTGGTCCATGACCTTGGGTGGGTCAACTTGTCCCCCGACCCTGGTTCCTCATCTGTGAAAAGGAGACCATGAGAATAGCTTTCTCATGGGACTTTTGTCGGGACTAAATGAAGAACTGATGTGACCTGCCCAACATGGAGGAGAACAAGCCCCGGACACGTGAGCTGCTCTGGTTTGCTCTTCCTTCATGAGACTCTTGGGTCATGGTTAGTGTGGAAAGCTCGCAAATCAAGGATCTGGGCATTAAAAACAGTCTAGGAACTTTAAGAAGTACATCACAAATATGTAAAAACGTCAATTGTGGGAAATTACTCATTTCTTGGTGGCTCTTGATATATGATGGGCCACTTTTTTAATGTTTCTTTATACGTGTTCCTGGATTGTGAGGTTGGATGGCACAGTTTTTCTTTGTTGATCTTGGGCTGCTTCCTTTGTCAATAGCACCAAGAAACTGACCCTCTGAAGGGACTCCTCTTTTTGGAACCTTAGTTTGATGTTCTATGAATGCAAGTGTTACAAACTTGATTTTTCCTTTTTATAAAACATATGTTTCAAAATTCTGTGGTAGAGTAAATTGTCAGAGCCTTAGCCTCAATAATAATTTATCATCCCAGCGTGAGTTTTACATGCTCTCTCTCTATATATGTAAGTATGTATGTGTATATATACGCATATGTATATGTATGTTTCTGTATACATATATGTAGGGTGAGAGGAGAGAGAAAGAGAGAGAGAGGAAGAGAGGGGTTGCTCAAAGATTGTCAAACATTGTCCCCTTTCCCTGAAATATGATTAGTCTACAGCAGTTTATATAAGTAGGTTTCTCGGCGTGAGGTTTTTGAACACTAGTCTCCTTTTTGTTTAACTGACATGTTGTTTGTAAAAACAGAATGTTTGTTCCCCCCTTGCTGTGAAACTTTGCAATCCCTGAAGGCAGACCTCCAGTGTTACAAGTTTCCATCAGGATCTCAGTGTCCCCTCTGCCAAGTTGCTTAGGTATTACCCGATGGGATCGTTGTCTGCACTTGAAATATACCATATTACCTCATTTCTACTCTTGAGCTGATTAAGGCTGCTACAGGAAGCTTGGTCGGTAGAGCCTGGAGTTAGGCATCAGCAGCTCTCGATTCGGAGAAGACTATGAGTCCTTCTTAGGGGCGTGGCGTTGGGCAAACCAATTAATTTTTTTCATGGCTTTATATCCTTATTTATGTAACAAGAAGCTCAAATGGGAAGATAATGAATGAAGACTTCATCTGGGTCCCAGAGTCTGTGGTTCCATGATACTCGAGAGTCACAAGTTTTATTTCATCGTTGTAGTTTTTTCCAAATAAAGTTTTCAAGTTTAGATTCAGTTGGATGCTAGTGGGCCCAATGCACAATTAGGGGAGTGGGGTGGCGGGACCTAACTTAACAATCCAGAAATAAAGGATATATTTAAACTCCTACATTTGCTCTTAATAAATCTTCGGAGACTCTGTTCTGAGGACTTCGGTTTCTAAGGGCCCAACATGCTCTCTGGACTGCTCATCTGGTACACTTACTCACTTCTTTTGATAACAGATAGAAACAGAGGTACCCCTCTTTCTGTTTGGGAGGTAAAAAGAAATTGGGGGAATTCTGTGGGCAAATATACTATTCTTTTCATTTTTAAACATTGCTCACCTTTCTTCAGTGTTGGTGACATAGAATTCTCAAGAATTATAGGTAACAATCACTTCCACGTTTTCTAGCATAACAGTGTTCTTCTTGAGCCTAGTTCTTACAGTTCTTGGTCTCATCTTTAATTGTCTGGAATAAATTGGAGTGCCCCAGAAAGACAAGATTGGGGGTGGTGGGGGCCGGGGGGGGGATGCAGACAATGAGGGTGTGCATTCCGGAAAGCCAAGTGCAGAGCCTCATCCCTTGCCGGTTGGTCCACAGCCTCGGAGTCGGTGTAT
The DNA here is from genome assembly GCA_028646485.1 of Cryptoprocta ferox. Classification (NCBI taxonomy): domain Eukaryota; kingdom Metazoa; phylum Chordata; class Mammalia; order Carnivora; family Eupleridae; genus Cryptoprocta; species Cryptoprocta ferox. The sequence goes on along the minus strand of CM053577.1, from coordinate 8,456,422 downwards.
GTGGTCTCCCTGCAGTCCATGAACTCACAGGGGCAGAGTCAGCCTGTCTACAGGGCTGCCCTAACGAAACGGAAGATTTCAGGTATGTTTCCAAGGACGCACCTGCTCAAGTCACGGGTCTGTGTGAATGCGGTGTTGTTTCCAAATGATACTGGCTAAGTGACAAATTACCTGGGCATCATGGAGTATGAAGAAAACAACAGGGCTGGCTTGGTCACATTTCAGACACGAGCATGTTTCTTTTATTCTCAGAGGCTAGAGAGTTCTTCCAATGAAGCATATTTCTTTGTGTATTTTGAATGGCTTCCCTGTGTGGCACATTTGCCGTGATAGGAACAGCCAAGCATTTGTTCCATTTAAGGATACGTTAGCTTGACCCTTGGTGTCAGACTGTGAACACAGAGGAGTATCAGAGTAGGTGTGGAGGGGGCAGTGTGCAAGATCTGCACTCATGCTTCATTTCAGCTAAAATCACCAAAAGACAGCATTGAGAAGAGTAAGAAAAATGTAGTACACTTTCCTACATCCGTTCTCAGATGCTTTTTAATATTACTCACATACTAAGGAATTACACATACCTCTTCTGGATCCTGTGCCTTAATTTAAAGAGGCAAACCTATAGCATAATTATTTTCACAAATTCACAATTTATTTGTGATCACAGTAATACATTGTAGAATAGATATTCTATTATTATGTATAATAAATATGTTTATGTATTATAATTTTATATTTATGATGATTATGATTGCTTACACTGTGTAACAGAAGTCTCAAATACATGATGTTGCACTTTTATTTTTCATTATTTGCTGCTAGAGAAAAAGTGTCTCTTACCACTTTTCTAACAGGCTAATTATTTCCACCTTCCCCTACTTGTAGCATAAGCCACATCCTTTTGAAACACCATCCCTAAAAGGTGAAAAGAAAAAACAAACAAACAAAAAACACAAAACCCCCAAGAGACTAAAAGGCAAAGTTGAAACCTTTAAGTCTCCATTTTTGGTAGAGATTGAACAGGACTTCATGAAGAACAGGCTTCGTGATTATGATGTATTCTGTTGGAAATCTGAAAACTGAATTCTATTTTATATCTGAATGTAATTCTTAATCTGTCTTGGAACCACATTTTCTAAAATTTGAGGACATGGAACCCAATGTGATTTGTGCAGTTGTTTGAACCAGAATTTCATTTCATGCCATGATCACCAAGGAAATACTCTTACTTGACCTCGTCTCCCCTAAAACTTTTGCTTCCTGTAAAGATTGTGTTATTTCCCAGAAACTTAACAGTATGTGTTAAGAAAACACTGAGTTACTTGGAGAATCTTGGACCAAGGCAAAGCATCCCTTTTGTACTGTGCTATATGTCAGCTGGATTGGGCGGCTTTTCAAGCGAACTGCCCATATCTTAGACTGTTTGTGAGAAGAACAAGAGTGGATATTTTAGTTTATCTACATTAGACATAAGCAATTTAAAAATTATACAGCGTGATTAATGAACTCTGGGGGCCAGAGGAACTCAGGGAAGAGCCTATTGTAGAGACAGCTTTTAAGGTGCCCCGTTGTCATTCCAGAAGAGGATGAACTAGACGTGCCTGAAGACATCAATGTCCGGGTCATGTCATCCCAATCCGTGCTTGTAGCCTGGGTGGATCCTGTTTTGGAGAAACAGAAGAAAGTTGTTGCATCAAGGTACTTTTCCTTATTTCTCTGCCTTTACGTATGAGAGATGTGGTTTTTCTGGTGCTAAAGAGACGTGTGTTTATTTGAATGACTGTATCCTCTGACATATGTGGATGATGGCCTCTTTCATAGCTGAACGATCAACTATCCTCTGACAATCTGGCTAATCCCGAGTGTGGTCACACATTTCCCGAAGATCAGATGCTATCATGGCCTCTTGTGTGATGCACACAGAAGGACCTCACTTCTCACTTGCTCAAAGTTTTATCTTGTGTCTGGAAATTCCCTCAATTCCATCTCTTTCTTTGCCCTGTTTGTGTTTTGCTTTGTCTTCCTACGATCTAGCTGTGCAGAGGGTGTGCCCCATCTTAGAAGGAGTCTTACTGTCCCTCTCATGATCCAGGAAGGGTTGGCAGCAGGAAGGATTTTTACACGGAGAGGTGGACATTTGTCAAATGCTTTCCACACTGTAGTTCTTCTTTAGACATTCTTCAAACTGAATTGCGTTGTGTCCAGCTCATTTGTGCACAGCAAAAGGCATTGTTTTGTCTCTTAAGCCATGATGTTACTGATTTGCAATAGAAATAGAAGAAAAACCACTCAAAAGTTAAATAATTAAATATTTAAAATAATTGCTGTGTTTAAAAAACACCACTGGTGAATAGCATTTTGTATTACCGGTAGATTAATACAGCCATCAGAATTTATGTGTTAAATGACTGAGTAGTTTATATTACCAAGAGAGAGCCAAAGATTTGGTAGCCACTAGGACACTGTGTATTAATTTTTGAACCTATCTACAAGGAAGAGTGAATGTCCTTAAAAAAATGAATGGAATAGAATGCTGAGATTGTATATATATATATATATAAATGGTATACAAATATACCATTATTTGTATTAGGTATAGTTTCTGTCACTGTCTGCTAGTAGAAAGAAAGAAAGAAAGAAAGAAAGAAAGAAAGAAAGAAAGAAAGAAAGGAGGAAGGGAAGAAGGGAGGAAGGAAGGGAGGGAGGAAGGAAGGAAAGAAAGAAAGAAAGAAAGAAAGAAAGAAAGAAACAAAGAAAGAAACAAAGAAACAAAAAAGAAAGAAAGAAAGAAAGAAGACATCTGCTTCTTTTGAAGGACCTCAGAAGGTTCATAGTGATTCTCTCCCTAGCCATTTGGCCCTCCCTCCCAACACAAAGTGTTCTTGATTACCACTGGAATTTGATTTCTAACATCTTGATGAAAACAAAAGACGGCTTCAGTTTTCTTAGCAGGACTCTTATATTAATTGGTGGGCTGTGTCTGCAACTGAAGTCTTCTCTTGACTTACTAAATATCTTTTTTAAATAGTTTATTGTCAAGTTGGTTTCCATCTAACACCCAGTGCTCTTCCCCACAAGTGCCCTCCTCCATGTCCATCATCCCCCTTCCCCTGTCCCCCTCCCCATTCAGCCCGAAGTTTGTTTCAGTATTCAAGAGTCTCTCGTGATTTTTCTCTCTCCCTTTCCCTCTTTTTCCCCCCTTCCCCTCCCCATGGTCCTCTGTTAAGTTTCTCCTGTTAGACTTATGAGTGAAAACATATGGTATCTGTCCTTCTCCGCCTGACTTATTTCGCTTAGCATGACACCCTCGAGGTCCATCCGCATTGCTACGAATGGCCAGATTTCATTCTTTCTCATTTCCATGTAGTATTCCATTGTATAGATAAACCACATCTTCTTGATCCATTTTGACTTACTAAATACCATAATGAATAGCCCCTTTTTAATGTTTCACATGCTTTCTACTGTGAAGTGGCTGCAAAGAAAATTTCTTGGAAAAGGAAGACACTAAGTGGCATTTGCAACTCTCAAAATGTTGAGGATGTCTTCTGTCTGAGATTGTTATTACCATGTTTGCTCACACCATTTCTCTCCCTGATAATCACACAGTAGAGCTCCTTTTATAAGCTCCTCTCTCCTGCTGTGTTTATTACACATTTTTGCTCTTTCTCGCAGTGATAAGTCTACTCAAAACCACATGTTGCCTTTTCTCCTGAAACTATAGAAAACTGCTTTGGCATGAAATGGATCTTCTTGCCTTTCTTTTCTGGAGAACCAAGATACCTTGCCCTTTCCACACCACATACACACACACACACACACACACACACACCTCTCATAAGGCACTTGCCTGGTCAAAGCTGTCCCCCTTCTGTCCCTTCTCTTCTGAATCTCTGCTTGATCTTTTGAGCAGTAAGACACTACACTCCATCTTTCCTTAGACACCTTTCCCTGGAACTCAAGAGTAAATTCTCTGACTTAATAACAGAGTCAAAACTTTAGGTTTTTCTCCTCTTTGATTTCTCTACTTACCTCCAGAAGTCATTACTTATGGGGAAGGAAAAACAGCAAAGAATCTAGCGTTCAGTTGCAGGGAATTGGTCAACAGGGTGCATTGTTGCCTTGCGTTTTCTTATAGACAGTACACTGTGCGCTATCGAGAAAAGGGGGAATCAGCAAGGTGGGATCACAAGCAGACCTCCAACAGACGCGTGTTGGTCGAGAACCTGATTCCGGACACCATGTATGAATTTGCAGTCCGTATTTCACAGGGTGAAAGAGATGGCAAATGGAGTACATCTGTCTTCCAGAGAACACCAGAATCTGGTCTGTATTTAAAATGGCTTTTGGATTTTCACTTTGAGAATTGCCCTAAAAATAAGATTTAAAGATAGTTTTTTGTTTGTTTCTTAAGTTTTTAAGTGCTTATTTATTTTTAAGAGAGAAAGAGACAGAGCACAAGCTGGGTAGGGTCAGGGAGAGAGGGAGACACAGAATCCAAAGAGGCCTTCAGGCTCTGAGCTGTCAGCACAGAGCCCGATGTGGGGCTTGAACCCATGAACCGTGAGATCATGATCTGAGCTGAATTTGGATGCTTAACTGACTGACCCACCGAGGCGCTCCAAGATTTAAAGATAGTTTAAGAAGCCAGCAGAGGCATTAAAAATTTTTTTAAGTTTATTTTTTTATTTTGAGAGAGAGAGAGAGACAGAGAGAGAGCATGCAGAAGCAGGGGAGGGGCAGAGAGAGAGAGGGAGAGAGAATCCCAAGCAGGCCTTGTGCTATCAGTGTAGAATCCGACGTGGGGCTCGAACCCACCAAATCATGAGATCATGACCTGGGCTGAAACTAAGAGTTGGATGTTTAACTGAGCCACCCAGGTGCCCCAGCAGAGGATTTTTTTTTTAAAGTAACATTAACTGTAAATCTGTAAAGTGTTTCTATGTATGAATGCAAAGAAGTTCAGGAACTATTGTCTTGGATCCATATTTTATCCTTCACTGGCCATTTTCATTAGCTTGTTATTCTGACATGTGGAGCACATTACAACTTAGGATAGAGCATAATTAGAAATCACCACTGTATGCGTGAATGCCGCTGGGTAATGCATGCCTCTGGAGGGTAGGGGAGATGCTTCCTTCCTAAGGCTGAGGTTGTGTTTGATTCTGGGGGAGTTTGCTCTGTATCAATTTTTTTAAACTATGTCTTTAAAATCTTTATTAAAAAGTTTGAACTGGATTTTAGTCTTCTTTATATATTTCAATATCTAGCAATGAGAGAAATTCTGAAATTCTGAAAGCATCTCCCTAGATACATCTAAACTCACTACATAAGTTGGTAGCACTGACATAAATCACCATATTACACTGAGAGTAATGAGAATGTAGAATTTTCTCCTGTGTATAATAAAACTTAACACAGTATTGCTTCAGTCAAAAATCTATACGTAGGACCATATGTCACGTACTTGTAGAATATCCATAAGGGCATTTTTAAACCTTGGGTCCTTGTTCTTTTGTAGCTCCTACAACAGCTCCTGAAAATTTGAACGTCTGGCCAGTCAACGGCAAATCTACAGTTGTAACTGTAGCTTGGGATGCACTGCCCGAGACCGAGGGGAAAGTGAAAGGTAGGAGCCTCATTATTTAAGGTATAAGGTACGCGCCGCAGTGAAATACCCCAAATAGAGATGTATACGTTGACTCTGATAAACACCAGTTCTAATAATAGCAGGATCAGTGACTGGAAAAGCAATAGGGATGCAACGTACATATATGGGATGCTAACGCAATGCACAAGGGTATTTCATGCAGGGTTTTCATTGTCAGTAAGGTCCAGGTAGTCATAAAGATGACTTTTCATCTTCCCCATCCGCAGGGAATTTGGTGCCGCTATCAAGAGGGGTGGTTTTTGATTGTGTGGGTGTGACATCCTAACCTTTACCCATATAAGTGACACCTTGTGTTTCATGCTATGGGTCTTTTCATTGTACCAGTAAGATCATGGAATATAGGAGTGACTAGGAACCCTGTGGGACCACAAATGTCTTGAATGAGACCATAAATATTTAATGGATTTGAAAATCAAGTAATGAAATAAAATACAAAATGGATTTTTCCCTATTTTTCAGCTTTTAAATTATTATTATTTTTTTGTGGTTGAGGAAAAATAAACCATGAAGATGAAAAGAAAATAGAATAAAATATTCACAACTAGTCAAATTTAAAAATTGTCTGTTGACAATGTTAAAGAAACACAGATCATTTCTTTTTTTAAATTAATTAATTTATTTTGGGAGAGAGCACAAGCAGGATATGGGCAGAGAGAGAGGGGGAGAGAGAGAAAATCCCAAGCAGGTTCCACACTGTCAGTTCAGAGCCCAATGTAGGGCTCAAACTCACAAACCTAGAGATCATGACCTGAGCTGAAGTCAAGAGTCCAACGCTTAATGGACTGAGCCACCCAGGTGTCCCACAAATCACTGCTTTTTAACATAAAAATATTTAAGAACCTTTCGGAAGTCTGTTCAGAGATATTTCAGAAGGCTGTATGGAGGTTCCCCTCTGACAGTGCCTATACAAATGTACCCTAATGGTGTGTTTTATTGTTACTTGATTTTGGAAGACAACTTAAGTCTATGTCCAGAAACTCTGAAAAGTTTGTGTAAGCTTAAAGAAATAGAGACAATTGTCCTTTAAAAAGAGGATTTCTTTTTTAAAAAAACTTTTTAAATGTTTATTTATTATTGAGAGACGGAGAGAGACAGAGCATGAGCAGGGGAGGGGCAGAGAGAGGGGGAGACACAGAATCTGAAGCAGGCTTCCAGGCTCTGAGCTATCAGCACAGAGCCCGACGTGAGGCTCGAACTGACGAACTGCAAGATCATGACCTGAGCCAAAGTCAGACACTTAACCGACTGAGCCACCCAGGCGCCCTGCTTTGAGGATGTCTTAATTAAAAAACTGAAAAGTTCTCTTGTATCCAACTGTAAGTTGTCTTTGCGGACTTGTAAGGTTGTCCATGGAACAAATACAAGTTAAGGAATGTAGATGTGGGGCAGTAGTTTCTAAACTTACTGCCCCACAGTTTTCTGTTTTCTCACTTTGCAATTTTTAAAGAATATATTATACTATTCTTGCTCAGTGTTTTCCAATGCAATAAATCAGAAGCAAATGAAGAGAAGAAAGTTGGCCCTTTTAATCATGCTTCTTATGACAGTTTGAACTTTGGCTGTATTATTGTCGTGATGCTGAAAAGGATTGTGAAAATTGCATAAAGACATTTTTTTGGCTGACTACTTTTGTTAGTTATAAAAAAGTCAATTGTTCCTCTTTTCATGACTTTATTACCATGCTACTTATTTGTCTTCTTTCCCTCTCCTGCATCTTAGTTTCCATTTATAGCTCTTCGGCAAATGAAGCTCTCTGGTAGTCAATGAAATATTTTCAGAAATAATAATAGCTACCGAGTTTCTGTGTCCAAAAGAACTCATGTATCTTAACCCCGTTTAGGTGGTTTTCATAAAGGTGTGGTGGTGGGACTGAAAATTCATAATTACACTGGGGAATTTATATGTATGAAAATATAAAACACAATAGAAGAATATACTCTGACATGGCTACATTTTTTCCAGATGAATTGAATTCATAAAAAAATCTGTATGACATAATTTTATAGCCATGGGTTCTTTTAGTTCTTACTTTTGATCACCACAAATGACTAGTTTGTTCATTTTCAAAGAGAAAAGAATGTTTGGGAGGTTTTTTTTTTTTTCTGGACAAATGCTACAAAAGCATTTTTGGTTGAAGTTTTTAAATTAATATACTTTTTAAAGGTTAGATCTCAGAGAAGAGAAAAGGTCTTCTGTGCTCCTCTATGTAGGATGTAGACAGTATGACAGTCACTTAGCTTTTCTGTGATTCAAATTATTTTCATGGTTAATGCATACTCCCATTAATTTGATGAGTTTACTGGGAGGAAAATAGACATGACAGTTTTTAGTTGAGGGTAGAAATTCTGCTTTAAAACATGGCTTCTTTACATTACAGTATTTCCACATAAGCATAGAGATATAGTCGGTCCTTGGACTGAAGTTTCTCTGATTTTCAAAGTTCAAGGGCATTACATTTTTATAAATATCACTGATTCAAGATGGAAACATTAGACATCACATAAATCTATGAACTAGCAACTTTTCCCCACAGTGTTAAATACTGTGCAATGCCCTTACCTGCATATATTGAGTTAAGATTGTAATTCCTACAAAAGTGAAATTCTACTCCAAGTATAGAATATATCAGGCCTAAGATGCAAATAAAAATAGCCCAAACGAATACACTGAGACTCTTAAAGGTGGCCCAAATGAGACTCAGTTCCTACAGTTGTCATTTCTCCCATGGCTTCTTCTACTCAGGGTATGTTAATGCTGACATAGTAAATTAGCAAAAAGCACAATGAAGAAGAACTCCCAACGCAACGTAAATAGTTTGGGTAAGTTGTCTGAAGACTGGCCTCCTGGGTTCCATATGTTTAATTTGCTGAAAATGGAAAACTGGCCCCTAATTCCCTCCGTGACCCTGTCTGGGAGCCTGAATGAAAGCTAGTTCACCTTCCACTGTGTCTTTACACTCCAGCTGCTGACTCGGCGTGCATTGCTGGAGTATTAATTTTAGTAATGCACGTTCTAATTCATCCTGCCCATACAGTCTGTCTGCTGGACACAGGACTGTTTTCAGTTTCCTCCTTCCAACCGTCTGCCAAATCATTTCAGAATACATTCTTTCATACGCCCCGGCTCTCAAGCCATTTGGAGCAAAGTCCCTCACCTATCCTGGAGAGACTACTTCTGCCCTAGTGGATGGTCTGCAGCCTGGGGAACGCTATCTTTTCAAAATCCGGGCGGCAAACAGGAGAGGACTGGGGCCTCACTCCAAAGCCTTCATTGTCACTATGCCAACAAGTAAGCATTGTGTGTTTGTGGCTCTTTCTCTCTCTCTCTTCATTACTGCTAACTGTGGTGTGTTACTTTGAATCATGACCTTGGGTTTAGAGCTGCTCTGTTGATGATTTGGGGGGCTCAATTTGCCTATTGATTTCAAAAATACCTTTGTTGTCCCTTTAGAAATTAGTCTCCCCAGAGACTGAAATATTACTGATCGCTAGTAACATGAATTACTATTACGATATTACAGTAACACACGAATGTATTACTTATGTGATTAACCTCATATTACTGTGTAATTTGGGGCTCGTGACGACAGGGGAAGAACATTTTTGCAGGTGCAACTGTGTTTTTTTAAGTGTTAGCTCTCCTCAATTTCTAAATAGCACTTAAAATTTTTAGTTTATATTCCCTTATTTTGGAGTTCAGCTTTAGTTGGAAGAATTTTAAGGACTTTGTTTATCTGATCACTCTCAAAATTAATACAATCAAAAACTGGAGTGAGGCATTTTTGACCTGTTATTTTCTTTTCTGCCTCCCCATATTTACACCCCATATTGGTCGCTGTCTCTTTCATTGTGTGCTGCAATATTCAGCCATTCTGTGCTGGAAAAAGTGAAATAGATGGGGTTTGCTCCCTCTGGGTCCTCCACTGCCATGTAAATACTCCTCCTCTTCCAGCGTCCCTTCCTGCATTCGACCCTTCTCTCAAGAAAGGGTAAATTGTAGGGTACGTGTAATATAATGTTTTGCTTACCCCAGGAGTCCTTTTAGTTTAGGCCTTATTTTGGGATTGCAAATATATCCATTATTAAAGGGATTTTGAGTAAGAAGGAGGAAGCAAGTACCTACATGTTAGGGGGGATAGGGAACTCTTTTGTCTCAAAAATTACAAAGTTCTTGCTCACCCTTCTTCACCTGCACAGCACACACAGCACATCCCCATTTGGTCTTGAGTATAGATCATTCAACATTTTGTACCAAGCTTATGTGTATTTCTTGCCTACACTGCTAAGAGTGGCTATAATACATCCGTAATATCCTGACAGTTATGTTAAGAAAATCCCACGTAAGATTTTGCATTGACAAAATCAATGGATTACTTAAAAGTACTCCTTTCAAAATTCCTGCAAATAATAATAAGCTGTGACATAACTTGCTTCAGTTTCTAGAAATTTAATGCAATTGGCCAGGACTACGATATCTTTACTTAAAAAAACTCAAAAGAGGTGTTTAGGAGAGATTGCCATAATTTGGAAAATGTATCCAATGTCTAAAGACTGAGGAGTTATCATGACTAATTGTAAATGCCTTCACACTGCCATCACCTCACGTGGCACAGCTTTCAAATCTTTTCTGATGGCAAAATCTTCAAAATCTATTATAGCTGGTTCTGGTGAGTCCGATATGCAGCAGAAAACCCACGCAGAGGCTAACTGGAAACCTGAAAAGCCGGAGACGTCTCCCAGAGCTCCCACTTCCTCAAAACACACTCATTTGCCTGTTTCTCCCCGAGGCAGAAATGTCAAGAACCCTCTTCTTGACTTGAAGAACAAAATTCTGGCTAACGGTGGGGTGCCCAGGAAACCCCAGGTTCACTCCAAGAAGACTGAAGAGTTGGATCTTCAGTCGACAGAAATCACCGACGAGGAAGAGCTGGATTCCCGGGGAGACCCACCAACCTTGCCCTCGGAGACCCAAGACCACAAGCCACAGCAGAGGCCGCCAAGTAGATCTGTCCCCCCAGTGCTTGCTCCTGGAAGGACTCCAGCCAGAGTGCACACACTAGCGACGCCCCGAAAGGAAGGCATAGACAGGGGTGGCTCCTCTCTGGCTCCCTACCCTCGTCCAGGGGCCTCCCCTTCAGCGCCAGCCTCGTCTGCACCCCACACGCTCACCGAGGGCAGCCCTCGCCGCCCTGCAGGAGGGCCCTCCACCAACCTGCTCTCCAGCTCTGCTGACAATGACTCGGTGGGCCAAGAGGAAGAAGCGCCAGCAGGCTCCCGGGCCCCCAAGGACACCGCCTCCCAGCGGCTGCCTCTCAAGAGCCCCGCCCACACTCGGCCAGCCACGTGGCCCAGCCGCCAGGCCACCTCAAGTGCCCTGAGGGACAGGAGTCCTGCGCACCACAGCACGAAGCCAGCCTTGCCCGCTCGGAGGGCACCCCATTTGGGGGACAGGGAGGAAAGTTTAGATGCTTCAGTCCCACCCTCAAAACTTTCTCCTCCCCAAGGGGGGTCATCTCGGTTTTTGCCCCCCCAACCGCACCCCGGGGCTCCACTGTCCAGGGGCTGGAAGGATGGTGACGACACCCCAGCCACCAAGTCCACTGCGCCATCACAGCCCAAGTCTTCCTCGTCTTCTGGTGTCTCCCCAAGGACACAGGACTCTGAAGGAGAGGATGCCTCTGATGATGATGGTGACAATGGTACAGAAGATAAAGGCAGGCAGGCTGAGGCCACAGCCCCGACGTCTCGGGCCCGGCTGCCCGCGGGGCCGCCTGTCTCTGGACATTTCAGTTTGTTCAGAAACAAGCCCTTCGCTGCCCACACGAGATACCCAAGCCGGTTTGGCAGCGGCCGAGGACCCCGGCTGCATCCCTCCAGCTCCCTGCCGTCCACCGTGTCCCCCAGAGTTCACTCAAGGGTGAATTCGCAGTCGGCTGTTGACCATAAGCACGGCTCCAGTATCCACGGAGACAGTGCAGAGAGTGAAGCAGAGGACGAGACGCCGCTTCCTGCCTCCGTGGTAAACGACCACGTGTCCTCCTCCTCCAGGCAGCCTTCCTCCCTGGGTGTGGATCACCTAAGAAGAGGCCCGCAGAGAGGGGCGAGCCTTCAGCGGAAGGAGCCCCTAGGAGAGAACCCCAAATCCGCGGGCACTGTGGCAGGTGCCCATCCTCAGGGCAAATCCCTGCCCCCCAAGGCGCACGATGTTCAACAGAGCACAGAAGTGGGTGTGGAGCGCGGCCACCCCAAAGCGCAACTGGCCCCCGCTCGGCGGCCCGCGACGCGGTCACAGCATCACCCCGGGGCCAGCGCGCCTTCCTCCGAGGGCTCCGTGTCGCAGCCACAGCCCCGTGGCCCCCAGAGCAAGGAAGTGGGGCGTCTGCCGTCCAGCCCCCAGCCCGAGCGTCCTCACCCCGCGGCGCAGGAAAGCGCCTCTTTCTCCGACCCCTACGCGGCCAGAGGCGGTCAGTCCCCCCACACGGCGAGCTCCCGAGGGGTGCTCCCCACGTCTCCCCACAATCGGAACGAGGATTCCGAGGGCAGGTCTGGCGGAACCCACCACGACGGCGCGGAAGCAGCGGCCCGGGCCAGGGAGGCCACCCCGTCCCTCCCCAAGCACCGCCAGCTGGAGGCTCAGGCGGGAGGCGCGGGCGACAGTCACCTCCGCAGACCCCCAGACTCCCCGCCGAGGCCCGGCAGCCCCCGCCCCCATCCCCTCGCGCGCCCCAGGGGCCCGGGCCGGCTGGGGCCCCAGGCTGTGGGGAAGAAGGACCGAGCCTCCCCGGCCGCGCCGTCCAAACGCGGGCCCCTGCCGTCTAAATCTCAGCAGTCGGTCTCGGCAGAGGAGGAGGGCGAAGACGCGATGTTTTTTAAGGGAGGAAAGGACGAGGACCTGTCTTCCTCTGTTCTAAAGTGGCCCTCCTCCTCCAGCCCCAGGGGCGGCAAAGACGCCGATGGGAACAGCGCTAAGGACAAGACTGAGCCCGTCATCGTGCTCGCGCCTCCCAGGGCGAGCTCCCCCCAGGAGGAGAACGACACGCCGGTGAAGGGTCCTCCCCCTCCAGGCAGCCCGCCGAGAGCCCCACACCTGGCGCCCAGAGCCCCGCACCGCAGCCCGGCCACCGCAGGCCCCGCCGCCCGGGTGCGGTTCACGACGCGCGCCCCTGCGGTCTTCTCTTCCACCACCCCCATGCTGTCCTTGCGCCAGCGCATGATGAACTCGAGGTTCCGGAACCCTCTGTCACGCCAGCCTGTGAGATCCCCCACCAGACAAGGTAATTTGCTTTTAACTTAACATTCTCTTTGCGGCTCTCAGTGGGGTTCCTAGCAATTCTTGAGAGGCTTTTCTTTTACCTTGTTGAGTGTCCGCTGTGTCCCAGCCCTGTGCCAAGAGCTTTACCGAGGAAACGTGATTTCCTCTGTTTAACCACTTCTTGCCTTGTTTCTCCTGGTGTTCAGATGAGGAAGCTAGGGCTCCGGGAGCTGAGTGCTTTGAGGGAGGTCAGGCAGCTTCCCATCCCAGACGTGCTGATTCCCCCAGGCCTCCGCCATTCCTCGGTCACACACTGCCTCTTTGACTTCCTGAACATGACGCTCTTCATCTGTGAAAATGTGTCCCAGTCCTGATGCCAGACTAGGGTTCCTGTATTTTAGGTTAGGGTATATTTAAAGAATCCACAGTAAGGAATTAGGTACCTGTGTAGGCTTGTTCCTGTTGATTCTCAAACTAACACACCCTGGGACAGACTCAGGTGTGTTGCTTAGACATCACAATCAGTGAATGTTATTTAGAACTTGCAGGAAAAAAAGCCTGTTAAAGATGATTGTCACACAGAGGAGTGACAGGCAGATGTGTGACTTGCAGTGAGGACAGAACGTAGACAGCTGTGAATTAGAGTGTACATGGACCTCAGGGAAGAATCCTAGCGTGGGATTTGCGCGCACTGGAAGATTCTTGAAAGAATGTATTAGTGTTTGTTAGTCTGTACTATGTATAATTCGTTTAGCCCAATGTAAAGACATAGAACAATGCCCCATATAGAGGTCAGTTTTCTATTAAAATGGACTATTTTAAGCAGTTCCAAGACCTTGATAATAGATGTGAAACCCACATTCCCTGTGTATAGCAGAAATTGAATAAATATTTAATTCTCATTAACTATTTGAGCAAGAAAAATAAGTCTCTGACCCGCAAATAGTTGTCAGCAAGCCCAAGTATTTTATGCTGTGGGTGGGGCTGGGCCAGAGTGCCGCCAGCACAGACCTCACACTACCTGTAGCTGCTCAGAAATGCCAGGAGATGAAGAGGAAGGGCAGGTGCTAGGGGCGGACAGAAGAGCAATGGAAGGGGCAGCTTAACTGAACCTTCTACTTTCTCTCTGAGCTAACACTTCTCAAGCAGCCCGAAGACATCAGCAGGCTTCGAGTCAGCACTGAGCATTCACACTTGGAGATTGATGATTGGACCTGATTCAGCTAGAAATAGTTGTTGGGTTTAGTATAATCTGCTGAGAAGAGCAGGACAGCATCTAGTATATTTTAGAGATACTTTTCTCCATCCTTCCAACTCTCCTTCCCTCTGTCTTCCAACTGGCTAACATAGTGCTATAGCTATTACTGTCTTAAGCTTAATCTAGAAAATTTACTTACGCCAGACTGTCTCCTTTCCCCAATATTGTCAGAAAACTGTGACTATACTGTATTCTTTTTTTTAACAAGTTTTTTAAAAATTTTTTTAAACATTTATTTATTTTTGAGAGACAGAGACAGATCATGAGCAGGGGAGGGGCAGAGAGAGAGGGACACACAGAATCGGAAGCAGGTTCCAGACTCTGAGCTGTCAGCACAGAGCCCGATGCGGGGCTCGAACTCACGAACCGTGAGATCATGACCTGAGTTGAAGTCGGACGCTTAACCGACTGAGCCACCCAGGCTCCCCTATACTGTATTCCTAATAGACATTCATACTGGGCATTTAGAAGTCACAATTTAAGACTGTCATCTAATATATACAAGCTGTTGGTTTAAAATCCTGTTTACTATTTCTTTTCAAAATGTGTTACTACTTAGAGTTTAGTATGAAGCCAACTTTATAGGAGTGTTGAATTTACCAGATTTTTTTTGCTGTTTTCTTTTCTTTTTTCTTTTTTTTTTTGTTTCTATGTTTTGTTTTGTGCCACGTAGGTTATAATGGCAGACCAAATGAAGCGCAAGTACTTCCTGGTAGTAATGGAAAACCAAGTGGACAAAGAATTATCAATGGCCCTCAAGGAACAAAGTGGGTAGGGTAAACTTCTTTACACATAGCAGTTATTTTCATGCTGTTGGGAAGAGAAAAATGGTGGGCATTGTGTAACAATAAATCAAATGGTCTTTCGTTTTCCTTCTCTAGTTTTAGCCACTCACATGTCAACATACGTGTGTGTTGTTTCTTCCAGTGCTCATCAAGATCTTTCATTCCCCTGAATCACTAGGGTCCTTTCTTCTCGTTGCCAGTAAAATAAAGGGGGCCTTTATTTCCTGTTTGCTTTGACCGGTTAGGAAAATCACACAAACGTATGTTCCAACAGCACAACAATTACACAGACCCTAGTGCTTAGCCTCTCAAATGGACTTCTTTTTCTCCACCTCTCATAGCTTTATTTTTATTTTTTGCTTTTTATTTGATTAACTAGCATACACATTTTTTTCCTGTAAAGTGTCCCAAATCCTTTGCAAAAGAAAGCAGGGTAAAAACAAATGAGCAAATCAAAACATACTGAATCAAACAGGCAATTTTTAGCAGTTCATCTTTTGAATTTTCTAACAATTGTGTGACTGAAATAAAAAATAATTATTACTATTTTATATATGCTTAAGCTTCAGTAACTTTCACTTCCTGAGGTTAAGATAAATGTTAGGGATTTTTTTTTTTTTGGCAGTTTACAGGGTAATGGGCAGAACACTTTATAATGTCCAAGGATTTAAAATATTTTTTCAGAGACTCACAAAATTATTCATATTTTGACGAGGAATTCCCTGTCAGAACTTCCTCTTCATGACAGTAAGGTGCAAGAAAACATATTGAGAGACTTCATAAAAGTTTTAGTCACAGGTAAAAAGATACATTTAATCATTTCTCAAAAGAACAGGAGTTTATAAAGGTAGAATGTATATTAAAGCAAAATGTCATTTGTAAACAATGCTTGTAAAACATTTTTTTAAAGTTTATTTATTTTGAGAGAGAGAGAGGGAGAGAGAGAGGGAGAGAGAGAGGGAGAGAGAGAGAAAGAAGGTGAGAGAGAGAACAGGGGAGGGGCAGAGAGAGGGAGAGAGAGAATCCCAAGCAGGCTCCGGACTGTCAGCACAGAGCCTGTTGCGGGGCTCAAACTCACGAACATTGAGATCATGACCTGAGCTGAAATCAAGAGTTGAACGCTTAACTGACTGAGCCACCCAGGCGCCCCTCATTGTAAACAAGTTTGCATTGAAATGGTATGGAGTAGAGTTCAAGAGTAGGGTTTACATAAATAGGTTTTATTTTAATTAGCAAGACAGCACCCGACAAAGTGGCCTCCGTACAGGACTTCCTCCACTGGCCTGCTGTGCAGAGTGATTCCCAGACATCATGGGGCTTGTCAGTTGAGGTCTGGGGTAGGGTTAGGTAATTAGCATATCTGACAGTTTCCCAGCTGACACTGAGGCTGCCGGTCCAGGCCACCCTTTGAGAACCACCAGTGTAGAGCACGAGCTTGTTTCTTAACAGGGATAATAATAGCTTCCCCTCCCCCCAATTTTATGATTCCTTAGAATATGAAGTTCTTGCGTACATTCTATACTGGGCAATTTAGTTACAAATTAATTTGTGTTTGTTATAGCAACTTCAGTGTTTAACATTAACAGCCTGATGGAAACATTTCCTATATTTAATACACTAGTGACACATGATCATGGCTAGAAGTTAAGGCAATTCAGAAATATATGAAACAGATATTTTTGAGGCTAATAAACATCCCAACCACTCCTCAGAGAAAACCACTGCTAACAGTTTGGGATATGTCCATCCCATCCAGATTATTTTCCCCTGCAGTTTTAAGCTTATATACACAAATGGATATATTTTTATTTCTGCAAAGCAGGCAGTCCTGTAATCTGAGTCTGTAGCGGTTGATGTCAATATATGTAGAATTGCCAAATCTTTATCATTGGCTGCCAGCATTCCACCGCATAATGGGCCATAATGTATTTAATCCCTTCCCTCCAGTGATGAACACTTGAGTTATTTCCTGCTTTTCAGCATTACACACAGCATACTAAATGGTAGTAGCATTTTGAACATCATTTGCATATTTGATAAACATAAAACAATTTACATATTCCATGGGTAAGCAATAATGTGACATTTACACTTTATTCTTAAACCCTGTGAATGATGTGGACAAAAATAATGTTTCCTACTCCCATTTTGGTTTCCTTCTGTGGAGGCTTCATGCATATGTTTGTGTGGTTGGATTAATGCTCAGTATATTCTTTACTCTGTGTGTCATGGGTTTAGGTTGTGGATCTCGATCGTGGGTTAGTATTAAATGCAGAAGGGAGGTACCTCCAAGACTCACAAGGAAATCCTCTTCGGATTAAACTGGGAGGCGATGGTCGCACCATTGTGGGTAAGTGACAGTGGTTTTTCGGCCACAAAAATGTTCTGAATTAGCTGTAGAATAACAACCCCCTCCCCATTTGTGATGGGGGCCCTTGGTCCAGTTACTTTTAGCCATGTGGAAAGGAGTGCCCCCAAAGGGGCAGAACTTAGCTTTTTCCCTGCTACAAGTGTAGTTATACTGTCGCTCCAGATTCCACCCTCCAGAAAAGGTGGCCCTCGACTCTCTTCTTGAAATAGGGCAGCCTACAGCAGCAGGAACAAACAGTGGCACAAAGGCCAAGCCCTGTCTGCTGGCTGCTTTTGTAATGCCTGTGAGCTCAAAATCGTTTTTGCACTTTTAAATGATTAGAAAAAAATATTGAAAAATAAGAATATTTGTGATGCGTGAAAGTTACCTGAAATTCACGGAAAACACTCATTTGTCTGTGTACTCTCTATGCTTTTTTTTTTAAGTTTCTTTATTTTGGGGGAGAGAGAGAATGTGCACATGCACAAGTGGAGGAGAGGCAGAGAGAGAGGGAGAAGGAATCCCCCAAGCAGGCTTTGTGCTGTCAGTGCAGAGTCCATGGCTCGATCCCATGAACTGAGATCATGACCTGAGCCGAGATCAGAGTCAGATGCTTAACCACCCAGGTGCCCCAAAGTTTCTATGGCAGAGTTGAGTAGCTGCAACATAAAGCTTAAAATATCTGGCCCTCCATCTTCTCTGGCCCTTTAAAGAGTGAGTTTGTCACCCCTGGTACATCCTTCTCCTCTGAGGGGAGGGAATAAAGAGGAGCAAAGGGTTACTTTCCTTACCAGAGACTAAGAGTTATTTCAAGGTAACGGGGTGTATCGATGAAGTATTTACACATTTATATAAGGTAATGCAGATATATAATGCAATATAATAAGCCCAGAAATTTCTGGAAAGCAGCAGACATTGCTACCTCTGTTGAATATTATTTTATTCTCTCCTTTGCTTTTTACTGTTTAAAATATGCAAATACGTAAGTTTGAGAGGACACTTTGCATTTATTTTTTCCTTCCTCTGGATTATTTAATCTTGTTGCACAGCTCTTGTTTGCTGTTGTTTCAGATCTGGGAGGGACGCCTGTGGTGAGCCCTGATGGCCTTCCCCTCTTTGGGCAGGGGCGGCATGGCAAACCCCTGGCCAGTGCCCAGGATAAGCCCATTCTGAGTCTTGGAGGGAAGCCCCTGGTGGGCTTAGAGGTTGTGAAAACAACCACCCGTGCCCCCACCACAACCACCCGGCCCACCACGACAACCCCCAGACCCACAACCACTACCACCCGCCGCACGGCCACCACCACACGTCCAACGACCACAATTCGAACCACTGTGCAGACAACCACCACCACTACCACCACCCCTGAACCCACCACCCCTGTTCCCACCTGTCCCCCTGGGACCTTGGAACGGCACGATGAAGATGGCAACCTCATAATGGGCTCCAGCGGGGTCCCAGAGTGCTACCCTGAAGAAGGTAAACGCCTTTGTTGTGAGGGTGGTCCACGTAACTAGTACGCTGCGTTTCAGAGTCGAGTCACAAAGGCTGCGGGGAGGGGTAAGTAGGTGCACGTGGAATGGTGAGTAGAGGCATCTGTGGTCCCCCAGGGTTTGCTCGGGGCACCGTGTCTCAACGAGGGCTGTCAGATTCAGCAAAGAAAAGTATGGCATGAGACTTACTTAATATGCATAATTATTTGCCTGGCAAGCCTGACCACAACCCAAGTCAAAAATTTAGCTGAAACATGGAGTATTATGAGCATGGACTAGTGTTTCCCCAAGTGGGTATTACTGGATATTAGTAGATTTGTACATGCTACGTATTTTTTTTAAAAAAGGTTCTGTGATTAGCTATGTGATTTAAACTAGGTTAATTTCTTCCGGTTGGATTGTTCAGATCATTGAATAGTCTCATTGTGAGTTTCCAAGAAAAGTAGAGTGTCCTGAGCACATTTGCCAGCCAAACACTTTCTTGATCAGTTCTCCCTTTGGAAAATGCCAATCCTTGAGTCGCTGGGCTCTGGTGGCAGTGGGGTAGGACTGCTGTCTACTGAGTACGACTGTGCCCTTTCCTCTGCTGTGGGACGACACCCAGTCAGGACTGTCCTCTGCCCCTGCTATGTCTGCCTGCTGACAGGAGCCCGTTCCCCCTGAAGAATGGAAGCGACTCTTCTGTCTGGTCATGGTGGAGCTGCAAAGTCATCATCTTTTCTGCTCAGTCCCTGCTCAGGCTGCTTTCAGAAGAGGTCATCCTGAATTTGTGTCAAGTTCGGAGGAAGCAAATTCCTCTTCTTTCCCTTAGGTTGAAATGAATCACAACGTCGGCTGTAAAACTTCTGTCTTTTTAAGCTGATGCAGAGTGAAGGTGCTTCATTTCAGGAATCATTTTGCATGCCTGGTCTTTTGCACAGCCTTGTTGACCATGATAAGCCCAATCAAATTGAACTTGAATGCTGTATTAAAAATGGGAATTCTGTTTGAAGTCGGTCTTCCCACAGAAAAGCTCCAAATTCACAGGAACATCGGACACATCTAAAAATTCATACCAAGAACAAGAAAACATGCTGAGGAGGAGGGCTGTTGGGAAGATTTGCACACTCATTTCACCCAGTGACCACGAATTGGAATTTACCTTTGGATTTCTGGTATGAAAATATTATGTACTTCCCTTGACCTTTTACTTCTGCACGCATTGATGCATTCATTTTTTAAATTTTTTGCTTAAAATGTTTTTTTAACATTTATTTATTTTTGAGAGACAGAGAAGAGACAGAGTGTGAGTAGGGGAGGGGCAGAAAGAGAGGGAGACACAGAATCCGAAGCAGGCTCCAGGCTCTGAGCTGTCAGCACAGAGCCCAACTCGGGGCTCAAACTCACCAACAGTGAGATCATGAGCTGAGCCAGAGTCAGACGCTTAACCAACTGAGCCACCCAGGCGCCTCAGATGTATTTATTTTTTTAATTGAGGTATAATTGGAACAGATATTTATTTAATAATTGTTTGCAAACAGAAGAGTGACTATTTTGGATTTGAATTACTACTATTATTATGAATATTTGCATTTTCTTTTGTCTACTTTTATAGAGGGCTTATAGCATATTCATTTCATTTACTTCGGATTTTTGGACTTTTATTTGGCCTGAAAGTCCATGTTTTTCTTGGTATTTTCGTTCCTTCCCCTTCTCCTCCTTCTCCTTCTTCTTTTGCAAATAATGATGTATGTGTATGTTTTTTACTTCACTTACGTCATTCTTCTGCTTCCCTAGCCCAGGCCAAATTAGTATCCTAGTGTTAATTATAATTTGCCTTTAGGCAGCATTTTTAAAATAAGTACAAACCAATACAAGGTCTTGGAAAAAACTAAATTTAGGGAAAGCAACATATAATCTTTATATAATGTTAAAATGTACTATAATTATTATTTTTAAAATTTTCCTGTATGGTTGATCTTTTTTTATTTATACTGTTCCACTAACAACTTTATTTTCTTCCTTGTATTAATTCTAATCGTAGTTATTTTCATTTAAAAATTTTTAAATTATAGCTTTCTTGAGATATAACTCACATACCATAAAGTTTACCCTTCTAAACTGTACAGTTTAGTGGTTTTTAGTATATTCACAGAGTTGTGCAACCATCACCACTATCAAATTCTAGAACATTTCCATCACCCCAAAAGAAATTCCATACCCATTAGCCATCACTCCTCATTCCCCCTTCCTTCTAGCCCCTAGGAAACCACGAATCCACTTTCTGTCTCTATGGGTTTGTCTATTCTGGACATTTCATGTAAATGGAATCCAGTATGTGGCCTTTGTGTCTGGCTTCTTTCACTTAGCATGATCTGTATTCAAGTTTCATCCATGTTGCAGAATATATCTGTACTTTATTCCTTTTACTGCTGATCAGTATTCCATTGTGTGGATAAGCCACATTTTATCCATTTATTGGTTGATGGACATTTGGATTATTTTCACCTTTGGCCTATTATGAATAAGGCTGGTGTGAATATCGTGTACAATTTTTTTTTAACCTGTGTTCAGTCCTCTGGGGTATAGGCTGTGTCCAACGGGAACTCTGTGTTTATCTGTTTGAGGAACTGCTAAGCTGTCTTCCATAGTGGCTGCATCATTTTGGATTCCCAGCAGGGTATGAGGCTTCTGATTTCTCTACACCTTCACTAACACTTGTTGTTGTCTCTCCTTTTGATTCTCACCATCCTAATGGGCGTGAAGTGGTATCTCCTCGTGGTTTTGATTTACAGTTCTCTAATAACTAATGATATTGACATGGTGGGGTTTTTTTTTAAAATACTTTCCAATGATAGGTTCTGAGAGTGAAAGCCAGCATGATTAAGTTTTGTGTCTAGATCGGCCCTGGTTTAGAATTGAGTATATTCATTTGATAGATGTTTCATCTTTATCATTGTGGCAGTGATGTCATTTTGAGAAAACTCATGCGGTAAACTAAAAAGGGATGGAGTAGCTCTTGTTTTGTTATTCTGGTTTCATTCATAATTTTATAAAATAAAATAAAATTAGCAGATGATAATGAATCATCTGCACGTGGGTCAGGTTTCCTGGGAGATTACAGAAAAGTAGGTGACATGCCTCTGCCTCTGAAGAGCTGACAGTAAAACGGAAATGACAGCAGATAGAGCAACTCACTCTCTTGTCATAAAACCAAGTTGTGGGGCACCTGGGCGGCTCAGGTGGTTAAGCAGCCGACTTCAGCTCAGGTCATGATCTCATAGTTTGTGAGTTCAAGCCCCACATGGGGCTCTGTGCTGACAGCTCAGAGCCTGGAGCCTGCTTTGGATTCTGTGTCTCCCTCTCTCTGCCCCTCCCCCCTCAAAAATAAATTAACATTAAAAAAAAACACAAATTGTTCATCTATAAAATAAATCAGGACAGGGTGAAGATTGTTTGACAATAACCCAGAGAGCTCTCCAGGCCTGAAGCCTTGGTGTCTCCTCTGACTTGTTTTGCCCTTTGATCTGCTAGGTCTCGCTGCCCACTCATTCTTCCTCCATCATGCTTCCTTTTCCTTTAAAGTTTTTATTTTCATCACCCGGTGCTCAACACAAGTGCACTCCTTAATCTCCATCTCCTATTTCCCCCTTCCCCCCTGCCCACCTCCCCTCTGGTCGCCATTGTTTTGTTCTCTATAGATAAGAGTCTGTTTCTTGGTTTGTCTCTCTCTTTCTCTGTCTCTCTCCCCCCACCCTGCTTTGCTTATTTGTTTTGTTTCTTAAATTCCACATATGAGTGAAATCATGTGGTATTTGTCATTCTCTGACTGACTTATTTCACTTAGCATTGTATTCTCTAGTTCCATCCGTGTCATTGCAAATGGCAAGACTTTATTATTTTGTATGGCTGAATAACGTTCCATTGTATATCTCTACCACATCATCTTTATCCATTCATCAGTCAGTGAATAACTGGGCTGCTTCCATATATTGCCTGTTGTAAATAATGCTGCTATAAACATAGGGGGTGCATATATCCCTTTGAATTAGTGTTTTTGTGTTCTTTGGGTAAATACCCAGTAGTGTACTTGCAGGATCGTAGGCTAGTTCTCTTTTTAACTTTCTGAGGAACCTCCACACTGTTTCCACAGTGGCTGCACTAATTTGCATTTCCACCAACAGCGCATGAGGGTTCCATTCTCTGCACATCCTCACCAACACCTGTTGTTTCTTGTGTTTTCGATTTTAGCCATTCTGAATAGCTGTGAAATGATATCTCATTATGGTTTCAATTTGCATTTCCCTGATCATCAGTGATAATGAGCATCTTTTCATATGTCTGTCGGCCATCTGTATGTCTTCTTTGGAGAAATGTCTGTTCATGTCCTCTGCCCGTTTTTAATTGGATTAATTGTTTTTGTGTGTGTCAAATTGTATAAGTCCTTTATATATTTTGGAAACGAACCCTTTATAGGATATGTCATTTGCAAATATCTTCTACTCAGTAGTTTATCTTGTACTTTTGTTGATTGTTTCCTTTGCTGTGCAGAAGCTTTTTATTTTGATGTAGTCCCAATTATTTATTTTTGCTTTTGTTTCCCTTGACTCAGGGGACTTCTCTAGAAAAAGCTGTTATGGCCAATGTCAGAAAAAGTACTGCCTGTGCTCTTTTCTAGGATATATATGCTTTCAGTTTTCACATTTAGGTCCTTAACCCATAATGAATTTACTTTTATGTATGACTTAAGAAAGTGGTCCAGTTTCATTCTTTTGCATATTGCTTTTCAGTTTCTCCAATCCATTTGTTGAAGAGACTGTCTTTTTCCCATTCGGCATTCTTTCCTGCTTTGTCAAAGATTAATTGACCATATAATTGTGGGTTTATTTCTGGATTTTCTATTCTGCTCTATTGATCTATGTGTCTATTTTTGTGCCAGTACTATACTGTCTTGATTACAACAGCTGTGAAGTCCAGAATTGTGATGCCTCGAGCTTTGCTTTACTTTTTCAAGACTGTTTTGGCTATTCCGGATTATTTTGTCGTCTATACAAATTTTAGAATTGTTAGTCTAATTCTGTGAAAAAT
Source organism: Cryptoprocta ferox (assembly GCA_028646485.1). Classification (NCBI taxonomy): domain Eukaryota; kingdom Metazoa; phylum Chordata; class Mammalia; order Carnivora; family Eupleridae; genus Cryptoprocta; species Cryptoprocta ferox. The sequence goes on along the minus strand of CM053577.1, from coordinate 8,432,550 downwards.
GCTGTTGGTATTTTGATAGGGATTACATTAAATCTGTAGATTGCTTTGGATGGTGTAGATATTTTAACAATACTTGTTCTTCTAATCCATGAGCAGGTGGAATGTCTTTTGATTTTTTGGGTCATCTTCAATTTCTTTCATCAGTGTTTTATACTTTTCAGAGTACAGGTCTTTCATCTCTTTGGTTAGGTTTATTCCTAGGTATCTTATATATTTTTTGCAACTGTAAATGGGATTGATGCCTTAATTTCTCTTTCCACTGCTTCATTATTGGTGTATAGAAATGCAACAGATTTCCATATGTTGATTTTGTACCCTGTGACTTCACTGAGTTCACTTTTCAGTTCTAGCAATTTTTGGGCAGAAGCTTTTGGGTTTTCTATATAGAGTATCATGTCATCTGCAAATAGTGAAAGTTTTACTTCTTCCTTACCAATTTGGATGCTTGTTATTTCTTTTTCTTGTCTGATTGCTATGGCTAGGGCTTCCAGTACTGTCTTGAATAAAAGTGAGGGATGCGTGGGTGGCCCAGTCAGTTAAGTGTCCAGCACTTGATCTCAGCTCAGGTCATGATCTCACAGGTTGTGAGATCGAACCCTGGGTTGAGCCCTGAACTGACAGTACAGAGCCTGCTTGGGATTCTCTCTCTCCCTCTCTCCCTGCCCTTCTCCATCTGGGCAATCTCTCTCTCTCTCTCTCTCTCTCTCTCTCTCTCTCAAAATAAATAAATAAACATTTGAAATGAAATAAAATGAAATAAAGTGGTGAGAGTGGACATCCTTGTCTTTTTTCTTAATCTTAGGGGGAAAGCTCTCATTTTTCTCCATTAAGGATGATATTAGCTGTGGGTTTTTCATATATGGCCTTTATCATGTTGAAGTATGTTCCCTCTAAACTGACTTTATTGAGGGTTTTTATCATGAATGGATGTTGTACTTTGTCAATAGATGCTTTTTCTGCATCTGTTGAAATGATCATATGGTTTTTATCCTTTCTCTTGTTGATGTGATGTATCATGTTGATTAATATGCAAATATTGAACCACCGTTGCATTCCAGGAATAAATCCCACTTAATCATGGTGACTGATTTTTTAATGTATTATCGGACTTGATTTGTTAATATTTTGATGAGGATTTTTGCATTTATGTTTATCAGAGATATTGGCCTGTAGTTCTCTTTTTTGTGGTATCTTTATCTCTTTTTGGTATCAAGGTAATGCTGGCCTCATAGCATGAATTTGGAAGTTTTCTTTCCTCTTCTATTTTTTTTTTACTAGTTTGAGAAAAATAGATATTAACTCTTCTGTAAATGTTTGGTAGAATTCTATTGTGAAGTCATCTGGTCCTGGACTTTTGTTTCTTGGGGGTTTTTTTGATTACTGACTTAATGTCCTTGCTGGTAATTGGTCTGTTCAAATTTTCTATTTTTTTCCTGATTCATTTTTGGGAAGTTATATGTTTCCAGGAATTTATCCATTTGTTCTAGGTTGTCCAGTTTGTTGGTATATAATTTTTCATAATCTCTTATAATCTTTTTTTATATTTTTGTGTTTATATTTCTGTATTTCTGTGGCATCGATTATTATTTCTCCTCCTTCATTTCTGATTTTCTTTCAGTCCTCTCTCTTTTTTTCTTCTTTTTTTTATTAGTCTGATTAAAAGTTTATCAATTGTGTTGATCTTTTATAAGAACCAGTTTCTGGTTTCATTGATCTGATCTATTGTTTTTTTTTACTTTCTATTTCATTATTTCTGTCTCATCTTTATTATTTCCTTCCTTCTACTAGTTTGGGGTTTTGTTTGTTCTTCTTTTCTAGCTCCTTTAGGTGTAAGGTTAGGTTGTTTGAGATTTTTTTCCCCTGCTTTTTGTTATAGGCCTATATTGCTATAAACTTCCCTCTTAGAACAGCTTTTGCTGCATCCCAAAGGTTTTGAACCATTGTGGGGTGTGTGTGTGTGTGTGTGTGTGTGTGTTTTCATTTCTTTCCATGTACTTTTTAAATTTCTTCTTTTATTTCCTGGTTGACTGAGTTGTTGTTTAGTAACATGTCATGTAACCTCCATGTATTTGTGGTTTGCGGTCTTTCTAGATTTTTTTTTTCTTTGTGGTTGACTTCTAGGTTCACAGTGTTGTGGTCAGAAAAAATGCAGAGTATGACTTCAATCTTCTTGAATTTGTTGAGACTTGTTTTGTGACCTAATATGTCATTTATTCTGGAGAATATCCCATGTGTACTTGAAAATATGTATTCTGCTATTTTAGGATGGGATGTTCTGAATATACCTGTTAAATCCATCTGGTCCAGTGTATCATTCCAAGTCATTTGTTTCCTGTTGATTTTCTGTTTAGATAATCTGTCCAATGATGTAAGTGGGTTGTTAAAGTCCTCTACTATTATTGTATTATCATCAGTTAGTTCTGGCATGAACTATTTTATGTATTTGGGTTCTCCCAATTTGGTTGCATAAATATTTATAATTGTTTTATCTTCTTGTTGGATTGTTGCTTTTATTATTATGTAGTATCCTTCTTTTCCTCTTGTCATAGTCTTTGTTTTAAAGTCCCTTTTGTCTGGGGTGCCTGGGTGGCTCAGTTAGTTAAGCTTCTGACTCTTGATTTTGACTCAGATCATGTCCTCATGGTGCGGGAGATAGAGCTCCACATCGGGCTCTATGCCGACAGCACGAAGCCTGCTTGGGGTTCTCTCTCTCCCTTTCTCTCTCCCCGTTTCTCTCTTTCTCTTAAAATAAATAAAGGAAATTTTTTAAAAGTTTATTTTGTCTGATACAAGTTTTGCTTCTCTGGCTTTCTTTTGATATTCATTTGCTGATAAATATTTCTCCATCTCCTCACTTTCAATGTGTTTCAAATTTTTAGGTATAAAAATGAATCTCTTGTAGGCAGCATGCAGGTAGGTCTCGTTCTTTATCCATTCTGTCACCCTACATCTTTTGTTGGAGCATTTAGTCCCTTTCCATTCAAAGTAATTATTGATAGATATGTATTTATTGTCATTTATTACTTGTTTTGTGGTTGTTTCTGAAGATTTTCTCTGATCCTTTATTGTCTTTCTCTCTTTCATGGTTTGCTGGTCTTCTTTAGTGATATATTTGGATTTCTTTCTCTTTGTTTGCATATTTATTAGTGGTTTCTGATTTGTGATTACCATTAGGTTTATATATAACATCTTCTGGATATAACAGTTTATATTTAGTTGATAGGCATTTAAGTTTGAACCCATTCTTTACTCCTCTCCTCCCCACAATTTAGGTATATGGTGTCACATTTTACATCTTTTTATTTTGTAAGTTCCCTGACTGATGTTTTTACAGAAATATTCATTTTTACTGCATTTGCATTTTCTACCCTCATACTGTCATTTATGGTCTTTCCTTTCTACTCAAAGAGTCCCCTTTAATATTTCATGCAGGGCTAATTTAGTGGTCATGAACTCCTTTAGTTTTTGCTTGTCTGGGCAACTTATTTTATTTTATTTTATTTTATTTTATTTTATTTTATTTTATTTATCTTAGAGAGTGCAAGCAGGGAAGAGGGGCAGATAGAGAGACAGAATCTCAAGTAGACTCTACACTGAGCTCCAACATGGGGCTCGATCCTATGACTCTGGGATCATGATGTGAGCCAAAATGAAGAATTAGACATACAACTGACTGAGCCATCCAGGCACCCCAGTCTGGGAAACTCTTTATCTCTCCTTCTATTCTGAATGATAGCCTTGCTTGATAGAGCATTCTTGGCTGCAGGTTTTCCCCATTCAGCACTTTGAACATATTATGCTACTCCTTTCTGGCTTGGAAAGTTTTGCTGAAAAGTCTGCAGATAACCTTATGGGGTTTCCTTTGTATGTAACTGTCTTCTTTTCTCTTGCTGCTTTTAATATTTTTTGTTATCACCATGTTTTGCCAGTTTAAGTACAGTATGTCTTGGTGTGTATCTGCTTTTGTGGATTTTGTTGGGGATGGTGGTTTCTCTGTGTCTCCTGGATCTGAATTACTGTTTCCTTCCTCAGATTAGGGAAGTTTTCAGCTATTATTTCTTCAAATAAATTCTCTGTCCCTTTTTTTCTCTCTTTTTTTCTGGGACTCCTGTAATACAAATATTATTACATTTGATGGAGTCACTGAGTTCCCTAAATCTTTTCTCATTTTTCATAATTCTTTTTTCCATCTTTTGTTCAGCTTGATTGCTTTCCATCATTCTGTTTTATAGGTTATTAATTCATTCCTCCGCTTTTTCCAGCCTGCTGTTCATTCCATCAAGCATGTCTGTCATTTCATTTAACAAGCTCTTTATCTCTGCGATGTTATCCTCATCTCTGTATTAATGGTTTCACTGGTGTCTTCCACTCTTTTCTCAAGTCCAATGAGTATCCTTATGATCATTGCTTTCAATACTCCCTCAGGCACATTACTTACATCTGTTTTTCTTAGATCTCCAACTGTAGGCTTGTTTTGTTCTTTCTTTTGGGACAAATTCTTTGTCTTCTCATTTTGTCTTAGTCTCTCTGCCTGTTTTTCTGTGTTAGGAAAGTCAGCTACATCTCCTATGCTTAAGGGTAATGGTTTTATGAAGAAGAGTTCCCGTAGTGCCTTTAGTGCAGTGTCCCCTATTCCCCAGGGCCTGATGCTTCCGGGAGTGTCTCCAGTGTGGGCTGTGTCTTCTCTGCTGTTGCTTCCTGGCCACTTTATCCATCAGGCCGGTCATCTGCAGTGGCTCTCTCCACCTGTTGTGGGCAGTGTTTGGTCCCTGGCCTGAATGTGCATTATATATGCATTATATATATGCAAAATCCTATGCATTATATATGAAATACAATGAAGTTTGTCATTTTTTGGTGGAACACCTTATAGTAGCCTTGATATTTGTTCTGCAGAAAAATGCTGTAATGACACTGAGAGCAGAGAGGTGCTTTCAGTAAGAGACCCTGATGTGAGCTGAGGGACAGTCCCAGGGCTCCCTCTCACACATGAACTGCAGAACCAGCTGTACCCTGTCTCCCTGCTTCTTACTCTGCTCTCAGGTTTGTGTTTTTCTCATGTACCTTCTCTTTTGTTGTATTTAGTGCAGTCCATAATGTACACTCATAAGCGCTGGGGCTTCATGTGTACACATCCAGTATTTAGCAAGCAATATTTCGGTCATGGCATTTTGCAGCCTAGTAGCCTGAAATGCTTATTATTGTGGTTCTTATGATCTAGTACCTGTGTTAGTGATCACCCTTCAAGACCCCCTACTCCACACCCTCTACCCAGTTGACCATTTGTTATTACATTCTGCTGGAAAAGTCCAAAAATTTTGTTTCTAGCCCTCTAATTTTAAAATCATCTTTTCCAACCCCAAAGTCTTGGATGCCCTGGTTAAATCATGCACCCCTTTCCTTTAAAACACTGCTTTAAAATAATAGGAATAACCTGGTGTCCTTCAGTCATTCCACTAATTGAAGCAGTATTTAAGTACTTCCTCATTTGTTATGGATGCCATATGTGTATGTATATTCGTGGAAGCACAGATGCATATTATGTTTGTTTGCAGTGTATTGTTGCTTTTACTCGTCTCTCTTTCTCCAGACACACATGCATGTGCACACACACACCCACACAGACACAAACACACACAAACATTTACACATACTTTTTTTTTTTGCTTGATCTGACCTTCCCATTATATAATAAACTCCTTGCAGTGCATGCCTCACCTCACATTCTTCATGGTGTCTAATTATTCATCTTTGGTCTATCTAAGCAATATCTTAAGCTATAGGCATCCTCCATTTTACTAACTGAGAAGTAAATGCCAGCCATCTTTGTTTTCCAGGTTCCATTTCTACAGTGGATCAGTTGATGTCAAGTGTGCGTGGAAATGCTGAGCCAGCTGAACATCTTCAATAGTTTGTAACATGCTCTTGGGGCATGTTTCAGAAAAATATCACTCATTATGGAGAGCCATACCACCCTCCCACAGCTCACTCTCAGGACAGAAAATATAACGAGAATAATTGGAAATTCACTTGAGCTGGACCAACTGTGCAATTTACAAAAAATTGGTTTTCGAATAGCTGTCTTTTACCTTTTCTCTAAGTTTCTACACAGAATTTTTTAATAGTTTTGTTAAATATCTTTGGAGCTGAGGCCCTAGTTCTTTGGTGACATCTTGCACTCGTGTTTTTTTCGTGACCGTTTGGATGAACTGTTCAAGAGAATGAACCACACCACCATGTTGGTAGCTGGCAGCTGAGGCTCTTTTATGTGAAGAGGTGGAAGGCTTTGACATTGATGCTGAGTTGACTTATAAAGCATCTAGTTTTATGTCGTTCCAAATGCTTCCAAATGGCAATCAGGTGGGACAAATTCTGATGGTCAATTTTTTAAAAAATACACTTTCTTACATCTGGAAGTTTCCATTACTTGGAACCAAGATGGTGCTATTTTAGGAAAATTATGCCTGGCTTTATTTGATCTTAAGGGAAAAGAAAAGAGCACTAAATCACCCAGTAGGATGTTTACTTTTGCCAGAAGACTGAACTGACACTCATTCAAGAAGTGATCCCAGTTTGCAGGTAAAAAGCATCATTTCTGTGGCCTGCTGCACATACTGCAGTATTTTAGCACCTCGAGAATTCCACTTAACAGTGAGAATGCAGCAAGGAAATGCTGTACTTTTCCCTTTTCTTCTTTACTCTGGGATGCAAAAGTTATACAATATATTCATTTTTGATCTGGCTAAAAATAAAAATAGAAGAAACACATCTGAACCAATAATGAGGAAAAACAAGACTATGTTCTTAAAAGTTAAATTGACAAGGGAAAGAAAATGGTACCCAAAGAAACAATGGCAAGATGGGCCCAAACTGGGTGACATGAACTTGAAAACTGTCTGATTTGAACCAGCCCAGAAGTAATTCCTCTCGGATCCAAGAATATGGACATTGGAATGACCTAAGGGAAAATTATGTCTTAATAGTTGTTCTTGAAATGACCCCTGAAGGGTGGATGGTAATTTACAACTTCTGTCCTGCTGACATTCATTGGCCCCATCAGAATACACCGAGGGTCACCACCTCAATGGTGAAGCAGGTGCTGGGGAATCTCACCATCCCTGGGCTGTGGGCTTCCCTCCAGAGAGTGGGGGGAGGTTAGAAGGAAGCAGTGAAGCCCAGGGAGCTCATGTTGGTGTGGTTTGCCAAGGTAGAATGTAGGAGAGGCAGGAAATCATCCTGTTTCCAGAACACGTGAGTGTGGCAAGATCGGGTTGGAGAGAATTAAGGTGTGATGGACAAGGGAGCTCGAAGATGGGGCAATTTTTGTCACCATCCTGAGCACCAATCGCCCACTCTTCTGCTTTCTGAGAATTCCTGTTCTCAGGCCTGTGACCTGCTGGGCCGGGGCTATTCCCGCAGCCTCCTGAGAGCTGCCCAGGCAGGCAGGTGAGTGGGCACTGTGTGCGGAAGCAAGGGAAAGCGCTTTGTGTTGGAGAGCCAGTGTGCTGGAGCTGGTGGCTTTCCTCTGCCCGCCCCCCCCAGGGGGGCGTTTTGAGTCCCCTCGTCTGAGTGTAAAGGAGAGGAATTCTGGGTGTCAGCATTCTAATGCTCTCCCTTCTGAGACAGCTGTGCGGCCCTGGCCTGGTGACTGACTCCCTGTGCCCTGGACATGATTCCAAGCTGCAGAGAGGAAACCTTTCTCCTCTTTCTTCACTAGATGATTTCTCAGGATTGGAGACAGACACAGCGATACCCACGGAAGAGGCATACGTTATCTATGATGAAGGTATTAACTAGTTTTAGACAGATTGGATTTGGACAGTTTCTCTCCTTTTAATTACTGAGTGGATGATCTCCATTTTCTGAGTTTCCTTCAGACTCTGAGCTGCATGGCAGTGCTTGGGAAGGTGGTTCTACCCCAGCTTCCAAGTGAGCCCCCCATTTGTATTTGATCCAAAGAAGAACAGTGTGCTTCGTTGGGAATGCAGCCTTCAGACAAGCCCCTGTGCCCCCCATTCTCTCCCGCCCCCCCCCCAGGAACTCTGGAGCTGCTTGTCTGGGCCTCCCCTTCTGCCACAATGTGAACCCACTTAGTTTAACCCACAACTTTCCTTCCTCTCATTTTCCCCTTTTCTCTCCTTTTCTCATTACATATAAGATGCAGTGCTATAGAGGTGTCAGTTTTTTATCACAGAACCTTTTCAAGTGAGGGTAAGCTTATAAGATGAAGAATGCAAAATACCTTGGATAGAGTCTGGAACAGCCATTCCATAAGTGTAACCAGTGCTCTTATTCCATTATGCCCCTGTGATGGTTCTGTGTGTTTTATAAGTTGCCACAGCAGTGCAAAAACTTCTTGTGGGCATCTTGTGGGCTTGTTCCCAGCCTTGTGCTGGCCTGTGACACTCAGGATGTTCTCACTTTTGTGCTCCCTTGTTATCTGTAGCTCCAGTGGCCTGAAACCACCAATGGGAGAATAATGTCACCTTTGATGCAGTCATAAGAAAGTTTGATATAGTGGTTTCATCCCACAGTTTAAAAAAAAAAACTGACTTAAAAGAAAAACAATGGATGTCAGAGAAGAAAGAAAAGTTTCTTAGCACCTTTGAAAACACTAAACTCATTTCTTATTTGAGCAGTGGAAAGGAAGCACTGTTTTCTTTTTTAAATGTTAAAGGATTAGGGGTGCCTGGGTGGCTCAGTCAGTTAAGCGTTCAACTCTTTTTTCAGCTCAGGTCATGATCTCACAGTTCATGAGTTCGAGTCCCTCATTGGGCTCTGCTCTGACAGTGAGGAGTCTGCTTGGGATTCTCTCTTTCTCTCTTTCTCTTTGCCCCCACCCCACTCACGCTCTCTCTCTCTCAAAATAAATAAACTTAAAAAAATATAAATGTTAAAGGATTAGTTTCCTTAATAGGATTAATCCCCCCTCCTCCCCAGAAAAAAAAGTCCATTCACAGAAGGTAAATTTTTAAGAAGTCAAGTTTATTGTCTAATGTGAATCTTCTATGGCTCTAGAAGAGAAAATGACTTAGGCAGAGAATGGCCAGGGACCAGTAACAGGAGCATGCAAAACCAAATGAATTCTAAGGTTCTATCCAACTCTGATCCTAAAATCTTTTTCTTTTTTTGCTCATATATATTTCCTTTTTCTCTTCCTTTCTTTTATCTGCAGCTGCTTTTCTGAGGGGACTGAAATGGGAGAAATAATTGTTTCATTGGGAACAAATTACATTCAGGCATAGCATTTATTTTGGGGTGTGTGGGTGTGTGTGTTTTAGTCTCGGGTTGAATGTTAAGAAGGTGTCTCTTGGCCATTCATGGTGCCTCTTTTCTGGAAGTGCCCAATTGCAAAGCTTTCATATCATTTCAGATTATGAATTCGAGACCTCGAGGCCACCGCCCACCACCAGGCCGGCCACCACCAGGCCCCCCACCACTGCCGCGGCCCCTGAGGTCATCCCACCAGAAGGCTCTATTAGCTCCTTCCCTGGAGAAGAATTTGATCTGGCTGGAAAGAAACGATTTGTTGGTAAATAGAACTTCCTTAATCAGAGAAACATGGGGTTTTAACTTTTTTTTTTACTTTGAGGAAGAGCATAACTAATTTCTTGGCCTGGTTGAGGCAGCCCATTTGGAGTAGAAGCTTTCCCAGAGTGAAGTTTCCATTTGGGGGTGATTCAGTGAGTCAGTCCTGCTTGGATGCACATTAACTTGCTTTCTGCAGAAGTCAGGAATGGGAAGTGTGCAGGGGAAAGTTCGATATCCAACAGAGTAAAGCTTGGAGAGGCTGCCTCGTGCAGACCAAGAGTGAGGAACACTTTCAAACATCTTCAGGATCAGAGAACATGACTAGTTTTGTTCCTACAACTTTTCCAAGCTGGGGCTTCGACTAGGGCTCGTCTATATGTTGCTTGTTAAGTTCTTCCTAAAAGATGAGCACTTTCCTGAACTGAGCTACTGGTACTTCTTATGGCACCATGGAGCCAAAGCTAGTTTTCTTCTGTTGTTTCCTGTGATCTTCCTTAGCCTCAGGGACTTGGGATCTCGAAGTTTACTTCATTCTTCTTTCTCAGTTATTGAACAATTTCAAGAGGAAATTCTATTTCACTAAACTGTGCTTCACTCCCTGTGGGAGTCTTCTTTTCCCATGCCCTTAATGAACTTCACTAACGAGACAGATTAATACATTACTAAGTGGAAAAAAATATTACCAAGTGGAGACAGGCAACAGCTTAAACTAATATCACACTTTTCTGTTTCCAAAACAAATGTGCTGCCATTAGCAGAGAACAGCTCTCACCAGCCAACATGTAGTACTGAGTGTCTAAACCTCATGTGCTTGAAGAACAAGAATATTAATTTGAGGTACCATTCCTGAGGCAAAGGCTAATGCTGGCTCATGGCATCTAGCAGCCTGGCTGAGTTCACCAAATGTTCCGATCTTCCTCTCTGTGGTTCCCTGACAGAAATGAAAATGCTTTCAGCACTGTTGTTTGCTGTTCCAAAGAGCTTTTCTGAAGACTGAGAGGCTTACTGTTGTCTGGCTATTTTCATATGTCTATAACTCTATAAAGCATAGTAGATTACGCCCCCAAATTTCCTGATTAGATCCATCGACAAGCTCTCAAGACCTAATTTTATACAAATTATTGAAAAATAGAGGATCTAAAAATTGCTGTTAGTCCCAGTGGCCACGAAGAATGAGAACTTGTACCAAAAGATACAGTGGAACATTTAGAAAGTACTAGAAATTGTTACTGAAAGCACTTGAGAGTCTTGCATGTATAAAGCCCTAGCTCCAGCTCTAATTCCTTGACATTTCTGTCTTCTTACAGAGCATGTATGATAAAGAGGTGTGGGCTGGAGGTACAGTCTCCTGTCTGACCCTTGTTTTGTGAGCCCTCTTGGCATCAGTGGGCTCAACTGGAACATGGGATATCCGTCCATGTCCTGCTTTATTCCCAGGGCCCTTGTAGCCACTAAGATATGTGTGTAGAAAAACCTTGAACCTGTCCATAAATGAGAGTCACTATTACTGCACTTAACAGTAATGTTGTAAAGACTGTTCAGGCCTGACCTTGTGTGGATATTCCAGGTGGTCATGGGTATCCCTGAAGCTCCATGGAAGGCCACACAAGGACTGAAGGCTAGAAACTGTACATCTTGATCAGTGATTTTTTTTTTTTCTGGTTCCAAGTCAGTCTAGGGAATGAATTGTGCTGAGAAAGTTGTAGAGCTCCAGTTAAGTGTCAGCTGGGCCTGATTTATACTTTTCCAAAAGTCTGGGCATATGAAAGGCAGAATGCTGCAGACTTATACTATGTTGAATTACAGTTTGGAGATCCTTCAAAGTTACTTTGAAGACATAGACATTGATGTTCACGGAGTAACAGGATCTTTTGAAACCACTGGGTTGGAAGATGTAAATGCGTGGATCCATTAAAGAGAGCTAGGCATGCATTTATGAGTTTAGCATCAGGACTGATGGCTCTGGAGCCTCTGTCTAGCCAGGAAAGACTGAATGGTGGGTCTGCTCCATGGAGCAGACATTATGTTTTTGCCTCTAGGGGAAGCTTTCAACAATACAATTGGGTATCTCTTTTCTTTTCCAGCTCCTTATGTGACATACCTAAGTAAAGACCCATCAGCCCCATGCTCTCTGACTGATGCTCTGGATCACTTTCAAGTGGACAGCCTGGATGAAATCATTCCAAATGACATGCGGAAGAGTGATCTGCCTCCTCAGCATGCCCCCCGCAACATCACTGTGGTTGCTATGGAAGGCTGCCACTCATTTGTCATTGTGGACTGGGATAAAGCCACCCCAGGAGATGTGATAACAGGTGTGCCCAAGGAAGATGCTCAGCATTCTCATTAACCTTTAGATGGAAACTACAGACTATAAAAGATGAAAAGATGATGGATATAAGTGGATGGATGGAATGGATGGATGGATGGATGGATGGATGAATAGATGGATGATGGATGGGTGGATTGGATGGATGAATGCAAATACCTCCTTTTAAAATGATTAAATATAGCCAAAAAGGAAAGCCTTGTTGGCTAGTAAGAAGAGCACTGGGTGGAAGTCAAAAGTCCTGAATCTTAGTCCTAGGATGGTTTGTATGACCTTGAAATAGCTACTTTATCTCTCTGGACTTTGGTTTCTTCATATGCAAAATATGGTTCTATCTCTAACATTCTGTAATCCTGGAAATGGCCAGGGAGTCCACATAGCCATTTGTAAGATCAGATCCCTGCAGCACAAGTGATGAAAGACCTCCTAATGTGCACTGCCCCGTGTGAGAGTCAACCCTGGGATCAAGACTCTGCCTCTGGACTTAATTCAGACACGATGCCTGGAGAATTGTAGAGGGCATGTTTCTGAACCACGTACCATTGTTAATATGAATCCCGAGCTGTCCAAAGCTCCCTGGAGAATTTAGTATCATCACATCATCATATATCCTACACCTAACCTGAAATCAAACCTCAGTGCCCTAATCCCAAGTAGTCATGCCTCTAGCATAAATAGTACAGGTGGGGTATTTATATATTGGGCATTCCCAGTATAAGGCTGTGCCAATTGCTGCTACATTCATAACCATGGAATATTTTGGTGCATGACAGCCCTGCAATGTGCAGGAAAAGCAACAGACCTCAAAAGGCAAAAGGGAAAAATAGTGGGAGCTCTTTATCAATACATGAATCGAGCACCAGCTGCTGTTACATACAACGTCACTGTGAGCACACATGGCTTGCCGTCACTGTTATCACAGGAGTAGGAAATCCTGTGGAGAGAGCAGCGGCCCTTCACAAGTTGTCCCATGGTATTTGTTGAAGAAAGAAAAGAATGCATTCCTCCAGGGAACAATGTGGAAAGGGCTTCGGAGCCCAGCACACCTGCTTCTGGTTCTGACATGCCCATTGGTTAGCTGTGTGACTCTAATCCACTCTCTTTATGTCACCAATGTAGCTCTTGTGAAAGTAATCAGCAGTCACAGGTTGCTAAATAAAGTAGCTTGCTTGCCTCATAGATGCATTCGATGCTGTTGCCTTTCTCCTCCTCGACCTGTGACCTGATTTTCTTAACCTCTGAATCTCTCTCACAGGCTTGTCCGCTTTGCCCCAACAGAAAATGTTGGAACGTCTCAAGATTTGATCCCAAGTCCTCTTTTTTTTTCCTCTAAGTTCTCTTCCTCTGGAATCTCACCCAGGAATGTGGTTTTAATTCATCCTGGAGATGAATGTTTCATTTATAGCTCAAGGCTAGGCCTGCCTCTCCTCCAAGCTTCAAACAGTAAAATCAGATGGGCACTTGATATCATCACCAGGATGTCTCCAAAGCACCTCTGACTCAGCATATCCAAAATCAAACTCATGATCCTTCTGACACCCAAATTTGCTTATCTGTGTTTCCTATCTCAGAGAATGACCCCACTCCCCACCCCATTTCTGCAGGCAGGAAGCTTTGGGATTGTCTTCAGATCTTCTATAATTTCCCCACCATATTCAGTTCATCACTCAATCTGAATCCTTTCAATTTTACCTTCCAGGCTTCTCTTGAACCCATTCATTTCTCTCCATGAACTTACCACGTGAGCCTGAGTAATCTGTGCTGTTATCACCTCTCACCTGGATATGACTGACAGCAGCCAGCTGGCTAGACCACCTGATCCACACCCCATACCTGATACGTTTTACTCTGCACCAGAGGGAGACATCAAAGACAGTCTGGTTGTGCCTCCCTGTAAAATGAAAAGGAAAAACCTGTATGACCTGAGGGCACTGAGTATTTTCTCTCTTCTGTGCTTCTTCAGTTTCATCTGATGCTGTCCCCCTCCCCATCACTCTGAGACTCCATCCCCTGGTGGTTCCTCTCTCTTCAGCATCTTTCCTGGTATTCCCTCTACATGAGGCCCTCCCCACCTCCTACCCTGGCACTTTAACTGCATCCCATCCTTCAGTGCTCATCTCCATTTTTATGACCCCAGGGAGGCTCCCCCTGTACACGCCTCCAAGTGCATGGATTGCCCCTTCATGACTCTCATCACAACCATGTATTTCTGTCTGTGTGTCTGGCTTGCTGCTCCTTCGGTTTCAGGTAAAACGAGTCACTGCTTTATCTCCAACACTTAATATAGTGTCTGACCAATAGTAAGCACACAGTAAATATCTGTTAAATGAGTTAATGAATGTGAACTTGGACAAAATATTTAACCTCCAAGACTCTCATTCTCTGGGGATAGCAATGCCTACACACTAGAATGAAGAGAATTAATTAAAAGAAAAAACTTGATTGAACATGTTTAGAATAGTGTTTGGCACATAGGAAATGCCTGACAAATATTTTCTTCCTTTGTGATGACATAAGAGACTCATGTAGAGGGTGTGCTGAGCTGTGACATGAACTTCGCTTGGCCTTCTGATGCAGCCTTGAAGCCTTGTCAGGTGTCAGGGACCCCTTGGAATCCATTAATAGATAAGGCAGAAGGAGCCACCTGACAGCTGTCACTAAACATTGAGGTCAAGGGCAGGCATAGATATTCAACAACTAGAAATCAAAGGAGAGCCTTCCTCAAATGGGTGAGGAGACCACTGTGAGTCTGGGGTCTTTCCGTCCCCCACACCTACACGTTCATGCACGTTTGTGTGCGCCATGCAGAATTCACCATCAACAGTTTCTTTGTTTCACATAAAAGACAACTGTATATATCTCTGCCAGGAAATTCTTAAATACTCGTGTGGAGGTCACTGATTTTTCTTCTGCCACCTTTGTCTCTGTGCAGTCAAGGTCAGTCAAGGTGATTAGTTCTGACAAAATGAAGAAGGCCGGGAAATGTGGGAGATAGAAGGAAGGGAACCAGCAGTTGTGAAGAAGTGTGCTTAATTTTGTTATCCATATCTGAATTCATCAGAAGGTACCAACGTTATACCCCATGCAGATGCAACATGCAGCTTGCTCTCATTCTTGAACTTTTCCCACAGAGGGGAATGCCACTGTGCCATTGTGTCTCCCTCGTCCTCCAGGAGGCGTGCCTCATGGGTGATGTGGTTCGTTGATGCTCAGTGGGTTCTTCCTTATCTCCACTTGCAGGTTACTTGGTTTACAGTGCATCCTATGAAGACTTCATTAGGAACAAGTGGTCTACTCAAGCTTCCTCGGTAACTCATTTGCCCATTGAGAACCTGAAGCCAAACACAAGGTATGATGTGTCCATCATTAAAAAGAAAGAGGGAGGAGGGCACCTGGGTGGCTCAGTTAAGTGTCTGACTCTTGATTTTGGCTCAGGTCATGATCTCACGACATGAGATGGAGCCCCTCATTGGGCTCTGTGCTGAGCATGGAGCCTGCTTAAGATTCTCCCTTTCTCTCCCCCTCTGCCCTTCCTTTTAAAAAGGGGAAAAATTTTTTTTAAAAGAGAGAGAGAGAGAGAGAGAGAGAGAGAGAGAGAGAGAGAGAGACTGACCTGTGTGTGTGGTCACAGATATCCTCAAGTTGCAAATGAGAAGATCAGTGAATAGGTTTTATGATTTCTGTTGCAGTCTCTATTTACTTCTCATAGAATTTCCAGGAACACCCACCATATGTCATGTATTTTCTTAGAAGAAATTATTCTATTGTGATTGTTAGTCTATCATGTTTCTATTTTGTTACCAATTTCCCAGAGACTAGACACTACCTACCCTTGGGAAAAGAAAGGTGGTTCTGTGCATTGAAGAGGAGCGGATCCATATGCAGTCACTCATGCGGTGGCTGTAGCCAGCACAACTTTCATGTGTGACATTAATGGGGAAGCAATTGCTAAACATATTAGTCAGCTGGTACCGAGACTCTATGATGTAGAAGGTCAGACCATTTAGAAAGATGTATTTTGCACATTAATAAAGGTTACAAGTACATCTTTCTAAACTGGACAGTGACTGGCTGGCCAGAGGGCCATCTGGGAGCCAGAGTTTCTGGCTCTCACTATGAGAGCTACAAAACTTGTTCCCAAGGCAACAAGGAGGGTGGAGTGTGTATTTCTCCTTTTATCCTATCTGGTTTTGATAGTAATGATCATCAGGAAAGCTTTTCTGGTGGAAGAAAATGGGCAAAGTACCAAGCACATGATGGTCAAGCATGGTGTGTATGTAAACCAGCTCTCTGGGGGGGGGGGATCCCTGGTTTATGATGTTTACCAATTTCTGTAGTGTAAATGGTCCTGCCATGGCCAATTCCAGGCTACCAGTGGGCGTGCATGATTCTTGAATATTTAATGATTGGCTCTCAAGCCCATACAAATGACTCCAGCACACCAGTGTCACATCAAGCCCTATATTTATGGAGCAAAGAGCTCTAAATGACATGTCTGTGGACCCAAGGTCTCTCATTTTCTGTACAGTCAGAGGAAGATGGAGAAGGTTGAAACAAAATACTTTTCTTAAACAGAAATGTGCCAAAGGGATTGGCACAAACTATTATGGGTTTCAGGATTTGACAGGTAAAAAGCAAGGAGCAAAGCAGGAACCAGAGAAAAGCACTTTATTTTTCCCTAATGATGATGAAAAACTGATTAATTAAAGCAAACAAAAACAACACATTTAAGACAATGGAGTCAACATCCAATTTGTGTGTGTGTGTGTGTGTGTGTGTGTGTGTGTGTGTGTGTGTGTGACAGTGCTTTTCCAGAACAGCCTCAGTGTCACAAAGCTGAAAGAAGTGTGGAAGAGGTTTTGCCTTGTAGCTCCTTGTGGTAGAACTTGAATCCCAGTCTCCTGAGCCCCCACCCCATGGCCATGTAGTTGTTTCTAAAACTTTTGCTGCCAGGATGATCTTGAGTTTTGAATAATGTCAGGAGATGGTTATGCAGGATAAAGGTATATTCATTCTTTCAACAGGTCTGCATGAATGCCAACGATTCCTTCAATGTGAACTTAGTATTTGCTCTGCACCAGGCACCAAGCTAAGCCCCGAGAAAGGGAGTGGGAGCAGGTGGGGGAGGTGGGCCATAAACTACACCATGGCCTTGTCTTCATGGAGCTCACAGTCGTAGAGACGGAGTATTCAGCAATAACAAATAATAAACTTTCATGAGTCAGTGTCCTGAGGGAAGGTATAATAGGGGACTTTTTTCCTGAACTTGTGGGGAGAGGGGGCAGTCAAGGAGGCTTCCCTGGGGAGGCAGTAAGCAGCAGTTAACCTGGAGAAGGTGAGTGGGGCGAGGCCAGGTTGTTCTGGGCAGAATGGATGTCCAAAAGCATGGTGTGTTCTGGGAAGGAAGGGAGGCCAGTGTGGTGGCAGAGGAGGAGAAGAGGAGGCTGGACAGGCTGGTCCTGGAGGGTCTTGGGAGTCCCTTGTGGCTCCTAACTTACCCTCTACCCACAGTCAGTGCCCTGATGGACAGGCTGGAAATAGCACCTGCAACTGTAGCCTTCTCTCTGGGATGCCTGCTCAATTACTCCTTCCTCCTCCTCCTCCCCCCCCTTCTTCTTCCTTCTCCTCCTCCTCCTCTCCCTCCTCCTCCTCCTCTTCTACTTTTTTTTAAATTTTATATATTTATTTAGAGAGAGAGCACACAAGCAGGGGAGAAGCAGCGGCGGGGATGGGGAGGTGGGGAGAGAATCCCAAGCAGGATCCACGTTGTCAACACAGAGCCCTACTTGCGGCTCGAACCCACAAGCCCTGAGGTCATGACCTGAGCCGAGACCAAGAGTCAGATGCTTAACCGGCTGAGCCACCCAGGCACCCCGATTCCTTCTTCTGATGGAGAGTGCTGGCCAAGGCACAGAGCACACATGGTTCCTCTGCACAGATTTCCTCAAAACCCCCATGAACAGCCTGACTGTTCATGGGCATAGGGACGCCCATCTTCTCCCTGCGTTACACTGATGCAGAACGTCTCTGGTGGGCCCACATTAGTGGTCACCGCCCTTATTCCATGGATGCTGCATGTCCCCATTGTCAGCACTGTCCTCAGGGCTTCTCCGGAACCCACCTGAGTACCTATGGGAGACACAGGAAGTCAGTCCCCTCAAGACGAGCCACCATGTAAAAAAGACCAAGCTTCTCTTCTTTATAACTGAATCTTGAATTTGAATTTACATGGACATTGCACACCTTGTTCACTGAACTTGATCCCAGATCACTTTCTGGAGTCTTCATGTTTCATTTATACTTAAGCACAAATTTTTGGGCTGGGGGTCTAATCAAAAGAGGGTGCCAAGAACTTATATAAGAAGGCAAGGCTTGGGTTGCTCTTGTCACTTGGGTGAGGTAGAGACTATTAAGTGTTTGAAATATATATTTTTTCATTTCTAGAAGAAGTTTAATGTGGTTTTGAAAATAGGAACCTTACTTTTTTCCATAATTTCATGTTTTTCAGCTTAGCGTATTTAAATTTGCTTTGACACATTAGGTGAAGTTCAAATGGAAATATGTCCTTGGAATTGGGCCGTGTGGGCTTTGTTGGAGGACAGAGTAACTGTGTGGACAGAGAAGGTGGATGAGGGGAACACTTAGGTTTCAGTGGTGAGACAGAACTGATACAGTGAAGCAATCAGATGAGTCCGGCATCTTGTGCCATCTCCACAATTGTAGAGCTGGGCTTCCCTCAGTGGCCCCTGGGGACTGGGGTCAGGACCGCTGGAGGAATGGCTTAAGAAATATTCAGCAGAAATGTCTCATGGAGCCTCTGAGTATGTGTTGTTCCTTAGGTTTTGATTTCCCTTTTTAAGGAAAAGAAAAACGTATCTGTAAGTTTGACCAGTATCACTGACATATGCCAAACCCACTGCCTGCAGAATTTTGCCTTAAATAACTTCATAACCACTGAATAAAAGTATGCATAATTGGGAAAACACAGAGTGCTGAGTGAATTGAGATTTGGAAACTCATATGTTCTTAATTGTGCATATTTTTTTTCAAATGAAATTTAAAAAGGATTCTCTTCTAAATGAGATGTGAATGACTTCCTTGAAAGGCGTAAGAGAAGACAAATTTCCCTAATGAGCTTTTCTTTGCTCTCTGTTTAATCAAACCCAAAGTCAAATATCTCTGTGTAACTGTGAGGCTCAAGGCTCCCTTGGTGATCTCAGAAGGTCCGAGGGCTTGCGCCAGGCCAGTGATGTAACAGAAGTACGACTTTGCAATCTGAATCAATAATTTACCTCTTGAAAATTCAACACACTTTAGTTAGTGGATATAACCCATGTGCCAAGACTGACCATAGGCAAAGGCTTGTTATGAACTCTCTGAAATGGCAGAGCCACCACTTACAGGGGTCTCTTACCCCCTTCTTCACCTGTAAGTAGCTAAGGACTGCAAGAGTACAGGGAGTGTCTGGTGTCCCAGAGGTAGAGAAACCACAAAGATTAATAGTAAATGTAGTGAGTCACAGCTGCGGTGTTGGGCTCCGGTAGTTTGTAACCACTGCTTCTTGTCTGTAGCTCCTAAGAGCACAGAAACCAAGATTGGCCTATCAGTCTCCCGCTAGATGAACAAGCACATTCTCTGTTCCAGGACACAGATTAATCCCTTCGCAGAACCTCTCCAGGCCTTTTCCACTTCCCCTTTTTGGACTTGCTTCTCTTTCCTTGAGGCACAGAAGCTTGAAACTCAGTGACTTTTAAAGCTCCAGAGCCAACCATAGTACTTGTCCCTCGCCCAAAACATCATTGTCAGGTTAGTTCCACTGAGGAGGCCAACCTTGGGACTGGCTCGCCTTCTCCCCGGCCACAGTGAGTTGCATCATTACTGGGTCACACGTCCTGCTTTTTCACACAGAGTCCAGTGATAAGAATTAGGTTACATTCGAACTCTGCTCTGTAAGTGTTTTGTTGCTCTAGCTTCTCCTTCTCAAGCTCTGGAACTCAACTGGGGCGAGAACAGGATAAGAGGGGCGTCCATCCAGGGACAATCCTGTGTTCGGCCATGTAGCCTTGATGCCCTAAGGAACACACACTCTCTAAGTGGCTTATTTGCCCGATTCACTCTTTCTGTTGCCATCAGCCATATTAGTCTATGTTGTTAATTGTGTTATTTTGAAAATTTATTGGAAAATGAGAAAGTTAAGGAAAAATATGAATAGCAGTGATCTGTTAAAAAGTAACACTCCAGGGGTGCCTGGGTGGCTCAGTTGGTTAAGCATCTGACTCTTGGTTTCAGTTTAGGCCATGATCTCAGTTTGTGAATTTGAGCCCCACATTGGGCTCTGTGCTGACAGCGTAGATCCTGCTTGGGATTCGGTCTCCCTCTCTTTCTGCCCCTCTCCTGCTTGCACTCTTTCTCTCAAAATAAATAAATAAACGTAAAAAATAAATAACACTCAGGGCACCTAAGTGGCTCAGTTGGTTAAGTGTCCGACTCTTGATTTTGGCTCAGGTCATGATCTCATGGTTGTGGGATTGAACCCCACATAGGTCTTCACGCTGAGTTCTCTCTCTCTCTCTCTCTCTCTGCACCTCCCCTGCTCTCTCTCTCAAAAAGAAAAAAAAGTAACACTCACACACTGCCACAGAGTAAATGCTCAATAGTTGGGGAATTTGTCTTATTACAGAGAAATTAAAGAAGCTTATCTTTCAGAAAATGTTTTCTTCCAATTTCAGGTATTATTTTAAAGTTCAAGCCAAAAATCCACATGGCTACGGACCCATCAGCCCTTCGGTCTCATTTGTTACAGAATCAGGTATCAGCGACTTCATAGTCTCATTTTTTTCCTTTTCTCAAAGACAAATCGTTTGGAATCATGACAATAGACTTTAAAACCTGAAGTACAATCTTTACTTTTCTATTTAATGAGTTCATATTGGATATCACTTCGCAAAATAAATACCATTTTCTTTCTGCTGTGTGAAAATCTAGATAATAAAATTAAAAGTACTCTTCATTGGGAACTGCCTGGAAAGTGGAAAGGTCACATTCCAATGAAAGGAAAAAAATCTAGTTTTCAACCATGTGGGAAAGATAAGTTTGAATCTCTCTGTAGAAGATTTAGTTGCAGAGCTAATTTTTTTTATTAGAAACAGCTGAAGAGCATCAATGTCATGTGGCCAGAAAGGCGGTTGCTTCTTCCAATTAGTCAGGTCTTCAATGAGTTTCTTTTGCCAGGAGACAAAGATGTCTTTACTTCATACAGAGAGTTTAGTTAGAACACCAGCCAGTCTTACAATCAGTGTCACTCAGAGGATGTCCCCGCACTGGGGACTACTGGTGTACAGAACTCTCCAGCCCTCCAGTAAGATGTTCTTGTGGTTGTGGTCTGCAGCAGTGTGCACAGAGCTGGCCATGGCCACAGTCCTGGGCTAGCAGCCTTTTCATATAGGAAGCCACCCTGGGACCTGGTACCCATGGCTCCAAACCAGGTCACCTTCAGAAGCCCGTCTGAACCACCTGTGCACTAAAATTGCTCTAGCTTCTCTTTGATTAGGTTATTCCCCACATGTAGCTTGATCCCAGGACATTTGTCATTGGCAGATATTCTTAAGCGTGATGATTTGAAATCTGCTGCATCACAGAAAGTGGAAAAAAATAAAATCTTTCATGAGAATATGCTTCATACTAGAAATGCTGGCAAAGGACCTCAAAAGAGTTTTCACTGATTTCACTTAAGAAGTGTGTTCCTCATTAGTAAGTAAGAAAGAGAGAAAATCATCTTCAAGGGTTATTTTGGAAAAGAAAGGAACATATCTATGTTCATGGCTACCTTTCCTAAAAAGAGAGTGGACCTTTGGAAACTATCAGAATTAACATGATAAAAGTCTATAGAAAAAAAATAATTCAAATCGAGAAAGCTGTCAAGAAATTCTGGCCCCAGATCTAAGAAAGAAATATAAACGTAGTTTCTGAGACTGCTGTACAGTTTGGAAGAGACAGCTCTCTGCTACTCCCCCTCCCAAGAAAAGTCCCACCCTAACCTCTATGGTTTCTGAAGAGTGGGTGTTGGAACTCCAGGGCCCCCCGAGACCTCTGAATAAGACTGTCTTTGACAGTCAGCTCCCAGGAGATCCTCCCGCATGCCATTTGACAATTTGATAATTACTTGCAATTTGACAATTATTTGCCCTGGCCATCTCTGCTTTGTTCAGGGAATTTGTTCAAGCTTCTCCTTCCCTTTGTACAGCCCCGCTGAAAGCAGCTAGTTAACAACAGAAACATTATCAAGTAATTAAATTATGGCACTGGCCAAACATGAAAATCCATGAAGCAAATGTGTATGTGTAACGTAGGCTGCACCACAGGGATACACTTTCGTTGTTGTTTGTGCTGTGTTGTTGTTCTATATGTTCCCCTCCACCCCACCCTGGAGTATCTGAGATTTTTTTTTCAGCAGACTATTGAAACTTAAGAGCAGGAGAGCAAAATAAGCATTTACACTTACTTACAGCTAATGGTGGGTCCCTATTCTGTGGGAGTGAATGAAAGGTCTGTACAAAGGGGTAGCTCAAGGGAGATTTGGGTAATGGAAATATTCTGTATCCTGATTGTGGGGGTTCTAAGAATCAATGTATGTGTGAAACTCACAGGATATTTACCCTGAAAGAGCAATTTTTCTCTGTGATCATTAAACAAACAAACAAAAAAGAATGGCCCATGTTTACCTAGCCCATGGCATTTTATAAAAATGAACTTTTTCTTTTGTAACTTTTTAAAAATAGTTTATTTATGTGTATCTGAGAAAGAGAGAGTGTGCAAACACACATGTTCGCAAAAGCAGGGGAGGGGCAGAGAGAGAGGGAGACACAGAATCTAAACCAGGCTCCAGGCTCTGAGCTGTCAGCACAGAGCCCAGCACAGGGCTTGAACTTGCACACCGGGAGATCATGACCTGAGCCAAAGTCAGACGCTTAACCAACTGAGCCACCCGGGCACCCCAAAAATGAACTTTTTCTAAAGCAGAATTCCTTAATAAACTAGTTCCATATTTTCTTAAGTGGCATCATTTGGGCTAAGATACAGAGATTTTTAAATACTGCTTTATTGAGGTGCAGGTGGCATACAGTAAGCCGCACACACATACAGTGTACAACTCAGTAGGTTTTAAAGTGTGTTTGCCCCCTTGAAGCCATCACCACAATCACGCTAGTGAACATCACCATCACCCCAGTGTGCTCCCTGTTGCCCAACCCAGCCCCCACCCCCCGCATGTGCCCATCTTCTCCTGTTTCTAGGCAACCACTCCTTTGCTTTCTGTCTCTCTTGATTATTGACACTTTCTAGAATTTTATATAAATGAAGTCATACAGTATGAACTCTTTTGTCTGGCTTCTTTCACTCAGGAAAATCATTTTGAGGTCCATCCGTATTGTTGTGTATATCAATAGTCCATTCTCTTTTATTACTTAGCAATATTCCATCGTATGGCTGTGCTGTAACTTACCCTTTCACTTGCTCATAGACTTTTGAGTTGGTTCCACTCTTTGGCTAGGACAAACACAGCTGCTATGAACATTCATGTACAAGTGTTCGCATGGACAAGTGCAAAGTGTTTGCACGGACAAGTATTTGCATGGACATGTCTCTGGGATAAATACTTAACTGTTGAGTGGATAGATCAGATAGTAGGCTTATGTTTACCTTTTTTAAGAAACCACCAAACTGTTTTCTCAAGATAGACACATCTTTTAAAAATGACAAATGTTGAATTATTCTGTAGTCCCCAAATCACAATCTTACTATATTGACCCACAACTTCTATATAAATAACTAGAAAAGAATATTTCTCAAAAGGAAATGTGTAGAAAATAAAAACTGAGGAAAACATTGACGTCTCTCAAATAAACTATATTGGACCTATTCCAGGGAGCTCTTCGGTTAGCACTCTCAGTTGCAATAAACATTTCAACAATTGCGTGGTTGTGAAATATGATAGTGAAGTCAATTATTTCTTTTTCTTTCTACAGACAATCCTCTGCTTGTTGTGAGACCACCAGGTAAGTTTCTCTTCTTGACACAAATAATAAACTTGACATTCTAGTAATCACGTTGAATACTGAATATGAGATTGCTGTGATTATTCACAAGTAGAAATGCTAGACCATTTTTGCATTTTCTAATGTTTATTTTTGAGATAGAGAGAAAGAGAGTGAGCAGGAGAGGGGCAGGCTCCAAGCTGTCAGCACAGAGCTGGATGTGGGGCTCGAACCCATGAACCACGAGATCATGACCTGAGCTGAAGCCAGATGCTTAACCAACTGAGCCACCCAGGCTCCCTGACCATTACTGCATTTTTATGATTTTCTGACAACTTCTTTGGTTTCCTTGTACTCTTCATCCTGATCTAGGGAAAAGAATGATCTGGGAATTTTTTATGGGACCCTAGCATCCAATATCTATAAAAGAAAAGCATTATGGAGTGGTCAATATCAATGAAATAGATAACTTTATTTATATTCCCTTTCAATATTTTAAATTGCTGAAAAGAGAGCAAAATGCATTAAATGTACAACACATTTTTTTACTTGGTATTTCAAGCCAGCTGTGAAAGCCCTATTGCTCAAGTTCAAGACAGGTCTTATGAGTGACAGGAACAGTAAGAGTCTAGGCTGAGGGACTTCCAGAGTGGGGAGGTAGGATGACATGTCCCAAAAGATCAAATATGCCATTATATCTTATTTTTCTTGAGGCTTAAAGGCTTTTTCTTACTTCAAGAATCCTTCATAGAAATGCAAATACAGTACTTAAATATGTTCAGGTAAGAAGAACTCCTCAGTTGTACTTCAGTGCCAAGAAAGAAGGGGAATGAGGAAAAGGGTGCCCACTGGGGAGGTGAGAAAAGCCCTGAGAGGATGGGAAGGGCCAGAGAACAAGTCAAATTCTCTGATACTTCGTGTGACAGTAAACATTTTGGAATGCCGTGACTTAGAGGTTATGTTTTGTGTTGTCAAGGTGGTGAGCCCATCTGGATCCCATTTGCTTTCAAACATGACCCCAGCTACACGGACTGCCATGGCCGGCAGTATGTGAAGCGGACATGGTATAGAAAATTTGTGGGAGTTGTTCTTTGTAATTCACTGCGGTATAAGATCTACCTCAGTGACAACCTGAAAGGTAGGTCTTTGAGAATGGCATGGTGTGGGAAGGTTATGGAAATGGAAATTTTTTATTTTACCAGGTACTAAATTGACATAGCAGGTGCATCAGAATGTATTGGAGGTGTGGACCCATTATAGCTCACTCTGGCTCAACACAAATTGGATTTTTAGGCTCTACTTTGGAGTTACTAGTTTTTGTTTTATATATTTTTTAAATCCACTGCATTTTAGAAATAAAGTCCAAAATTCTGTTAGATGTGAAAGCCAATTTTCTTTGCCATTAATTCAATAATAATAGGTATGAGCATAAGCCAGAAGTAATGAGGGAAAGTTCCACTCCCTTCAGTCCTTGCCATTGCCACACCTTTGTGACGAAGAAGTGTAGATGGTGACGCATACCTCAGAAGTATTATTTTTTCTGTGTATGAATAAAAATTACATTGTTTTCATTATGGTAGGGGATTAAAATAAAGAATATCATGAGTACCTTGAGCTACTACTTCAAAATCCCATTTCTACCTAGCTGGCTTTGACTCATCCACCTATACAAATTTGTTTTTTATTTTAAAACTTGCACACCTTTAAGTTTTTACTACCTAAATTTTTAAAACCTTTCTTCAGCTCCTATAGATTTTTTCATGTGTCTTTTTTTGTTTGTTTGTTTGTTTGTTTTTGTTTTCATGCTAGTGGTGATCATTTAAAGACAGGATCAAAACAAAGTCTTCCCTACCATTCTCCCTCTGGCAGTTTCTCAGTGTATATACCTCTCCTAACATCTACTGTCTATTTGTTTATCTGTGCTCTTTCTTTTCTCTTCTACCATTGTGCTTTCCCTGCCCTGCATCAGAATTCCTGGGAGAGATTACGCAGCAATCTCCAGTATCCCAGGGTTGACTGAAACAACTGCCCTACTGTGCAGCTGTGGTTCAGGACCATGGACAGCAGCTTATGCCCCAGACACCGACCCGACTTGTAGTTATGTATGAAAATAGGTTCTATTTTTTACAGATCTTCATGCCTTTTACAATTATTTCATAATATATTCTCTATCACAGTTTCATCTATTCCTTTTTTTAAAAACTAAGGAGTAAAAAGCCCTACCAGTTAAAAGCTGAAACTGCCTATTATATTAATAGTTTCCATTTAGTGAAGACTTGTTAAGTATTTAACATACATGATCTTGCTGAATACTTACAGCACTTATGAGGTTGATGCCATTATCATTTGTCCAATGTGTAAAGTATGACACACAGAGTTTAAGTACCCAGTTCAAGTGGTCTCCAAAGCTTGTGCAAACTCTTAAACCAGCTGTAAATTTTTTGACAAGTCACTGACCCATTATATTCCCTTATGCAGATACATTCTACAACATTGGGGACAGCTGGGGAAGAGGTGAAGACCACTGCCAGTTTGTGGATTCCCACCTTGATGGAAGAACAGGGCCTCAGTCCTACGTAGAAGCTCTCCCCACCATTCAAGGTAACTCAAACAAAGGCCTGATTATGCCACCCTGGGGGCTGGGAGAAGTGGGCTAATGTAAGGAGAAAATCACCATAGCTCTCCCTTTTGTTTACCATTTAAAGACAGAGGTTGGTAACATTTTGGATCATAAAAATAAGGAATCAACAAAATACTCCAACCATGTGCTAGAATAGGGGTGAACTTAGGAAAGGTAGGAATACAAAGGAATATAAGACCTTATCCCTACTCTCCGAAAAATCACGTCCCTGCTCTGTAACTGGGAAGAGTAAACAAATATGTGAAAGGTAACTGAGAGTGAACAACTTAAAATACAGATAATGACAAGAGTTACTCACATAATTGTCCTATCGTCAGGTAACTGTGCAGATTATAGTCTGCACAATAGGGAGGCAGGCCACCTGAGGCTATTGGGGAAGAAGAACCAGAGTCTGGGCTGGACCATAAGAAGACCTAGACATGCAGAGATTGGAGAGTCTTATAGACAGAGGATGGCACAAACAAGGGTACAGAGAAGGAAAGAGTAAATGAACATGCAGACCAACCACAGCTTATCATACACTTGAGTAGATAATGTATTAACTATTTCATTACGACATTACAGGGTGAGAACATATCACTCTCAAAGGTTAACAACTTGTAATACACTACCAACTCCCTCAACTGCCAACACAAAAAAATAAACAGAACAACTGAATGAGGTATAGCACTGTTCCCATTATGCACTTAACTCTTAGTGATCTAGCATTTTCAAGACATGAGATGTTCTATTAATGTGTTTTAGTTTAGGAAAAAAGATACCGTAGGCTGGTATGCAAATTACCCATTTTCAAAGAATTAAGATAGAGTAAAATACACAAAACAGTAAAATAAGTATATTAGTATTCTCCTGAGAAACATAACCAGAAAGAGAGAGACAGAAAGAGAAAGACAGAGAGAGGTGTCTTAAGGAATTGGCTCATATGATTATACAAGGCTGGCAAGTCCAAAATCTGCAAAGTAGGCCAGTAGGCTGGAGACCCAAGGAAGAGTATGTGTTGCAGTTTGAGGCTGAAAGCAGTCTGCTGGCAGAATACCTACTTTTTCAGGGGAGGTTAATCTTTTCCTATTAGGGCCTTCAACTGACTGGATGAGGTCCACCCACATTCTAGAGAGTAATCTGCTTTACTCAAAGTCCGATGATTTGAATGTTAATCTCATCTAAAAATATTTTTACAGAAACATCTAGAATAATATTTGACCAAATATCTGGGTACCATGGCCTCGCCCAATTGACACATAAAATTAACCATCACAATCAGTATATAAAATATATCACAATTCTTCATTTTTTCAGAATCTTGCATTGCCCCAGGGTTACTATGCATTATTTATAGTTCTCTGTGTTTCTGCGACTGTGGCCATGGTTTTGGTTCTGGACAGAGGTGCTGCTTACTTAGCATGTTCACTGGTAGAATGGCAGGTAACCTTTCATCTGGCAAGAGTGAATGGGACCAAAGGGGAGTGGCCAAAAATATTTTTTGAGCAGGTTGGGGCCTCACTTTAATTTTAAGGGAGGATTGCTCAGAAATGCTGTCGTATTCTTCCCTTGGAGAGATTTACCAGAAAGATCCAAAAGCCTACCACAGATTCCAAGAATTAAACCTGGAGGTTTGAGTTTCCAGGCAAGTCAGGAGGCCCTAAGTTTGGTGAGGACCAGGTGAGAATCTTGCTGAGAGTTGCAGGACTTATAGAAACATTCTCTCTCTCTCAAAATAAATAAATAAACTTAAAAAAATAGGGGTGCCTGGGTAGCTCAGTCGGTTAAATATCCAACTCTTGGTTTTGGCTCAGGTCATGATCTCACAGTTTGTGGGATCGAGCTGCATGTCAGGCTCTGCGCTGAAAGTGTAGAACCTGCTTGAGATTCTGTCTCCCTCTCTCTCTCTGTCCCTCCCCTGCTCATGAATGTCTCTCAAAATAAATAAATGAATAACCTTAATAAAAAAGACTCAGGAAACATTTTACTTACTAGGGTACTGACCAGCTTATTATAAAAGTATACAGTTCGGGAGCAGCCAGCTGGGAGAGATGCACAGGGCACAGTGTGGGGAAAGGACACAGAGCATGCACGCCCTCTCTGGGAGTGCTCCCCTCTCAGCATCTGAACCTGTTCACCAACCCGGAACCTTCAGAACACTGTGCTTTTGTGTTTTTGCAGAGGCTTCATTACATAGGCACAATTGAAGAAATCGTTGGCCCTTCATGATTGAACTGTGTCCAGCCCCTGTCCCCTCCGCAGGGGCCAGGAGGTGGGACCGAAAGTCACACCCTCCAATCACATGGTTGGCCTCTCTGGCGACTAGCCCCACCCATAGATGCTTTATGAAAGTAATCTCATTAGCATAATCTCTGGTGTGGTCCAAAGGGGTGTGTTATGAATGTCCAGATACCTTTACCACTCTTACCACTTAGGAAATCCAAGAGTTTTAGGAGCTGTGTGCCAAGAACAGGAATGAAGACCAAGAAGGTATTTATTATAAATCACTATATCACAGATGCACTTTCTTTCACTTTCTTTCCTTTTATCCTTTCAGGCTACTTTCGCCAATATCGCCAGGAGCCGGTCAGCTTCGGCAACATTGGTTTTGGAACCCCTTACTACTATGTGGGCTGGTATGAGTGTGGGGTCTCCATTCCAGGGAAGTGGTAACCATGGAAGATCGTGCTCAAAACTTGCCCCGTCCGCCCCCCACCCCCAACCCTGGACTAACTTGCACTAGGGGCTGAGAGCAGGAACAGACAGATGTGTTCCAAGCCCCACCGACCCTGGGTGCCAGCAAGGCCACATGGTGGACGCCGGACATTTCAGGCATCTTCAGTCTGGAACTCAGTCCTACTATTTGGCCTGGACTACACACAGTTCAATGTTGCTGTTAACTTTGCTTCTCCACGTGTTTCCCTTGTAATAGCACGTCCCAGAGACGACAGATACAGGGGATGCCCACTGATTGAGTGCAGTTTTCACACTTTTTAGGCACAAAATTCAGACACGTCATTGCCTCCAGGGAACAACATAAGTAAATATGTGCTTGCTTCAGGGACTGCTACATGCTTTTTTTTTTCTCTCACTGGACTCTTCCAAAATTAGCCAAATTTAAGTTTCAGATCACTCTCTATGCAGTAGAACTGAATTACTGAAAACACCACCAAAAGAAGTATATCTTACTTCAGATTTATTCCGTGGACTTAGCCACCACTGGATCAAATGTACCAAATCATACTTGTAAATTCTCAATTTTGATATATATATATGTATATATGCATATACCTATCCTCACTTGTCTGCAAGAACACTGATTAAAGTTGCTAAATTTGTACTTGTTCACTAGATAAATGTGTGTGGGACTTTTTGGAGCAAAGGTGCTGTTTATGAACATCTTTTAGAAGCATCCACAGAATCCATAGAATCTGTACACTATGTAATGAGAATGACAGAAGTGCATGCTGGGGGACTCTGGGAGTGACAGAGATACAGCAGTGTTAGTAGTGACCTAGTTGCAAACTGAGTGCTTTCTACCTAAGGAGACAGACAATCTTTCCAGACCCAGGTGAAACTACTAGTTGCCTCTATGGGGACATATCCATTATGGTTTCAGAATAACTGGGGACACCTGGGTGACTCAGTCACTTAAGCGTCCAACTCTTGGTTTCAGCTCAGGTCATGATCTCATGGTGCATGAGTTCAACCCCCGCATCGGGCTCTGCAGTGAGCATGGAGCCTGCTTGGGATTCTCTCTCTGCCGCTCTCTCCCTCTCAAAATAAATAAAACATTAGAAAAAAGGGATGAGTAAGATTTTAGGTCCCAAATGATTTAAAAATCCAGTTTAAAAAAATCCTTTCCCCTTTCCTGCCTGAGTGCCTCCTCCTCTACATAGGAGCATCTTATCCCTTTTGACTACAACACGAGAGCATTTATTTAAAGACATGTTATTCTAATTCCTTTTAAAATATGATGTCCTTTCCACTTGCTCAGCTCCCCCGTGTCCTCAGGCAGCTCCGTGGGATGACGAGTTTGTCTTCTTTCATAACGGTTTCAGCATAGCAGAAGCAGTGGTGGGAAGGAGCTGGAGGCGTACCCTTTTCTGGGCCCCAGGCTGTATCACTGCATAAGGATTTAATGGCAGAATTCAGTCCAGCCTCCTGGAGTCCATTATTTTCAGTACCAGTACTTTGTTGAGGTGAAACCTGATGTAGCTGGTGGGTTTGAAGGTAAAACTTCCATAGAAACAGGTAACTTTGCGGGGTCCTTTCGATGGGGCTGTGAAAGGTGATGTTCTCTTCCGATTCCACAATCCCCTTCCCACTATAAAGAACAGTAAAGAAAATGCAAGCATTCTGAAAGCCTGGGAAGATACTAGAATTCCTGAGGGGGCAGATTAGATACCCAGTTCGTATGTTACTCATGGTTTAATGTACAAAATAGGATGGGGGCCTCTAAGTAGCTTCTGGGGCTCTTGTCCATGAGCGGGGAATTATTTAAAAAGGGATGTCTAAAACCTTATTCTGCCCCTGAATTAACATTCAAACATATTTCACAGTGCTAAGCGAAAGATACGATCTTTAAAATAAGTGAATTTTCCCGATAAACACACAACTTGCTTCCTCCACTTCTCCCGCCCACCCCTCCAAACTTCTGTCTGGTTTCAGCCTCCACTAGCCTGCTATTGGAGAGCAAAGAAAGATGCCAAATGAGGCTCTGGGGAGGGGAGAGAGCACCAGCAGATTGCACATTTCCTGAAAGTGTTTCCTCGGGTATAAATAATTCATTAGCATGTACAAGAGGAGAGCCATTTGGTCTCTTCCACAAGCCTGTTGTGGTTACGGGGTCTCCTTCAGAAGACATGAGCTCAGATCATCATCGAGACACAGGGAACCCCTCCTTTGCGATTCACACACTAAAGGGCATGTTCCCTGCCTCATCTCCAAGGGCCATCTGCTCACTTCACATACTAAAGGACATGTGTCCTTCAGAAGGAATTTATGCTCACCTCGCAGAAATACAAAGAATTTACTGGCATTCATGAATGCAATGATTTTCGAGCCCTGCTTAGATCCTTAGCCTGTATTTCGTTATAAAAATCTAAACTTCTAGTAAAAGTAAATGCTTATAGTTTTTGATGGAAATTACTACAAACCCCAGATGACAGAGCAGCCAAAACAAAAGCAAAAACCACTGAATCTCAGCATAGGTAGGTGGTATTATTACTGATATTCTGTCCACACTAGGTTACGTAACAGTCCAAATGCGTGCACAGTGGTCGTATCAAGTTTCTGGTTCCATGTCAGTTCTGGAGGCCATGTTCTCAGGACGCCACGGGTCTCAAAACCACTTCATATCAAGTTCATAGGAAATTAATGGACTGTTTCCCTAAAGAACACTTGCTCTATTTCAGAGGCTCTGGGGAAGAAGAACTTGCCAACTCTAGAAGTCAGAAGTAGGCACACATGTGAATTAAAGGGAAAGAACATTTGGCTCAATGGGATGAAGCCTTAGAAGAGCCCAATTATCAGAGGAGCCTCGTTGGAAGATAGTGAGATGTCCATCACCGAAAAGCCTCAAGTATACCTGGAAGTGTGTAAACTTGCAATTGGAAGCCCACGCCTGTTTTTCTATGGGCTGTGAGCTCAGAATGGCATCTATGCATTTAAAGCGTTGTAAACAGAACAGACAGCTGAGCAAAAAACCAGTAATGTGTGACAGAGACCATATGTGGTTTGCAAGGCCTAAAATACTATCTCACCCTATAAGAAACAGTTTGAGTACCTATGGATTAGTTTTCTTGAAAGAAAGTTTAAGCATAGTCTCAACTTAAAAACTAACACATCGTACTTAACAGATGTCTGTTCAGTTTTCTCTTACTTGAGTTCTATCTATTTCTGACCATCTCTAGAGCCTAATGCTTGAACACTCCAAGTGGTTGGATCCTGGGTTCCCAATTTTCCCGCTTGGCAAACTCTTTGTTTGTGCTATGGTCTCAGGAGGTAACATGCTCTTTGGGAGGCTTCATGCATATTTATTATCATCTGGTTAAAACGTAATTCTCAGCTTTTACAAGATTATTGCTGACTTATTTTCTCCCCTTTGACCTACTCAAGCCACATGTCTTGGTCAGTTCAGAAGGGCTGGGGAATTTGGAAATGTGATGATGAATGGGGTTGCATTGGGGTTCTTCTCTCTGCGTGGAAATCAGCTCTTAGTCACTAGTACAGTTATATGATGATTCTGCTGATAGAATCAATCAGCCCATGCTCATGTAGCATCTTACCTGTTGTGGATGCCTTAAAATCATCTCCTTGAGGTGTAACTCTTTTGCAGTTAGAGATAAGAAGTGAGTTTAAAAGGTAAAATATCTTCCCAACCGTCCATTTCCAACCATTCTCTGATCAGGCTGAGCTCAGTAAAACTGTATGAAACCACAGAGTGTACCTGTTATGAATGGAGGTATGGTTTTGAATCTTAGTTTAAGATTATTAATGTACAAAGTTTAACAATCATAATGAGAGCTAAGCACACAAAGGTTTATGATAAAAGTGAAATGAAATTGATACAAAATTGGAAGTCAACAAGGGGCACCCGGGTGGCTCACTCAGTTAAGCATCTGACTCTTGGCTCAGGTTGTGATCTTAGGGTCATGAGATTGAGCCTGCATCAGGCTTTGCACTGAGCATGGAGCCTGTTTAGGATTCTCTCTCCCTATATATCTCTCTGCCTCTATCCCCTGCTAGCACTCCCTCTCTCTAAAATAAAAAAACTCTTTTTAAAGCAATTAAAAAATGTAGCCAACAAATTTAACACACACACACACACACACACACACACGCACAAATGTTTGGTCTAGATTGGGAAAGCAGTATTCTCTCCGGCAGAGATTATTTGATGGCCAAGAATAGAAATACCTCGAGAGTTACGTAAAGGGTTTGCATAAGTTTGGACCATGCAGTCTCAGGACAGGAAATAATATGTAGGAGGCACTGCTGGGTCACAGGGATTGACAGGTTGGGAAGTAGTTGTTCTTGCCTCTTTTGATCTCTGGTGTGTTGTCTCTCCTGCTCTCCATGCACAGCCCCATTCCCTTCCCTGCAGATGGCTTTCTCTGGGGGCATGTGTCCCAAAGAGCTGCCATATACAACTGCAGTGTCTATCTGCTTGTATGCAGCAATCTGTCTACAAGACCTTGTAACTTTGCTTCTCTCAACCAACTCTCCAAGTCTCTCAGTTTCCAGTTCCAAATATCCTGACTATGCTCTGATTGAGTATGTTGGGCAAGAGTCCACATGCTGATACAATCAGCTGTTCCTACCTGGGGGTGTCAGCTGGTGGAAACCAGGCTGCCTATGTCTGCCCCATGCACGGGGGCTGTTTGATATGGAGAAATGTAATGACCAGTGTGTTGGGACAGACACACATAAGAAATCAAGAAGAAAAGTGAATCATTTTAAAATCTGGCCATTTTAAAATCTCACTTAGGATGTATCATGTTTGCTCACTACAAGGCTTTATGTTCTCTAGACTAGAGCCTTTCTGCCACTGGAGTAATCCTCTGATAGAATCCAGGCATCCACATTATGCAAGATGCTACACAAACATGGGTTGATCAATTCTATCAGTGGAATCAAATCAAAGAAGTTTGAGGGTAATTCCAAATATTTCTGATTAAATTATGGGCTAGATGCACTCTACCACACATATGTTTCTGAAGAAAAAAATGAATGTATTTCTTTTACTGAGATGTTCCAGGAAATTCTTAAATTTTACAATTTTTTAAAAAGTAGGCTCCATGCCCAATGCAGGGCTTGGACTCACAATCCTGAGATCAAGAGTCAAATGCTCTATCTACTGAGCTATCCACATGCTCCAATTTTTAAATTTTGAACAGAAATAAGACAGCATTGAAATACACAGTCTTTCTGAAGCTTTCTGTTATCAGGCCAATGATGAAATGAATAGCTCATACTAGCATAGTCTTCCTGAACAAGATACAGTGCATTAGCCAGAAATGGAAACGTCTTGAAAGCCCTGGAAGTAAATGGCTCTGAACACTAATGGGGGTGGGTGGTGGTTGTGGAGGGTCTCCGGAGTGACGAGGGGTACACTTTGCTGGGAGCTCCGAGATGTCCACCTTCTTCAGGGTAAAATCCTAGGTCCTTCCCACAGCCTCCAAGGTGCTCCATGATCTGGTCACCCCCCCACCCATGCCCCCAATATACCCACTGACACCAACAACCCGGCCACCACTCTGCCCTCCTGCTGCCCCATCCAGCTGCTCCTGCCTGTCACAGAGCCCGCACAGAGTGGGCTCACAGTAAATGTTGGTTAACTGGGTAAACATATGGCTAAGATATAGATAGGAATTAAAAAGACAAAGCTTTTCAATCCAAGATTATCAATGAGCAAAACGTGCCCCTTCAGCCTGCCAGTCTGTCTAGGGTTCCCTCAGATCCTTGCAGCTTTCTGCAAATGTTTATCAACCTGTCCCCAGGGTGCTGGCATCTACTCCCCATCGCCACTCACCTGCATCCTCCACTGCCCCTCATTCAGGAGACTCCTCACCTCTCAAGGCAGACGGAGCCAGCAGCTGAAGCCGCCGGTCTTCCATGAGCCTGCAGTGTGCCCATTCTGTTGTCTTCTGACAAGGGGCTGCCTCCCAGGCCCATGCCCAATGCCCTGGTCTCTATGCTGCAGTGTCTCCCTCTTGTCTTGAAAGACTCTTCCTCAAAATTCAGACATGCCCTAGTCGTTCCCATCTTAAAAACATTTTTTTTAATTTAAAGTGAAATTTAATTTAATTTAATTCTTAAAATTTATATTTAATTTTCTTTAAATTTAAAAATGTTTTCCATCACCCCAGGTGCTCCCTCAGCCACTCCATCACACAGTGCTTCACTTTGAGCTGAGTCCCTGAGTTAATCACCTACACTCTGTCCCCCGGCCCTCCACCTCATCCCCACACATTTGTCACACCACCACCACACCCAGGCCTCTGTGACCCACCTCACACCCAGCTCCCCCAGCCCCCAGTCTCTCTGGTAGCTCAACCCAGTGGACACTGGTCAGTCTTTTCCAATTATTGAGGTTTGGCAATACTTGAATACTCACCAGCTTGTCCTTCTTGAGCCATTCTCCACATGGTCTTCCTTTCCTGGCTCCAAAATGGCAACCAAGTCTTCTTGGTTTTTTGTTTGTTTGTTTGTTTGTTTGTTTGTTTGTTTAAAGGACTTTGGGTAATACCTGAAGGCAGCTTTCTCCTCTTTCTCTTCAAAAGCCTAATCACATTAAAGAGATTTATGCAATAGCAGGGGATGAATGCTTTGGGAGTTACTGTGAGGAGGAGACATTTCCCCCAGGATGGTGGGTAGATGTTAAATGGGCCCTGCAGGCCATTCCTTTCCATCTCTCCAGGAATGTGGTGGAATGAGGATGAATGTAGTGAGCCAATAAGGCTGGAGCTAAGCTCACAGAGGTTTCTAGCTGATCCCATCCTAAGCCTTCTCCCACTGACACACAGCAAGGAATAGGAGGGTGTTTCCTTCAGCCATGCAGGCCTGGGAATGAACGCATAGTTAGTGACAAGCCACCCCTTCTCTCATTCACCCCACTAATGCCAATTGAATTCAAAATATGTGCCAGACATCCCTCTAGGTACTGTGGCTACGCACCTAATCCCTACCCTCATAGAGATTATATATTATGGAGCAGATGGAAAACATGCAAACAAGTATACCAGATGTCAATTGGTCAATGTGAATGAACATCAATAGAGTGGATGATTGTGTCACAGGCAACTGGGTGCTGGAGGCAGGAAGGGCTCCACAAATGCTCAGTTCTGGGAAAGACCTAGGATTGGTGAGAGAGAAAGAAAGTGGGGCATAGGAGGGAGCACCAGTAATGACTGAGCCTAAGGAGTTTCTACCTGGGCATATGGGATCTCAGACTTGACATGTAAAAGCAGTAGTAAAACAATGCTCATTTCCTGGTCTTTGAACTTGGTAGGAATACCCTAGTTGATTATGTTGCTACAACTTTAACACCATAAAAAGAGAATCTAGATCCTGTCATACTCAAGGAACTACTGACCCCAGTCCAAACCTACCCACCCAACTAACCACCCATTTTCAAGCCCAGACATCACCAGGGAAGAGGGAAGGGACAGCAAGGGTTTTTCATCCAGAGATCAGAGAGTTAGGACTCATTTCTCCTTTCACACAGTATCTGAATACTTACTTTATGTTTGAGTGACTGAAGGGCTCTTTTGTAATTTTCCCAAAACAAAGGGTATCTCTCCTCCAACAGAAAGATCAACTGATGCCCATCTGTTTTTGGAAACTTGCCAAACCAACCTCCACTGCACACTGAATTATAAGTGTCATGATGGCAGAGGCCATGTCTGCTGTTTTGTTTACTGTCATGTCCTGGCATCATATACACAGCCTTGCCCTTAGTAGGTGTTCAATAACTAAGTCTTCAATGACAGAATGGATGAGCAAATTAATAACTGAATGCATTCTCTGTTGCTCTCCTCAGATTGCATTTCTTCTAGGTATGCTACTTCTTTCAATCTACTGGCTCTGTTCAGTTTGTTTCAAAGGACAGAGAATTTGAGGCTAGGATAATTATCTCAAGAAATTTCCACTAGCCTGGAGAAATTCTTCCAGTGTCTCCAGTTAGTATCTCCTCCAGGTCTTCAGTTAGCTTATTTCCAGTTCTGTTACAATGTTTTTCATTTATGCAATTTTTTTCCATTTGGAAATTGGAGACCTGATACCTGAGATACATTATATACTAATGTCACACAGAACCTAGAATATGAAAGTTTGGTAACTCAAGACTATCATGCTTTCTTTCTTTTTTCTAGGAAGTAGGGAAGCTTGCAGTTAGGGGCAAAAAAAAAACTGAGCAGGGGAGGATGTTCCATCCAAATACCAGCCCCCCAAAATCTCTTCCTTGCCCCAATCTTCCAGAAGGCCAGGTGACACT
This sequence comes from Cryptoprocta ferox, assembly GCA_028646485.1. NCBI lineage: Eukaryota > Metazoa > Chordata > Mammalia > Carnivora > Eupleridae > Cryptoprocta > Cryptoprocta ferox. Next base: position 8,395,039 of record CM053577.1, on the reverse strand, counting down.
AGGTAGTGAGAGGGTCTGGCTGGGAGTTGGGTCTCAGACTAGGGAAGGAGTGGCTAGAAAGGATTCTAAAGATGGGTCTCTATGCTGACTTCTTGCCTTCACCCTCCTCCCCTGGTCTGTTTCCATGCCTTTACAGTCCACTTGTATTGGACAAGCCGGGACTCCTCAAAGCGCCTGCAAGTTACGCTTCCACCTGCAGTCCCTTTCTGAGAAAAGAAGCTTTGTGAAAGAGGTGTCCCACCCAAGTCTCATTGGACAAGAATGATACTGGAACTAGAAGGTGACTGTAGGGACCCTCAAATGCATCCATCAGATTATCCCTTTAGGGAGATTATAGAGATAGAGAGGTGATAGATAGATGATAGATAGAGAGATAGATGATAGATATAGATAATAGACAGGTAGATAGATATAGACAGATAGATTATAGATAGATGATAGATATATAGATAGATAAATAGACAGATAGATAATACACAGACAGATAGATATACAGAGAGTAAAACCCACCATGATTTCAACAGTGACACCAAGAGGGAGGCTTAGACAGCAAGAGACACATAGGAAGAGCCAAGCTGTTTGGTCCAAGATGTTTATTCTCAATTCTCTATCCTTGCTCTCCACAACCTTAATCAGACCTTTCCAAAGATGATACAGTCATCCAGGTAAACATACACCTTATACATATTTCATCAATTAAGCAAAAATTTATTATTTACTGATTGTATAAGGCACAGTGATGTTGGATTAATATCCCAACAGTAAACACATGTCACATTCAAATGAGAATCATTCAAGGAGGTTGAAGAAAGGGACTAGTTGTGTAGGTTCTAGTGGGGACCCCAAGGAATACTGCATCAGTGGGTTGTGACTGCCCTTGAGCCTGAAGGGCCAGAGAAAGGAGGGCTTAGCAGAATCCAGAGGGAGGTTCTCATAGAGAAGTCCAGTTTTATAAAAGCTATGACCGCACTCAAGGGACCATGCCAGGTTCCCTCATTTCCCCTTCCCCTTCTTCCTAGTAGGAACTACCAGGTCCCCATGACCCAAAACCATCTGGAAGCCAGGTGGAAAGGAGGCCAGCTGATGAGGTTGAAACAGGTTGGGCCTTGCAGCAGAAAGCAGGGTGAAGGATGGAACTGAGCATAACTGGAGAGACAAAATTAGAAGCATGCACACATCTGGGAATTGATAACTCATTTTTCACCATCATTAGTTACTTTTAGCACATTTGATATCATTAGCAAAAATGAGTTAAGGCCAAATTTTAGAATATTCATTTAAATAGAAATGGACTTCAAACTCCTTTCTTTACCTGGAGCTGGTAGAGACTTCACAGGGCATTTCACCTAAATCATTATAGAGTTAACGAAACTGAGACTTTGAAAGCTGAAATAAGCTGCCAAAGCCATATACCAAGTCACAGGTCCTGCTCTTCTCCGTGGCAGGAGTGACAATATGAGCATAGAGGCCACCATTTGGCTTTCCCTGACCCATAATAGACTGCTAATCAGTCAAGGTGGTTTCCCTCTGCAACCTGCATTTGACCAGAGCATCACCGTCAACATCTATCTTGGGCAGTTCTCTCACTGAAGAGTGCCAGCAGTCAAGGTCAAACCTGCTTGCCATCTCATACTGTAAATGTCTCTTCATTTTGATTTCTGGTGAGAACTAACATTCTACTCTCAAGGCCCCCTGATATGTGGTCAGAATTGGGGGGAAATGATAGTTTGAATCAAATCAGTGTTTTCTACCCAACAGCATCCAGTTTTTGGTTTAGTTGACAAATCTGGCTTCCTTCATTTAATTCACCTTATCAAGGATTTGTTTATAAGCCTTTGTTACATAGTCAGCACAGTGCTAGCTGCTGCTGAGGCCAAAGGGAGAGAAGGTGTGCTTGTCGCCCTCAAAGGTTTAGTCAAATTTAAGGGAAAAAGCATCCATTCCACTCTTCCTGTGTCCAGGCTGACCCTGGCATTACTTCAGGTCATTTTCCAGCCACCCCCTGTGATGTCATATTCAGAGGAGCTTTGTATCCCCTCTGCCCCTGCCTTAGCGTGGAGCCAGCCATCTTGTTTTCACTGCTCTCCCACTTGGCTCTATCCAGGCATGACATACAGACCATCTGCCCACCCTACAAGACCTTAATAAACCCCGTCCCACTACCACCTCCTTGGAAGGTTTGGAAATTTATGAATTTTCCTTGAAAAAGCAGGGGAATTTGATGGTGAATTGAAAGATGGATCATGAAAGCTCTCTATGGGAGGTAGTCCTGCTCTAGTAGAAGTCTGAGGTTCATTCAGAAATGAACATGTGCGGTGCAGAGTCCCTAGCATTATACTTCATTCTGATGCAAGACTTCATGGGCTTCAACTTCAGACTTAGGATAACACTGGGAGAGTGGGTGCAACCTGACTTGTGCCTTCAACATGCGGTGATGTTTAGAAGCAATGTGTTGATCCATCCCTTTTTTGATTCAACAAACTTTCAATGGCATGATGTGCTAGGGGGTGTGAATGAATGACAAATACACACAGAGTTCACAGTCTACAGTAAAACAATACTTGAAAAGCTCGACTTTTCTTTAAAAGATTGGGGAAATTGTACCTCAATGATGGATAGTATGTGTTTATTTGTATCTCTGTGCTGTCATCTTGATTGTTCTGTTCCATGTGAAGCACAGCTGCTTTGAGACTCTAAATTCCATTTACGGCATTTTTGGGTTGCCTCCTTTTATAGGAAATATTTATTTGGTGACCAGAGTTCTGTTCTGTTTTTGATATTGAATTGGAAAATGCTGTTTCCCCCTGGGAATGCTCTAGTTAATGAGAAACAAATGGTGGTCTGAGAGGTACAAAACTTGTTGACCAGTTCAGATTTTCTTGGTATTTATTTAGGGTTTTATCTATAGTCAGTATATTTCTGAGTTAATTGGTAATTACTGAGTTGTGAAATAGATTGTATCTTGGTTCACAGTTCAAATGCAAGGTAAGTATTATTAATGCATCCATACACGCATCCATAATAGCCAATTTCAGTAAGTCCTTACCAAGTACCAAGGACCCTTCCAAATACAGATTCATTCCTTGTTTGTTTTTACTACTATTTTTTATTTTTTGGTCTTTAAATCATTTTGAGGTATGACTGACATACAAAAACCCTGCATATAATTAGTGTATAGAACTGAATGAGTTTGGAGGTAGTATATATTTGAGAAACTATCGCCACAATCTATGCCTTAAGCATATTCATTACCTTCAGAAGTTCCCTCTTTATTTATTAGTATTTTGTGTGTGTGATAAGAACACTAACATAAGATCTACTCTCTCAGCAACATTTTAAGTATACAATAAATAGTATTAATTGCAGGCACTATTCTGGACAGTAGATCTCTAGGGCTTATTCATACGGCATAATTGAAACTTTGTACCCTTTGACAAATCACTCTCCATTTCCCCCTCACCTAACCTCTAGAAACCAACATTCTACTTCTCTGCTTCCATGAGTTTGACTCGTAGATTCCTCATTTAAGTGGTATCACATAGTATTCTGTGTCTGGTTTATTTCACTTAGCCTAATGGCCTCCTGGTTCATCCATATTGTCACAAAAAGCAGGATTTCCTTCTTTTGTAAGGCTGAATAACATGTGTGTAGGTGCCATATGATTTTATTCACTTCTTTTTTTAAAATGGTTATCATTCAGAATAGAAGGGGAGATAAAAAGTTTCTTAGACAAATAAAAGGTAAAGGAACTCATCACCATGAAAACAGCTCTACAAGAAATGTTAAAGGGGACTTTTTGAGTGGAAGAGACAAGCATTTGATTGGGTACACTGAGTGAAGTAGATGATCCTCACAGTGCATGGGTATCATCCCAATCCATGGAGGGCCTGAATATAACAAAAGGGTAAAGGAAGAGCAAACTTGCTCTTTGTTTGAGCCGGGACATCTATCTTCTGTCCTCAGAAATTGACACTCCTGATTCTTGGGTATCTGGACTCTGGCTTTTCTTGGTTTTCCAGCCAGCAGATGACAGATCATGTGACTTATTGACCTCCATAATCTTATGAGCCAATTTTTATAATAAATCAAGTATCTATCCATCCATCCATCCAACCATCCATCTATCATCCATCTATCTCCTATTGGTTCTGTTTCCCTGGAGAACCCTAAATAAACACTATTCTGGTGGTTACAGACTGACAGTAAACAATATACATAGTGTGTTACAAGATGGTAGGTGTAGTGAAAAAGAAGAAAAAGAGAAAGATAAGGAGTATATGGAGTACTTGGGTGAATGTAGAGGTGGAGATGGTAATTTTAAATAGGGAAGTAGGGTTAGACCTCACTGAGAGGAGCCATCTGAGCAAGGCCTTAAAGGAGCATTGCAGATATCTGGAAGATTGTTCCAGAAAAGGGATCAGCCAGTGCAAGGCAGGACTGACCTGCCAAGGCCCATGCTTTAGAAGCCCCCACACATCACAAACACCCACACAAAATAAATCTATTGAAACCATGCACAGGTGCCTGAGTCATTGAGAATCTGGTGTGTAGACCTGGCACAGTGCTACCCATAGTCCCAAACATCTGTTGTTAGAGCCAGCACTGTTCAGGCTCCAGGGTAGTGTCCTCCATAGCTCTTGCCATGTGTTTTTGAAACATTAGACAACTGTTTTCCAAAGCCCTATTGTTGGTGGACTGAACTTTGGCCACCATCCAGTGCAGAGAGGACTAAGCAGCAGAAGCATGTTGGTAAGGGGTATGACAAAGTGATTAAAATGATCAAATCCTTAGTGCGAATGCACTAGATTCTTGCAGAACAGATGTCTTTCTTTTCCCAGTGGTATCAAATATCTATTTTTCTTCTCCTCATGTTCTAATTCTTGAACTGGGGTTCTCATAGATGAGTATGGTGTTTCCAATAGTTACACATGGAGATTGATGAGTATTTTGCAATAGCAAACAATTCATCTGACTCTTCAGTTTGCGATGTACACACAAAAAGCATGCATGAAGCACTGTACCAATTCTTTCCAGTGATAACAAGATGTTGAATCTTCAGTTATAAAATCATAAATTTCTATTAAAATATTTAAGATGTTTGAATTAAAATTCCCAAACATTTTGGCTATACTTAATTGATATTTATTTAAAATTGTGGTATTAATAATCATGTTTTATATTTTGCCTTATAATTTTGATAGATAATAGAATAATTTAAAAGGAAAATGACTGCTTGAAATATGAAGAAAATTTCAATTTTCAATTATTTACATTTAATTTATTATATTTGATGAAAATATCTTAAATTTTTGCACACTTTGATTATAACTAAATTTTAATCTTTAAAGTTTATTTATTTTTTTTGAGAGAGAGAGAGCGAGTGGGGTAGGGGCAGAGAGAGAGGGAGAGAGAATCCCAAGCAGGCCCTGAGCTGTCAGCATGGAGCCCGACTTGGGGCTCAAACTCATGAACTACAAGACAATAACCTGAGCAGAAATCAAGAGTTCACTACCTAATCAACTGAGCTACCTAGGTGCCCCTTAAATTTTAATTTTTAATGCTTACATCATTATTTTCAATATAACAAATTACATAATTTGTCATAATAATAATTTTACTGAAATAGAGATAAAGAAAATAAACATTGTGGATAAATGTAAAATAATTTATGATTTTACATTTATGTCTTTATTTTATTTTATTACTCATCTCCAGTCCAACAACACCAAAACATCCCAATAATAATAAAAGACAGTGTTCTTTGATATCTTTCAGAATTTTAGTCAAGTAAAAACGATAGCTTATGCATTGTTTCTATTTATGCATATTGGGTTTTTTTTGTTTTCTTATAAATTTTTGTTATTTTTAAGTATGAGGATATACCTGTCAAGGTAGAATAGAATAGAGTTTGTTTAGAATTGATTGTCTTGATTTGTAGCTTCAAATTTAGACACATGGTGTGCAGGCCTCCATCTGTTCTTGCTCCCTGGGTCCCAGGGTGTTAGTGGAGAACCTCGTCTGAGATACAGATTGGAGAAGGTGCATTCAGGCAGGACCATAAGCAATTGCAAAGTCTTTAGCTGGCAGGCCTGGGGAAAAGCTGCCCTTCCTACACCAGACTTGTGCAAAGCCAATGCATCACAGCCTCTGAGGAGACCTGCAGTCAAGGACGCAGGCCATGCTTTTATGCATATCTGCATTCCTAGCCCAGGCATCTCCATTCAGAGGTCTCCTTATCCAGACCTTCCCTAAGCACCTCTGCCAAGACCACTTTATCAGGGGAGAGAGGAAGCCTTGGAGATAGTCCCTTCACTCTGAGTCAGTACTCAGTACTTTCCACACCCAGCCCTCCCCTTAGCTACCGGGTCCATAAAATGGCAGGAACTTTTTGTTTTAGGCTCCTCCGGCAGTGAGGAGATCCCACATCTTTGCTGATCCACCTGACCCGTGCCATTCCATGAGGAAAAATGGAAAAGGAGGGAGCCAGCACTTCCTCTTGTTTAGAGCATTATTTATACCATTGCAGCAAGTGATTAAGGTCTTGCCTGTTTCTTTCCTTTTGGTTTTTCCTCTTAATCAGCTATTTCAACACCTGTCATCCCTCCACTCAGCTTACCTCCTGACACGCATGAGGTCCTGGAGAACTTGTAGGTACTGAAGTAATTGTTGCCACTCCTGAGTGAAATGGGAAGCCATGGAGCAAAGATGTGACAGCGTCTGGCTAATGTTGTAAAGGGATTATTCTTGGTGCTATGTGGAGAAGACACAGAACACGGGAAGCATGGGTGAAGAGAAGCAGGGAGATAGGTTCACCCATTCTCCATACCATGAGGCTTGTATAGCATAGTGTAATTACACTATTCAAGGAAATATTCAGAATTTAACCCTCATACTCTGAAATAACCCTGCATCAAAGAGCAAATCAAAAAGTAAAATTGAGGGGTGCCTGGGTGGCTCAGTTGGTTGAGTGCTGACTTCGGCTCAGGTCATGATCTCGCGGTCCGTGAGTTCGGGCCCCCGCATCGGGCTCTGTGCTGACAGCTCAGAGCCTGGAACCTGCTTCGGATTCTGTGTCTTCCTCTCTCTCTGTCTCTCCCCCACTCGTAGTCTGTCTCTTTCTGTCTCTCAAAAATAAATAAACGTTAAAAAATTTTAAAAAAAGATAAAAGAAAGTAAAATTGAAAAATATTATAAATTAAAAATGAAAACACAACATAAAATTTTCAGATGCAGGTAAAGCAGTGCTTAGGGAGAAATTTATACCATTAGATATCCATATTAAGAAGGAGAGATTTCTCAAGTCATTGACCGAAGCCTTTATATTATGATGTTAGAACAAGAAGAATAAATTAAATCTGAAGCAAGAAGAAGAAATAAAATAATGAAAATAAGAGCAGGACAGTGAAGTTGAAAACAAAGGATAGCATGGAAAATAAAAACAAAAACTGCTACTTTATTTTTTTATTTTAATTCCAGTATAATTAACACACAATGTCATCTTAATTTCAGGTACACAATATAGCATTTCAACAAATCTGTACATTACTCAGTGCACGTCAGCATAAGTGTACTCTTGATCTTCTTCACCTGTTTCCCCCATCACCCACCCACCTCCCCTCTGGTACTATCAGTGTGTTCTCTATAGTTAAGAGTCTGTTTTTTGGTTCGTCTCTTTTTTTTTTCTTCATTTGTTTTGTTTCTTAAACTCCACAGATGAGTAAAATAATATGGTATTTGTCTTTCTCTGACTGACTTATTCACTTAGCATAATGCCTCTAGATCCATCTATGTTGTTGCAAATGGCAACACATTTCATTCTCTTTTCATGGATGAGTAATAATATTATATATATTTAAAAATGAAAAATTTTTAAATATATATACTTCTTTATCCCTTCATCTATTGATGGACACTTGGGCTGCTTCCATAATTTGGCTACTGTAAATAATGTTTCAATAAACATAGGGATGCATGTATCTTTTTAAGTTAGTGTTTTTGTATTCTTCAGGTAAAAACTCAGTAGTGGAATTACTAGATCATATGGTAAGTCTGTCTTTAATTTTTTTGAGGAAACTCCATACTGTTTTTCCACAGTGGCCGCACCAGTTTGTATTCCCATCAACAGTGCACGAGAGTTCCTTTTTCTCAACATCTTTGCCAACATTTGTTTCTTATGTTTTTGATTTTAGCCATTCTGACAGATGTGAGGTTTTGGTTTTGATTTGTGTTTCCCTGATGATGAGTGACATTAAGCATCTTTTCATGTGTCTGTTGGCCATCTGTATGTCTTCGTTGGAAAAATGTTTGTTCATGTTTATTTGGATTATTTTCTGGTGTTGAGTTGTAGAAGTTCTTTATATATTTTGGATACTCACCCTTTATTGGATATGTCATTTGCAAATATCTTCTCCCATTTAGTAAGTTGTCATTTAGTTTTGTTGATTGTTTCCCTTGTTGTACAGAAACTTTTTAGTTTGATGTAATCCCAATAGTTTGCTTTTGCTTTTATTTCCCCTGCCTCAGGAGACATATCTAGGAAAATGTTGCTATAGCCCATGTCAGACAAATTACTGCCTATGCTCTCTTCTGGTATTCTTACAGTTTCAGATATCACATTTAGGTCCTTAATCCATTTTTAGTTCATTTTTGTTCATGGTGTAAGAAAATGGTCCAGTTTCATTCTTTTGCGTGTAGCTGTCCAGTTTTCCTAAACCCATTTGTTGAAGAGATTGGTTTTTTCCCATTGTATATTCTTGCCTTCTTTGTTGAAATTAATTGACCATATAATCATGGGTTTATTTCTGGACTCTCTGTTCTGTTCTATCGATCTATGTTTCTATTTTTGTTCCAGTACCATAGTCTTTTGATTACTACAGGTTTCTAATATATCTTGAAATCTGGAATTGTGATATCTTCAGTTTTATTCTTCTTTTTCAAGACTGTTTTGGCAATTCAGGGTCTTTTATGATTCTATATAAATTTTAGGATTATTTGTTCTAGTTCTGTGATAAATACTGTTGGTATTTTGACAAGGATTGCACTAAATGTGTAGATTGCTTTGGTTAGTGTAGATGTTTTAACAATATTTGTTCTCCTAATCCATGAGCATAGAATATCTTTCCATTTGTGTCATCTTCAATTTCTTTCATCATGTTTTATAATTTTCAGAGTACAGGTCTTTCACCTCCTTGGTTACATTTATTTGTAGATATTTTGTTATTTTTGGTGCAATTGTAAATGGGACTGTTTTCTCTCTTTTTTTTAAGTTTTCATATTAATTTTGAGAGAGATAGAGCACACGAACTGGGGATAGGCAGAGAGAGAGGGAGACAGAGAATCTCAAGCAGGCTCTGAGCTATCAGCACAGAGCCTGATGTGGGGCTCGACCTCATGAACCATGCATGACCTGAATTCAAATCAAGAGTCAGAGGCTTAACCGACTGAACCACCAGGCACCCATAGCTGTGGGTTTTTCATATATGGCCTTTATTACATTGAGGTGTGTTCCTCTACACCAACTTTGTTGAGGGTTTATATCACAAATGGATGTTGTACTTTGTCAAATGCTTTTTCTGCATATATTGAAATGATCATATGTTTTTTATCCTTTCTCCTGTTTATGTGATGTATCACATTGATGGATTTGCAAATACTGAATCCCCCTTGCATCCCAGGAATAAATTTCACTTAATCATGGTGACTGATTTTTTAAATGTATTAATGGATTCATTTTGCTAATATTTTGTTGAAGATATTTGCATATGTTCATCTATGTTCATATTAGCCTATAGTTCTCTCTCTCTTTCTCCCCCCCTCTCTCTTTCTCTCATAGTGTCTTTATCTGGTTTTGGTATCAGGGGAACACTAGCCTCATAGAATGAATTTGGAAGTTTTTCTTCCTCTTCTATTTTTTGGAATATTTTGAGAATAATAGGTATTAACTCTTCTGTAAATGTTTGGTGGAATACACCTATGAGGACAGCTGGTCCTAGATTTTTGTTTGTTGGGAGTTTTTTGATTATTAATTCAATGTTCTTGCTGGTAATTGGTCTGTTCAAATTTTAGATTTCTTCTTGATTCAGTTTTGGGAAGTTATATGTTTCTGGGAATTTTCTATTTCTTCTAGATTGTCCAATTTACTGGCATATAATTTTTCATAATATTCTCTTAAAATTCTTTGTATTTCTGTGACATCGATGGTTATTTCTCCTCTTCCATTTCTGATTTCAGTGCTCTCTCTCTCTCTCTCTCTCTCTCATGCTCTCTCTTTCTCTTTCTCACTCTCTGTTTTTTTGGGGTTTTTTTTGATGAGTATGGCTTAAAGTTTATCAGTTTTGTTGATCTTTTCAAAGCACCAGTTCCTGGTTTCATTGATCTGTCCTATTGTTTTTTAGTTTCTATTTCATTTATTTCTGTATAATCTTAATTACTTACTTTCTTCCATTAGTTTGGGGTTTTGTTTGTTCTTTTTCTAGCTCTTTTAGGTGTAAGGTTAAGTAGTTTATTTAAGATTTTTCTTGCTTCATGAGGTAGACCTGTATTGCTATAAACGTTCTTAGAACAGCTTTTGCTATATCCCAAAGTTTTTGGATCATTGTGTTTTCATTTTCATTTGTCTACATGTAATTTTTTATTTCCCCTTTGATTTAATGGTTGATACATTCATTGTTTAGTGGCATGTTATTTAACCTCTATATATTTATGGTTTTTCTAGATTTCTTCTTGTGATCAATTTCTATTTTCATAGCATTGTGGTAAGAAAAGATACATGTTTGACTTTAATGTTTTTTAATTTGTTGAGGCTTGTTTTGTGTCCTAATCTGTGATCTATTCTGAGAATGTTCCATATGCACTTGAAAAGAATGTGTATTTTGCCATTTTAAGATGGAATTCTCTAAAATATTTGTTAGATCCATCTGGTCCAATGTGTCATTCAAAGCCATTATTTCCTTGTTGATTTTCTATTTGGATGATCTATCCATTATTTTAAGTTGCTAAAGTCTCCTACTATTATGGTATTACTATTGATTGCTTCCTTTATGTTTGTTATTATCTACTTATGTATTTGGGTGCTTCCATGTTGAGTGTGTAAATATTTACAATTGTTATATCTTCTTGATAGATTGTTCCCTTTTTCATTATGTAGTATATTTCTTTGTCTCTTGTTACAGTCTTTGTTTTCAAGTCTATTTTTTTCTGATATAAATATTGCTGCACTGGCTTTCTTTTCACTTCCATTTGCATGATAAACACTTTTCCATTCCTTCACTTTCAATCTGCATGTGTCTTTAGGTCTGAAATGAGTCTCTAGTAAGCAGCATAGAGATGGATCTATATTTTTACCCATTCTGTTACCCTATGCCTTCTTATTGGAGTGTTTAGTCCATTTACATTCAAAGTAATTTTTGATAGGTGTGCACTTATTGCCATTCTGTTACTTGTTTTATGGTTGTTCTTTTCTTCTCTTGCTCTCTTCTCTCATGGTTTGCTGGCGTTCTTTAGTGATATATTTGGATTCTTTCCTCTTTATTTTTTGCATATCTATCACTGGTTTTTGATTTGTGATTACATTAGGTTTGTATATAACAACTTCTACATATAAGTTATGCAGTTTGAGGCCACTCTTTACTCCTCTCCTCCCCACATTTTAGGTATATGATGTCACACTTTACTTGCCTTTATTTTGTGAATCCCTTGATTGATTTTTATAGATATACTTAATTTTACTGCTTTTGTGCTTCTAACTTTTCGTACTTGCATTTATAATCTTTCTTTTCCAGAAACACCCTCACAGACACACTCAGAAATAATGTTTTACCAGATATCTGGGCCTCCCTTAGCTCAACCAACCTGGCATGTAAAATGAGCCATCACAAAGGGGAACTCAAAGAGGACAGGGATCTGTGGTATCCTGAGTGCCTAGAACATTGTCTGGCACACAGGTGGAAGAATCAATGCCTGACTCTGTTCTAGGCCCTTTGTATGCACAAAAACCAAGGCAGAAGTGGTGAAGTAACTTTCCCAAAGTGACACAGTAGGAAAGGGTGACACTAGGATAATTCCTCAGAAAACATGGTAAGGGCTCCATGGTATAATTCTGTCTTCAGTACTTAGCACCTTTCATGTAGTAACTAGTCAATAAATTGCAACTATTCTTATCTGATGAACAGTCTCCCATCAGGTCTGTGGTCTGTGAGAGCCTGCAACGTGTTCATGAATGCACACTGTTTCCTGTCTCTTGCTATGTTACAGCAGATGAGACCCTGACATTGTTATGGACTCATTAGTCACTCAGAAAATTATCATATGCTGTGGGTTTGATTAAAACCCCAAATGCATTTTTTTAGCCCTTTTCTGTGCCTCTGCATGCCATCCACCTGTTAATAGAAACTGGATCCCTATGTTGATAATCCACTTATATCTCATTGACTAAAATTCTATTTAGTTGGAGCCAAGAAGATTGTCTTTTCCTTATGAAAAAAGCAAAAGTTACACTTTTGCATAGGGAGAATAACAAAAATGTTAATTCAGTCTGAAACAGTGACCTCACTAATTTTTAATAGTTTCTGACCTGGGCCAATATAGGCAGCTCTCAGTTTATGAAAGATTCATACTTAGCATTCATCTTCCTTGTTTTCTTCTCTGATAACTAGTGTAAAACAGACATTCTAGCGCTGTTCTTTTCCAAAAAGCCACCAAGATCCTGGAAGACTTTTCCATACACCTTATCAAATATTGCTGATAGATCCTCCTCAAAGAAAAACACCTGAATTTTGCCACCATCATAAAAGAGTTTCTTAAAATTTTTAAATATGGGAATAAATATCGTATGTAAGATAGGAATTATGAAGCTACACAAGTCTGTTTCTGTAGAAAAATCAAATTAGTTGTATCTTATAGATGAAAACTCTCCCTGACTGAATCCTGCTTGTATAACATTTTTCAGCACTGTAAACCCAGCATGCAGCCTGTCCTGAGCACTGGGAGAATTTTCTAGGCACTAATAATGATGTCTGCTTAAAGGTGTCTGTAAAAATGGCTGCAGAGTAGGTGGGGTGAGCTGCTATGGTTATGCAAGTAACAGTGTATAGGTTGCACACTAAGCAAGGACGTGGAAAGACATATTTAAAAAGAGGATTTTTAAGAACTTAGGCTCCTCTTTATATTAGTTTTCTCATATTTCAAATAATCAAAACCTATTGCCAAATTTGAAATAAAACTGAACTGTTAACTTTCACTTAGACTAGAAAATACAAAGTACTTTTCTCATTAAACGTACCAAGTTACTCAAATGCCCCGGAACCACTGACTGCTTTCATCTTTGCTGCTGACCAGATGCCAAAGTTAATAGAGCCAAGTGGGACTCAGTGCCCTTCCAAATGGAGAGATTGAAAGGAAAATCTTAAACTTCATCAATCTCCAAAGTTTCTTTTCTCTTTTGGAATGAGAAGAAAATTCAGCTATGACAAAGCATTGAGAATCCTTGTAATGACACAGGAGCCTGAAGAATCAGGGTGAAAGGATGAGAATTCTGGCTGGTGAGATGTTTTCATTCCCTCTGAGTTGGGTCTCTGGCTGTAGAAGTTGACTCATATTTGTTAATAAGATGTAAGGCTTGTATGAACATCGCAGAAAGGTGTCCATAGGGTCCAGAGTCCTTCCCTGTTTTGGAGTTTATTGTTTTATTAATAAGTGGACAGTGGCTATCATTGCAGCTCTTCCTGAATATTCTGGTTCTCCTTTTTCCACACACGGGGTAAGATTGCAATTCCTGCTCCTTCCAGCAAAAGTGATGTGTGTCACGTCCAGGAGAAGCATTTCCTTGCGTGTGTGAGGCACTCCAGCACCCCCTCTTCCTCTTTGGGGATTGCAAAGACAAGTGCTGCCATGGACACTTGACCATCCTGGACTCTGGGTGACCACGGTGAACAGAGCTTCCCGCCAATTCATATTATGTGTGTGGAAGGAGAAGGAATGGGCTTCTGTTGGGTTTCTCCTGTGATTTGGAGATTATTTGTTACCACAGATTAGTCAGGCCTATCTTGACTGCCATCTGCTGTCTTGGCTTCCCCATTTGTTTTTTGTTTTTCAGATAAATTCTCCTCCATTTTCTCCCAAAGAGACCACCAGGATTCCATCCATTGCCCATCCAATCTGTGTGGAGATGTGCCATCTTCCAGCTCCAGGAGTGGGTAGATAAGAAGAGGCAGGCACAGGACAGTGTATCATCCTTTAGGAATCAGGGCGTCCACATTTCAAGTCTGCTACTGAGCATCAGGCCCAGGACTCTTACTGCAACATTTGTTAAAGAGATGTATCTCCACCAGGGTTGTCAGGCTGATAGGACATGAGTCTAATGCTGCTATTGGCCACCTTGCTACCAACTGGAAAAAGCTTGACATCTATCAAAATTAACACAGAAAAAAGCTCATAATCAAGAATTGAAGAGAAATGAATTCCTGGAGACATGGTTTGAGCCCCTGGATCCAATTATATTTGTAGGAATACACTCCATAATGTCATAGTTGGACAAGCCAATGGCTTAGCTTTCTGTGCATACATCAGTTCAAGTTGGGTTTTTGAGACTTGAAATGAAAACAATCACCCAGGAAAAAACAAAACTGATGGGACAATTCACAGACTCCTCTGAATCTTGGACTCTCTCTAAGACATTATTAAGTAAGAATTTAGAGAGGTTAAGTGGGCTGGCACAGTGAGTGCTGAGTGACATGGAACTGGAGTGAATGAGTCTTATGGGTTTAGTTTGTGAGTGGAGAAGGGGTACTGGGGAAGCTGAGGAGAGGGGAGTGAGTGAAGGCGGAGTGTTCTAGTAAATGATTCTAGAGTCTATGACCATGTATTTAGGTCTTCTTTAATGTCCTTCAGAGATGCTGGAAGAATAGAAGTCCTTTTTAATTGCATTTGGGGGTTGGTTGAGGGCGGAGTGTTCTAGTAAATGATTCTAGAGTCTAAGACCATGTATTTAGGTCTTCTTTAATGTTCTTCAGAGATGCTGGAAGAATAGAAGTCCTTTTTAATTGCATTTGAACTTCAAACTGAGCTCCTTGAACCTGGTACTGCTGAGTTTATGGATCACATAGGACTCTATGTTTATAATTTTTGTGTAGCACAGTTTGTAAGGCAAAGAGTACTTTCTTTCTCCTCAATTTTAATTCCTCCTGTTTACAAGTTTTGTTTTGACTTGAGAAATCTTCACAAATGTCTACAAATTTCATTGTTTCCTAATATTAATATCCATAGAAGACTGATAAAGTAGAATTATGAGGGGACTAATATGAAACTATACAAATGTCCAAGTTTTGAGTATAGTTTTATTTAAAAAAACAGACTAAGAAAAAGATTTGATTTCATCCAGAGACTCTTTTTTAGAAAATATAATGAAATCTCTACTAAACAAAGGTCTCTTGTTTTTGTTGTCTGAACTGATTTGGATTAATTTCTGGAGGCCAAACATTGGTTAGCAGTACAGACAAATGATGATTTACTCATGCACTGGTTTTCTCAGAAATGTATCATAGGCCTGGCCATAGCACCTTCTCTCACCAAGCCAATACCATCATGGTGATGGGACTATGGCTGTATTGCCTTTTCATGTTATTTTGAAGTCCTGAACTTCAAAGGCCAGTGTTTAGGATACATATGAGTAAATGAATGATAATCCAACAATATAAATGTTACTTGAGATCTAGTAGATCAATAAATGCTTATTGCCCGAAGCTGAAAAAGAAAAAAGTCAAAGAAGACAACTAAGACTTAATAGTCTTTATTTTTTGGTGAGATACTATTCAAAGTATTGGGCCTAGTTTTGTTTTTGTCCCTGTGAAATTTGGAAAGAATTTTGGAAAGGGGAGCAGTGTCTAAAGGAAGGAGCAAGAAAAACTGTGAAGTTGGCTTCACAGAAGTGGGGGTATCTTGGCAGAGAAGGCAGAGGGGCCACATAGAGAGTGGCCTTCAGAATCCTGTGGGTGGTGATAACAAACCGTGGCCAGGTGTTCTCCATGTCAAGAGGGACAAGCAGCAGCAGATGGGTTTATGATGTAACTAGAAAATTTTAGATTACAGCAAAGGAAAAATTTAATGGTGAAAGGTTCTTCTAAGAAATGCTGTATTCTCATCCAAGAAAATATTTGAAATACAGCTGATTTCATCGTCCTTGTAAGGCTTTGAGGAAAAGGAATGTATGAGATGACTTCATGAGATGTGCCTTTGGTGGCATCCTGGCTGGATGCTGGGCCCCAGTAACTCTTCATGTCTTTAATGGTGCTTATAATTCCCTAAAAAGAGCCTCCTGTGGGAACGTGGAGACCCCAGAATGGGAAACAACAGAAATCACTATGGAATCACAGAATATTGGAGGTAAGAGGGATCTTGGTTTTCCTTACAACCCTCTGGACCCCTTCATCACACCTGGCATATATTGTAATTAGGTTTGTTTGACAACTGACATCCTCTCTAAGTCAGGAGCCAGTATCCTTGTTCCAGGCCCAGTGCCTGGAACTCTAAGTAGTCAACCAACATTTGTTGAATGAACACAGGAAGAGTCCAACTCTCTTACTTACAAATGAGGAATCTGAGCCCAGGGAATTCACACAGCTGGGTAGCAGTAAAGGGCTTTTCACCCAATCTTTGCTACATTCACCACATTTAATACATTTACTACAGAGAGGACTAGCCCACAATTCAATTAAATATAAGTCTTAGTCAACAGGTAACTATTTTTTAGGTGAGGTCTAATTTATTTTAAAAGTGGAATCTTAAATTGCAGAGATTTGTCTTTGAATTCCTTACAAAGTGCATGTGGTAGGATAATACTTTGGAAATATTAACATCTCCCCTCTTTCCCAAGATTTCCTTCTTCTCATTTCCTCTCCACTGACATGGCTAGTGCTTTTGTGTTCATTGTTTCAGGGAGGTGTGGTGGTATGGAAAGCAGATATCCACCCAATTGTTCAGGTATGAACTCATTCCATAGATACCTATCCCATGCTGAAGACCAACAAAGCACATTTAACACATCTGCAAGTGAAAAAATAAACCAGCAAGGCCTACCCTGACCTGATCAGGCAGATGATGGCACAGAAAGATAACTTGGTGTACTGGCTCCCCCCCACCAAGAAGGGAAAGGACAGGGGCTTCTCCACAGCCTCTGTGACATGGCCCCCTCCCAGTTTCCCTCCCACCTCTGTGACCTCGCCTCTTCTCCCCTTTTATTGATGTGCGCTCTTCAAATGAGTTGGGAAAAGCTAGACAGTCCTGAAGTTTGGCCCTAGACCCCCCCCCCCGTTCCCACACTGCACAATGGACTGAATGTTTGTGTGCCTCCAGAATTCATGTGTTGAAAGCCTAGTCCAATGTGATGGAATCAGGAGGTAGAGCCTTTGGGAGGTGATTAGGTCATGAGGGTGGAGCAGTTCTAAGAAGAGATGCCAGGGAGCTTGCTCTCTCTTTCCCCTGCCGTGTGAGGACACATCCAGAAAATGGCTGTGTCTAGGCCAGAAAGAGAGATCTCACCAAACCATGTGGGCACCCTGATCTCAGGACTTCCAGCCTCCAGAACTGTGAAAAGCCAATGCTTATTGTTTAAGTCACCAGTCTATGGATGTTATAACAGCCTAAATTGATTCATATACACTCTACTCTCTACTTTGCACTGAGAATAGGAAGACTTTGAGGAGAGCTGAGGCAGAGCTCTAAGGAAAGGGATAGTTTGCTCAAAAATAATATCCTATCCTCGTGATGCTTGCAAATCTCTGTGGAGTTAGCTTCTTTCTGTGATCTCATTCTTGTTTCTAATCATTCTTTTAAAAATGTCCCAGAATCAATTTTCCATTATTTACATTGCCATTTTTCATGATTACTGGTAATTCAGCAGCCAAGGAGAGCACAATTATGAATACATTTAATTTTGTTTAGATTTAATTTTGTTTCAAGACCCTGTGCCTTGATAACCTACATAAAAAATTTTTTTTGGAAACCATGTGCCAATTTAAATTAACTTGTTGGGAGATATTTTTTTAAATGTTTATTTATTTTGGAGAGAGAGATAGAATGCAAGTAGGGGAGGGGGAAGAGAGAAAGAAGCACAGAATCTGAAGCAGGCTCCAGGCTCTGAGCCGTCAGCATGGAACCCCATGTGGGGCTCAAATCCACGAACTGGGAGATCATAACCTGAGCCGAAGTCAGATGTTTAACTGACTGAGCCACTTAGGCACCCCAAGGGAGATATTCTAAATGAAACATAGAGTGTTTTGATATCTATGAATTTCTGAAAATATCTTTTTGGTTTCTGAGTGAATAGATGTGCATTCTTCACTGAATATTCAATTTGATGTCCTTTGTAGATAAACCATTTAATTCCATTTGATTCAGTTCAACTTAGCTCAACTCAGTCATGTTTATCAGCACCTTCATTCATATATAACAATTTGTTAGCAATTTCTATCACAGTCCCTAAATTTGAAAACTCATAGTCTAATTGGGAAAAGAAGACAGTTTCAAGATAACTTAAAAGCCAAAGCATGGTTCTTGAGAGAAGCAGGGATGACAAAGATTAAGGCAATCATACCACACTCCCTTCCCATGTCCGTGGCAGACATTGCTAATCATTGCTGCATTATCTCTGTAGTCAATGGTATCCCCAGGCTCTTTCTCAATTAGTCACTACCAATCAATCAGTATTGGTATGTTACCTAAACCTTTTATCCATCCTGGAATAAATTATATAAATGCTCCGATGGATTCCAAACTAGAGAATTTCATCTGGGTCTGGGCCTGCAGGCTTTGTGCTTAAGAAAATAAAGTAGCTTGGTAATTACAAGGATTTATTGGTTGAGCATGAATTAAAACAACATGAATCTTTAGTGAATTTTTTCCAGTCAACTCATAGCATAGATTTATACACTATTGCAAAGAAACACCTGAGAGATTAATCAGAGTTTTGAAATCTGAAATTGAGATTAAAATTTCAAAATCTGCAAAGTGCATCGAGACTCAGAAGAGCAAGATTCCATTGTGCTTTGCCACTAATTAATTGTATAATCATGGACAATTCTCAACCCTTCTGTACAACTGAGTTTCACAAAGAGGGTTAGGAGATATTTTTAAGGCACTCTTTTTTCAAAATGATCCAAAATATAAATATCAAATAAAAATGCAATGTTTCCTGTTGGAGCTGAGGCTTGTAGCCTGGGCCCTGACCCCCATTGGCTTCCCCTCAGCCTCCACCTCAGTCTCATGAAGACCCCTGGAATATCTGCAAGGAACATCCATAATTTGAAGAACACATTTTTAAAACTCCTAGACAAGAGATTCTTTGGATGTTCTTCCAGCTCTGCACATGTTAATGAACATAAATCAGCTAGATGTGATTCATACAGTTGTGCTGAGCATTGATAAAAATAACAAACTCTGGGAATCATTTATTTTTGGGGTAAATTTGAGCAGATGGAGCACATTGTCAGTTCTTACCTCCATCTAGGGCCATTCACTTCCTCACCCACTCACGAGGTCCTGGTTTTGGACCTTCTATACAGCCCATCTGATTGTTTTCATATCACTTTGCTCTCACTGCCACGTGACAGTATGAGATCACCTCTGTGTACATAAAACAAGAAGAATGAATAAACTTCTTGTGGACTTGGAGGCCAGATTGTTAGCTCCAGTCTGTTTTTAGTATTTTGACATTTTCTTCTTGACACCAGTTCAGTAACACATTAAAAGATTTTCCAAGGGCTGTATTAATCATAATTCCATAAAACAGACTTGCTGGATCATGTACTTCATTGAACCATTAAGGTCAGAATTAGGGCCTCTGAATCTTACTGTTTGACTACCTTCTTTAAATTTGGTATAGGTAAGAGTTGAAAAAAAACAGTTATAAAGAGAAGTAGAATCTTTGTGCTCTACTGGTAGCAGAACAAGTGTTTGGTGATTTGGTGTTTGCTTTCTAGAGTCTAGAGTTGCTTAGGTCTTTATCTGGCTGAGAGAGTGCTAGAGAGTCTTGACAGGTTACTTACACCCTACCATATATAGATTCAGTCTTGCTGGATTTGAAGTTGGAATCACACAAGGAAAAAAAAAGACAAATTAAATCATTAAAAAAAAAAATCCTCCTGGGGCACTTGGGTGGCTCAATTGGCTAAGCGTCCAACTTCGGCTCAGGTTATGATCTCACAGTTTGTGAGTTCAAGCCCCGCATTGTGTTCTGTGCTGACAGTGCAGAGCCTGGAGCCTGCTTCAGATTCTGTGTCTCCCTCTCTCTCTGTCTCTCCCCAACTCATGCTCTGTCTCTTTCTCTCTCTCTCAAAAATAATTTGTTAGTATACATAAAACATTAAACATTTTTTAACAGAATCCTCCTTTTGACTGCTGATTCAAAACTAAGTAAAGAGGACTCTGGACATCCCTCTGGGATAAACTTTCACAATAAATTTTTCAAGCTCTCAGGCTCTAAAGAAACTGGATCACTCACAGGGGATCCAGGGTTTCACACAGTTTCTAGAAAATAGCAAAAAGAGTGAAAAGACATATAAGTTTGGATAACATCCAATAGGACTGGAACCCAGTGTTGGCAACGTTCACTTGAGCTAGAGGTGATGAGCATTAGAATTTTTTTTATGGAAATTGTCTTTAAGAAAGGAAGAGTCTAAGTGAATCAGAATACACTGAGCTATTGACTTAGGAAAAGGGATCTTGGGGCTGGAGGATATATCAGGCTTATTCTCACCTGCGTCTTCTTCATTTGATCTCCATACTGATGTTCTTCCAGCTCTCAGGCACCGTGTACCACCTTCTCAATGGGCTGAGCCTTCAGTGGTCAGGGGCCTTGTCTCCTGTAAGTGTTGTATAGTCTAAGGCAGTTCTCAGCAGCTTTACAAAATACTTCCTCTGGGCTCACCTCAAACCTTCTGAATTGGAATTACTGAAAGCAGCTCCTAGAAATAAGTATTTTTAAAATACTGGGTGGCTCAGTTGACTGGGTGTCTGATTTTAGGTCAGGTCATGATCTCGTGGTTTGCATGTTTGAGCCCCATGTCGGGCTCTGTGATGACAGCTCAGAGCCTGGAGCCTGCTTTGGATTCTTTGTCTCCCTCTCTCTTTGCCTCTTCCCCACTTGTCCTCTGTTTCTCTTTCTCAAAAATAAATATACATTATTATTTTTTATTTTTATTTCGAGAGTGAGAGAGTGCAAGTGAGTGAGGGGCAGAGAGTGAGATGGGCACAGAGAGAGGGAGACGGAGAATCCCAACGTGGAGCTTGAACTCAACGGACTATGAGATCACAACCTGAGCTGAAAACTAAGAGTCGGATGCTTAACTGACTGAGCCACCCAGCACCCTAGAAATAAGTCTGTTTTCTAAGCTACCTATGTTGTCCTGACACTCTGCCTAGGGAGCATTTATCTGTCCTTCAGAGTGTAGTTTAAGCATTGCTTCCTCAGGGAAGTCTTCCCTGACTTTGAGGTAGAATTGACTGCAGTGCTGACTGTACCTTTATTTACATGATAATTTGTTAGTATCTGTCTTTTCCACTCAATCAAAAGTCTAGGAAAGCAGGGATGACATCATTCTCACTCACCCCAGCCTGCTAGGTGTTGGCACAGCACAGGTCCACCACAGTTATTGAGTAAAAATCTGTTGAATGAACACATAAGTGAATAGGTAGATGGGGGAGGGGATGAATAAATAAATGGCCAAAGAAATAAGGAAATGAGCAGCCAAGTGTGTGAAATGCTCCTGAGGGTGAAAGTCCCATTTATGGAGAGTTTTTCTTTCTTTCTTTCTTTCTTTCTTTCTTTCTTTCTTTCTTTCTTTCTTTCGTTTACTTATTTTTAAGAGAGAGACAGAGTGTGAGGGAGGGAGGGGCAGAGAGAGAGGGGGAGACACAGAATCTGAAGCAGGCTCCAGGCTCTGAGCTGTCAGCACAGAGCCCAACATGGAGCTTGAACTCACAAACCGCGAGATCATGACCTGAGCTGAAGTTAGACATTCAACCGACTGAGACAACCAGGTGCCCCCATTTGTAAAGCAATTTTCTGATCTCTGCTGATGCTGATGTAGGATGTGTGTTGCTATAATGGTTAGGGGAAAGGGGTAAGGATTAGGGGTGCAGTTGCAAGATGGAGAAAGGTATAAACTATGTAAACTTTTGTCAAGGCGACAACTCTGAGTAGGCATCCCTTTGCCTGCTCAACAGGGGCCACTGACATATCCTGGAGACCAATACCACCCAGGCTGCGAGCCTGGCTCACTGTTTTACATTAGCCTGGGTCTCAAAGGACAACAGTTAGTGAGGGGTTTCCGTGGTGACAATTTTATAATGTGGCAATTATGTATTACTTACTAAATTACTAAATTACTTACTAAATTCTGCCATGGGCAATGTTCACATAGCACCAAGGCAGTCAGATATTGAAAATATCAGTTGAACAGAACTGGGTAATTTTCAATTGGCTCTCTTTAGTGTGATATAACCAGGGCCAAGGCAAATGTACAAGATCTTGGAGGTTTTGTACTGTTTACAAATAACTTAAGTATAGGGCCCAGAAGGTGTCAAAACAATTCAGTGTAGGACATGGGCTAACTCATCAGAAGCAACTGAGACAGGAAGGCACAGGTAGTGGTTCAGGTTTACAGTAGTCAAGGCAGGTGAGAGGTCTAGAGATTGACAGCCAGACTAGGCCTGCTGTCACAAGTCAGAAGCAGCTAAAGTCAGTAACCAAGACAGAAGCCAGAAGCCAGGATCCCAAGAGGTCTGGGTCAAACCTGTGGGTAAGAGTCCGGGGTTCAATGTCATGACCAATCTCAGAGGTCAGCCCAAATTCAGAGTCAGCCAATACTGCACACCACAGGTGCCAAGCACCTGCACCATATAGTTAATCCCCACCACAGTTACAGAGGAGGTATTACCATCACTACCAACAGCTGAGGTTGGGCAACAGTTCCAGAGAATAGTAGTAGTAGAAAGTAGTAGAAATTTGTTGAGCATAGATACTGTATTAGCATATATTGTTTCATCTGGTTTTCAAAATTCAACAAATACTTACCAAATGCCACCATAGAGCATGGATTGTGCTAGGTGCAAGGGATTTAAAGGTAAATAAAATGTCATCACCCCCTAACCCCAAGGGCTAGAATGGTGCTTCTCAGCTGGAGTGATTTTGCCTCCCAAGGGACATTTGTGTGACAACAGTTTTGGTTGTCACCACTAGGGGAGAGGGCAAAGGCCAGGGATGATGCTAAATATTCCACAATGCACAGGACAGCCCCCACAGCAAAAAATTATGTGGCCCACAATGCCAATAGTAGAGAGATTGAGAAAGTCTGGTTAGGACAGTAGAATGTTCATGTACGGCTGTAAGGGCAATACAGTGTTAGGTGTAGGAAGGGACTACCCAGGATGCAGTGTGGAATAAGCAGGATAATCACATCTCCTCTGTGGGAAGGAGTGGAAGGGGCTCAGGGAAGACTTCTGGGAAAGGTAGGTCTTTAAAGATAGCAGGTGTTGCCCTGGCAAATGGGGTACACAGGGAGGCAGCTATATAAGCCAAAAGGGGCAAGGAATGCCATGGCATTTTGATTTAGACAGTCACACTGTCTAAATAAAAACAGTTTTTTTGGCCAAGTTTTTGTTTTGGCACATTAAGTGAGGAAACATTATAATCAAAGAAATCCCCATTATTGATTCTGAAGTATGTTTTCACCACCCACTATTGTTTGATTCACTTTGATGGGCTGAGAGGTCAAGACAATAAAGTTGACTTTCTCACCTGAGAGCTCTGAGCTTTTCTCTGTGAAGTGCAGAAAAGTTAAGTAACTACACACACAGTAAGCTTCCTTGGCCAAGGAGGACATAATGAAATCAAGAACCTATAAAATATTTTTGGAATTTGCTGGAACTTCTTGCATTTTTACCTAGGGCTGTCACTTTGCTAACACTTTCTCACTTCAGTCCTATCCCACAGAATTAGTCAGCCGAAGCGAGCCAGCCCTCCCTGCTGGAGATTCATTTATGAACAGAGGCTAGAAAGATGGTTTATGGAAACATTGCCTTGTATAGTCGGACCTTAAATGTACTCCAATATACTAAAGAAACAGTAATGAGATGTCAGGATAAAAGGAGGTCAGTATCTGAGAATGCAAGAGAAAATGTAATAAATGAGTCCCCGAGCAGGAGGTGGGTTACATAAAACCCTGGCTGATGTGGCCAACAGACTTTTCTGGAACTCTGGAATTCAAACCCTCTTCTTATGGCATAGGATAGGGTTACAGGAACATAATGTGCTGGGTAATTGATCAAACCATTAAAAATAACAGCATAAAAGTTTAGAGCTTTGACAGGCTTGATTCTTTTCAGAAGGAAGCCCGGCTTGTGAAAGTGCTGATGTGCATCTTTGCAAAGTTCTATAAAAGTGTGGTGAGAAAAGGGAAATTTATACTGGCACTCCTCCACTCGTCAGCTGAATTTCCAGCGCCCTGTTCACTAGCCGGCCTCGCTGGCTGCTGGCTGACTGCGACACCGGGAAGGGAAGCCCAGAGCTCATGTTCAAAGGAAGAAGGCTGCACCTCAGCCCACGGCTGGGAAATTAACCAGAGGAAGACATGGGGCCAGGAAGGGCAAAGACACAATGTGGGGACGGGAAGGATGGGGACTGGTTTCTGAAGGAAAGAAGGCCTTAATCACTGAATGAACCTTCTGGCAACAGAGATTACTGATGGTTTCATGAGAAGAAGCAACTGCCTGCCTGGTCGGATAGCAAGGAAGAAAGCAAATATACCTAGTGGCTTTTGTGTGTGACAGATGGCACCCCTGTGCCTGCTGGGGGCTTCAAGATATTTATAAAGCAGCACTCCTAGGGTCCTCTCAGAGAAGAGAACACACATTGCCCTGTGTTTTCTTGTCCACAGATGTGCTGCCACTGAGCTGTGCTGGTTCCTGGTGCCTTGTCGTAACCACTGGATCAGCAGACACTTGTGTACAAGAGGAGGAAACTGTCCCATGATCTGGAATAGTTGGGTCATTATCTTTTACGTCATTGCCTCAGTATCCCTCTTGATTTACTGGATTTGTCCTTCACTAATTAATCTTGCATTTCTTCTCTGGTCCACGTTCTGGGGAGGAGGATGGAAGAAAGAGACTGTGTCACTGTATATCTGCGTGCCCTCAGGCAGATTCCACCTCACACAAGAGTGCCCTGGCAAAGGCAGCCCATCACAGCTCTGCTGAGCCCTGACCTCTGGCATGGAGCTGATTGGTAGCCTTTTTCTCACTCGTCCCCAAAGACACAATCCACCCACCTGGAAGAGGCACCTTCCTCATCCCTACAAAGATGTATATGTGGGGAACGGTGAGGATGAGGGGTATGGGTGGACCTGGTCTGCATGCAGCCCCTCTTCTCATTGTTTTCTTGTTCAGACCAGGCTACATCCCTTCCTTCTACCTGCCCCTCTCCCCCTGATGCTGTGCCTGAGCTAGGGATCCTGATGGCACTCCAGCTGCTGGATCCACAGTGCAGAGATGGGTGAAGACAGCCCTCCTCTGATGCCCCAGTGAATTGTTCCCATTGGAATGGTTGAGTGGGTCCAAGGTTCAGTGATGTAGTCTGTGGTGTCAGCTGTGGGCATGCCTGCCCATGTGCACATGTACACGTGAGTCTATGTGCAATCATGAACAGTCCTTGCATTGTGAACACAATCAGCTGAGGATTATGTAAATCACTCCAGAATTGGGAGGAGTAGAAGAGGAGAAACCTGAGATGGACCAGGAAGCTGTGTGCTTGAAAGCAGCTAGAGATGTTAAATTCTGTAAATTGAATAACAGCCCAGTAGAGGCAAAGGTCCTGTGCATCCTCGGTCTGCCCCATGTGCCACACTGAGGCTGTGAGAGGAGGTGGGAAGCTGTTCACTCGAGACTCACCTCTTTTGGAAAAAGTGGCTTAGTTGGAAAGAGCCCTGCATCTAGACAAGAGATGTGGGTTCTAACCCCAGCTCTGCTACTAAACAGCTGTGTAATCCCCTGGAAGTCAACCACACTTTCTGGGCCTTAAGGTTTCTCAATGTTCTGAAATGCTGTGGATTTAGAAGACTAGATGGAATTGTACAGCTATGAATTGGCATAACCTAAAAAATATTTTGGCCCACTAGAAACTTCCTCCACCTCAGAAACCATTGCCAACCCCCAGGGCTTGGTTTCCAGCCTGTTCTTTTTTCAAAAGACTCCATCAGAGCTCACCTGCCCTTCAAGCCTCCGACATCTGGCATCATGGGGCCATCAAAGGGGATGGAGTTAAGTGGCAGTGTTGGGGTGCCCCTGCCAAAGACAGGTTCTCCATGCAGCCCAGGGCCCATGGGGTCAAGGCAGCAAGATAAGGGGAAAATGATGACATATTTCAGTACAGAAATAACAAAACAGGCTTCCACTTTCCTGCCAGCTCTAAGTTGTTTCCTCCCTGATGCTTCCCAGAGATACAGGACAGAGAAGGCAATAGTACTAACAGGGCCACAGGTGTGTGATTGCCATGCCAAGCAGAGCATCATAGGCTTTTGTGACCCGTGGCAAAAGAGAGTCCTATTCAATTTGGGGCACCTGGGGGGCTCAGTCAGTTAAGCATCTGACTCTTGATTTCGGCTAAGGTCATGATCTCACAGTTCATGAGATCGAGTCCCACATCAGGCTCTGTGCTGACAGTACAGAGCCTGCTTGGGATTCTCTCTTTGTCGTGCTCTCTCTCTCTTTCAAAATAAATAAGTAACTTTTTTAAAAAAGAGAGAGTCCTATTCAATTCCTAATCCCCAGCCCTATAGGACCCCCATGCCCTCCAAGGGCAGCTCTAGGAGTGGGCAGCTGAGAGACAGCTGACTGCTCTTTAGGGACAATGCAGCTGTGTTCAGCTTCCTGGCCTTTCCTGATGTGGCCTGTGCAGGCACGTCTCTGGTGGGCATGGCACTCTCCAGCTGCAGCCCAGGGAATTCCCACCATGGGCTATGTAGCTCCCACGCAGTCTTGTGGCACATGAGCGTGGGCACATACTCTTTCTGCTCTGGCCATGCTGAGGGGCCGGGGTCCAAGTGCCATCCTGTCAAGCCCATGCCCTCATCTCCCCCATGAAGACAAAGAGCTCAGGTGGCTCAGGAGGCTCCTCTTCCCACAGGAGGTGGTGCTGCACTAGGCAGCCCCTCTGTTGAGCTCTGCCCAGCTTCCTTCAGTCCTTCCTTTGATTCCTCAGCCCCTCCCATTCTATATTCTCTTTGTTCCCACCTTCAGTCATCTACCACTTCTTCCTGGCTCCCCGCAAACCAATGCCCAGAGAGAGAAAACATATTTACATATTTTTCTCCCCAACATACCTTCTACATTGTGCTCCCAAAGAGATCATGTCTACAAGGGGCCATTTGATACCCATGGAGAATCTGTACAGCCTGAGATCTTACCCTGAGGCCAAGTCAGGATGCTGTACCACTGAGGTGGTCCGACACCATCTTGGTGGCCTCTTTGGTCTCAGAGGAAATGGCACACATGGCATGGCCACGTGTGTAGCTTTAACATTAAGTGCACACAGGCAGAATCAAAGATCTTCCTGTCCTGGGTTCTACAGGAAGGCTTCTTACATGTCCACAGTGTCTAGGGCAGTTTAATGTAAACCAGCTATTTTATTAAGACCCATAAAACAAACCAACAAAAAAGTGTGCTGTGACTTTTTCATAATCATGTATGTTCAGGCCTTTGAAAATGGTGCTTTATGTGAAATATGTTTTCTTATTAAAATATGAGTTACTGACACTTAAAAAGTGAAACAAACGTCTTAATTTATAAAAGCATTTAAACAATTGGCAATGCCCATTTCATAAGAGCAATTCATACATAAAAATTTTGATGGCACTACCTGTAAAAGGGCTTAGAATTGTCTAGACAAACACAAATTTGGAACAGTTCAGATTTGGAACAAATGTATTCCTTCTGGAAACCAACCAGCCTATAGAAATAGGATTCCCTTTCTATCTTGTTTTAAACTTTACTTTGAGAGAGAGAGAGCACATGCATGCAAGCCAGGGAAGGACAGAAAGAGAGAGAGAGACAGAGAGACAGAGAGAGAGAGAGACAGAGAATCCCAAGCAGGCTCTGCACTGTCAGCAGGAGCCCAATGTTGGGCTCAAATCTACAAACCGTGAGATGATGACCTGAGCTGAAGTCAAAAGTGAGCCACCCAGGCACCTCTTCCTTGCTATTTTTGATTCAAGAGAACATTTTTAGGACCATTAGGTCAACATCAACCAAGATAATCTGGTTACCAAAGATGAAAGCATGCATCTTTAGAAATCATTATCTTTTGAGAGCTAACCTAGGTAAGTGGACCAATGATTAAAAAAATAATAGCTAAGTGAATCCAGAGGCTTCACTTCATCTTAGAGTTAACCTTGTAGTATCAGTGATATTACACCAAATGGACTAATGATCCCCTAACTCTGGGCAAAGGGCGAGGGGTTCATAAGGCCATATGGACAATAAGTGTGACATCATATTTTTCAAATGTATGTATATGCTGTTAGAATTAGTAAAATAAAAATTAGTTTAAAAGTATTGCTTTTTAACATTGCCCCATTTCTGACTCCGTGGATACTAACAATACATCTGGGGGCAGCAGCGGTGATTCCATGAAATGTGTTTCGTGTTGCAAAGTTGAGAATCACATGAGTAAAGCTTTTACTTTAGGTCTTTAAATCAAGTTACCTATTCTTTTAGGTGTTTATTACTAATTTTATAACTTTTATTGACTCTCCTTTGGCATTATTCACTATTGAGGGAACTTATCCCAAATTGTGTCCTACTTGTCAGAGTATTTTTGAAACCATTTAAAAGTTCAGTGTGTCTCAGTTTCACCCCAAGGATGACTATTTAGGGAGATTTCCATTAGGTCTAATTTTACTTGATATTGATTTATGCTTTTTCTAGCCAGTCACTTTCAGCCATCTCTGGAATGTTCAAAGAAATGAGTACTGAGGACTACAAAATAGTATCCCTTAGGGAGAAAATCAGTCATGAGCAATCTCTGGGTATAGTTCCACCTAATGATATCCACTCAGCTTCTTCATTCCGTTAAATGAGATAGATTATTTAAATGGGTAGGCATGACTCTGGCCTGATGTTCAGTGTGAGTTGTTGGGGAGCTTCTTCTGCAGAGAGCCTTTGGGGTGCCAATGCTATAGTTTTGATACGATGGCCGCTTATGGATGGAACCACTTCTAGAAACACCGTCAAAGCAGGCTGGAGGAGACAGAGTGTGAGCCAAGCCATGACTAAGTGGGGCATCATTTCAGAAGAGCCCAGCATAGAACAGCCCAAGAGAGCCAGCTGCAGTCTCAGAGAGTATAGAGACACACACTACTTTTGCCACCAGATCTTCCAAAAGATGTGAAGACTAAGATGCTTATCTAGGAGTCTAATGCAATCAAAAATTTATCCTAAAGAACTTTCTTTTTTATTCCTTTTGATGGTTTTAATGTCCCAGTCACTCGTGCTCTCTTTTTAGAGTTAAAGATAAAGCATCCTTCCAAAACTCTGTTCCATATGCATCTAGAACTGGCCTCTACAGATGTCCAGTCCTAGATGCATTTTGTGGGGTAGGGAAGGAAGGTTGTCTTGGATATTGATAAACAGCAGGATAACAGGAAATGCTTTCCCTCTCAGATGAAGACCTCCCTGAGGTCCCACCCACCGTTTGATCTTTTCTCTTCTGTCTGAATTTGAAATGAATGATCCAAATCGGTGGTATGAGAATCATGCCCTGCAGAAGGCTGAGCTGGAAGATGGCTAGGACCTGGTGCCTCGTTAAATCAAACAAATGTTCTGTGCAGTTAAAACACCCTTAGAGACACTGTTTACATGTCTAACTTCTAACAACAACGGAAATTGGAGTGAGTTAGATTGGAGGTCTGGGCATCACAGCCAGCAACACGCTCAGGCGATCTCGGACAGTTCAGAGTCACTGCTTTTCTGTTTCCTGTCATTTCTCCCAATACAGACCCTCCTTATTTCCAGTTTCCTGGACTCCTCCTTCCCTCCTCCTTCCAGTTTCCTGATCCTCCTCATGGCAGACGGTTTACTCCCACTGCTAAGTATCCTTCTGGCCTCTGCAACAAGGCTTGCTGAAAGTTTGTAACCTGACACCTCCCTGGTTTGTCTCAGGGAGGGACACCCCCCCACCTCCTTACTTCTGCAGGAGTAAGGCTGATCTCTGGGGCGATCCTAAAACATTTTGATTCTTCTTTAACAGAGACAGGAAGAGAGAACCTATAGCAAATCTAGTTTTTATTATTCATGCAAAAACATTTTACCTTTCCTTTTTTTTTCTCAGAGACAATCCTGAAATATAAAGAAAATTGCCAATAAATAGAGTATGTCCCCTCACTTTAGAATTATATAATATAATGTATTTTGTTCTGTTGTGAGGTGTGACAGCAGTTCCACGTGTAGCAGGTTTTTCTCACGACTGTAAGGGGAAACAGATACATCCGGGATTGGTCCAAATGTTGGCCAAATTGAGGTTTTATTTATCCGTTTGTCTATCGAGGTTTGTAAAAAATAATTTATTTTCCCTATGATTTTAGATCTTTCTGTTTCACATAAAAGGGAGATCACAGAGAGTATGGGGTCTGAGATGGAAATAGCTAATAACTATTTGTGGCCAAATTCAATTTATAAATACTTTGAACTTCAAAAGTAATAGCACGCTGTTCTTCAAAATGGAATAGTGGTGGACTCATTCAATTCCTTCCAGATTCAACCTCTTCCCTCTGGATCAGCCTCTGCTCATCCGGGGTGAAGGGCTCTTTCTGGGTTGGTGACTTTTGCCCCCAACAAGAAGGGACAAATGTACCCTCCTACCTCAAACAATGAAAAATCTGAAAAAAGTATATGACACAATTGCTTTCAAGGCACTGAGCACGGAGCAGTGAAAGGAAGTGATCCCTGAGAAACAGGGAACAGTGAAGTGAGGTCTGTGGTTGCCCAGGGAGGGGAACCTCAGTGGAGCCCAGAGAACAGCCTGAGCAAAGAGGTGGCAGCCAAGTCCAGGGAGACCAAGGACTGGAGAGCTGCTGGTGTCCAGAGCCAGAGAGGAGAGGACTTCACAGGGAGAGAAGCCAGCCATCCATGGAGTCCACTGGAGTGTTCAGCAGAGAACTGGTCAACCCTTGCACAACCCTCTTGTGAAAAACCACAAGAGGTGAGGAAAAAGAAAATCCACACAGGTTAGAGGAAACAACAGCTGGAGTTGACACAGGATAAATAAGGTTCATCCTTCTGGGGAAGCAGCAGGAGTACTTGGGAGGGTCTTATCTCAACAAAAAGGCAGAGGCTGTTGGAATTGACAAAACAAAGAGGCCAAACTATGTGATGCCTCCAAGAAATGCAGTTTAAATATAAAGACACAAATAAATTGTAAGTAAAAGCCTAAAGGGAGGCTAACACCAATCAGAAGAAAACCAGGACAACTGTATTATTATCAAACAAAATCCATTTTAGAAGAAAAAATATCAGATATAAGAGGGTAATTTCATAACGGCAAAGGGTCAAACAATCAAGATGATATAAAATCCTAAATGTTTATGCTCTTAAGAACAGAGCCTTGGGGACACCTGGGTAGCTCAGTTGGTTAAGCATCCAACTTCGGCTCAGGTCATGATCTCATGGTTCATTGATTCAAGCCCCACGTCGGGCTCTGTGCTGACAGCTCAGAGCCTGGAGTCTGCTTCAGATTCTATGTCTCCCTCTCTCTCTGCCCCTCCTCCACTTGTGCTCTGTCTCTCTCAAAAATAAATAAACATTGAAAACATTTTTAAAAATAACAGAGCTTCAAAGTCCATGCCATTAGAGCTAGAACCTAGGACCCCAGCATAGACTGTCCTTCCCCATGGGAGAGCAAAGAAATAACATCCAATTTGACAGTGGAAACAGTTGTGGAGACCCTTTCATATTTTACTCTTCATACTTTTACTCCAAAAAAGGGTAAAGAATTTGCTTTCCAACCACTGGTCTCATAGCTCACCTGATATTTCTTTTTGGATGTGAGGCCCCTGTGATGATGACTGGAAAGTCATAATTACTAATACATAATAAGAAACCTAATGAGGGTTATCCCTGCTTGGGATTGACTTTGAGTCTCTTAGGAAGCTTTCCCATAGGTGTGTTTTGGCAAAGCGAACATCCTGGTTGAGGGCTTTGCTCACAGACATCCTGAGGGCCTGGAGTAGAGCACGCCTGGGGGACTGCACGGCTGGCCCGGCCACTCAGGAGTTCTGCTCTCGGGCAAGGTTTGCAGCCTTTCCATGTCCGGCTTTCCTCTTCTCAAGTGGCAACAATACTAATATCTACCCTGAGGGTTGTTTCGAGAACCGAGTTAGTATTTATAAAGTGCTTAGCTGAGTGCTGGCACATAGTAGGCTCCACACAGGTGTTTGTTGAGCACAAGACATAATTTTTAGCAGCTGCCTTGAAGCAAACATGTCGGTGAACCTTTTGTGTTGTGCTGATTTGCTCCAGGCCCCTTCAGCTGTTGCTTCTCTTCCCAAGCTGCACGAAGCTGGTGTGTCTTATGGAAGCTTATGATATCTTATGAAAACTGTCCCCACAGCCACAAAGCTGAGAGCCCACCAACTTCAAGTGGGCATGGCATTTGGCTGGTCCAGTGGCCTCTCTTCCGTTTTCAGAGAGAAGAATCTCTAAACTAATCAGGGGCCCATCTTCATTAATTAGGGGCATTGAACAGTCTGTGACAAGGTTTACAAAGTTCTCAAATTTGAAAATGTGTTGAGGCAATGGGCAAAATACAGGAAATAAGGGAAAACATCACTGCTCTTTACTATTATTTGCTGTCCCCTGACTGTTGCCCCATTTCCCAACACACTGGGGACATTTCTTCCAGTGACAGCAGCCCCCTCTGTGTGGTAGTAAGGAAAAGCATGGGGAGAGGTGGCAAAGTGAATGCAGCAGGGGCATTTTGAACTTTCCATATCTAGGCATCACCTTAAAAAATGGTAAAGCATTTCAGAATGCAAAGTAGAAAAAGAAAAGCTTTTTGGCACAGTACAAGAAGACCAAAAATATTCTGGGAATTCCATGTAGCAGGCACCACAATGGGCTTTAGCCTTGAAGAAAGCCTCGTGGCTTCAGGTCTCCAGCCCTGGGGCACCAACTACCTGTCAGCCTCTCCTGAAACCAGTTCTGGGTCCATGGGAGCAGATTAACAACCTTCCTGCCAACTTCAGGACACATGAAGTTTCTGTTCAACAATAGGGAAACATGCTTCGGTGGGAGGTGAACCTCAAAGCAATAGGCTTTGGCTCCAGCTTCTGCTGCTCTGACAGGGGTTTGGTCAGTGTAACCACCCTTCTGTGGGTGCTACTCAAAGCCAAGAAACACGTGTCCCAATTGCAGCTTCCAACACAAACTTCCTTAGCTCTGTCTTCTCCCAGACGAGCATTCTTGCCTCTGCAGATGCAGGCCTTGCGGTTCTGGGGCTTCTCCTCCAGCAAAGTGACTCAGAGAACACAAAGGACCAATGTTTTCTGACTTACTGATTTGATCAGGGTCTTAGCATCCCTACCAAGGGGTTGGTGACCACCTTTTCACCCATAAAGCACAGTCTGCCTCTATGGCAGCCATCTTAGCCACTATTGCTGGCTTGTGTGTTTTCTCTAGGATCCACTGCATGCTTTGAACCTCTTCTCAACAACTGGGGCTCCTGAAGTGTTAGGGGGCCCCTAAGAACTAGAAAAAATCTGTTTACTAAAAAGGAGAAGAGAATCAATGGACACTGAACTTTTGGTTTAGGATTATGATGTCAAATATACTGCTTCTCTCTCTGCAGCAAAACAACTTTGCACTAGCTTTTATTAGTAGCGTACTAGAAAAAAAAAGGTTGAAATGGGATTAATATTTTTATTTTTTATTTAAAAATGTTTTAATGTTTAATGATTTTTGAGAGAGAGAGAGAGACAGAGACAGAGAGAGAGAGATTGAGAGAGAGAATGCAAGCGGGGGAAGGGCAGAGAGAAAGAGAGGGAGAACCAGATTCCGAATCAGGCTCCAGACTCTGAGCTGTCAGCGTAGAGCCTGACTTGAGGCTTGAACCCAAAAACCATAAGATCATGACCTGAACCGAAGCCAACTGAGCCACTCAGGCACTCCGAGATTAATATTTTTAAACTTACCCTCTTAATCTCTTACCCAAAATACACGAATAACAGGAAACAAAGAAGGCCATCACTTCTTGAGAAATGAATTCTATGTACCACGTGATTAACACTTAAAAGGTGATAATGACATTGTGCACAGTATATGCAATATTTACTTTTGTCTTTTCTCATTCAATCCTTATAATTATTCCATAAAGTTGGAAGAGGAGATATGATTATCTTTACCTTGTAAAGGTGATTTGTCTAAAGCTATGTGATGATGTAGTGTCAGAGCTGAAAGAAGAATTCGGTTCTCCTCAGAACCAGTATTGGATCCATCTGGGGCCAGACAGGCTCCTCTCAGCCCTGGATCCAGCCCATCTGTTCCCACCATGATACTGGAGTCTCTTGATCTTCATTCTCACCCTACAGCCCCCACCCTGGGAAGGCAGCCCTCTAGCAAAATACTAAGTAATGGGACTGCACTCCAACCAAGGTTTGGTATCATAATGTGAAGATCAAATCACTGGAAGGGACCCACATCTCCCTGTAATGCCTGCCTTACACAAGGATCACCTACAATACAGGTGCTCTGTGTCACTACGC
Organism: Cryptoprocta ferox; assembly: GCA_028646485.1. Lineage (NCBI taxonomy): Eukaryota > Metazoa > Chordata > Mammalia > Carnivora > Eupleridae > Cryptoprocta > Cryptoprocta ferox. The sequence goes on along the minus strand of CM053577.1, from coordinate 8,360,243 downwards.
CCTGCAACTTTTAGAACCAGCCAGGGTAATAAAGGACAGGGAAGGGAGGCCATCATCCAGGCGGGGTCCAACATTCAGCAGGAGAGGTCCAGCATTCAGCAGGAGAGAGGAGGGGGTGCTGATGGTGTCTGAAGGTGCCACCAGTCAAATTGCAGAACTCCAGAATTTGGCCATTCTCAAATGTGTCTTCATCAGCAGAATCCACTCCTTGATAGAATGCTGGCGTCGAACCCCTTCCTATAAGTCAGCTACCAGGAGAGCTGCCTCTGTCCAAGCCAGGGAGGAAGCTGAAAACAGCCAGATCCCAGTTCTCCGGGTCCCAAAGGCTTCTCCTCACGCCAGGGGTCACGATTTCAAAACCACTGATCTAATCCAACTCCCTGCTTTTACAGATTTGAAAGCTGGGCCTAGAGCAACTAAATGACCTGCCAAACGATATTTATGTGACAAAGCCAGAGCTGCTGTCCTGAACCCTGGCTTTAGGCAGAGAGATTTAAAAAGCTTAGATTCTGGTGCTGAAGGGCCTGGAGCTGATTCCTTGCTATACTACTCATTGGCTGTTTGACTTCGGACAAGATCCTTAACCCTTCTTAGCCTCAGCTTTCCCACTGGTAAGATGCAGGTGGTAATAGCCTCTCATCTGCCTCAGAGGATTGTGGTGAAGGCTGAATGAGAGCCTAAAGCACTGAGAATAGCACGTAGCAGGGACTAAGCATCACCCAGGTGTTCACTGTTGCGACACAGGAATCAGTTGCCTGAGCTGAAAGCTTCGTAATAGCATTTTTTGTGAGGTGTTTCCCCGTCACAAGGCACACTATAGCCTCTTTCCGGCGTACCCAGGTGATGCTGGTAGAATCAGTTGTATTTCCTCTTTCCACATTGTATTGGTGACCATCATCCATTGCTTTATGGTTGTCTATTGCTTAGAACAAGCCACCCCAAAACCGAGGGGCCCAAAACCACAACCATCTCCGTGCCTGTCATCCTGTACTTTAGGAACTGAGTAGGACTTAGAAGAGATGCTTCCCTGAGATGGCGTCAGTTCCTATCCACGTGGCCTCTCTTTCCCTGTATCCCTCACCGTTCCGTGATGGCGCAGAGTTTCCAACATGGCCGCTGGCTTAAAGGAGGCACCACGGAAGTGGAAGCGGAAGCGAGGAGGCCTCCTGAAGTCAGGGCTCAGGGTATCAACCTGTTGGTCACACAAGTCTCCCAGCAGCCTAAGGTCAGGGGAGGAAAACTGGTTCTACCTCTGGGTAGGAGGGGCTTCCCGTGGACACAGGAGAAGACGCTCTTGGCACCCATCAACAATGGTGCCCACCCTGCAGACAATTTACCAAAGTGATCTTTTTGCAATTTTACCACACTTATTACAGTTGTTTACTTCGCATGCCTTCCTCCTCTGGGTGCACCATGGTGTGTTATCCGATCTCCTCAAGACATAGCACAGAGACTGACATGCGGAATATATGCTGATTGAATTAGTGAAAAACAAAATGAATGAATCTTGGTTTTAGCCTTAACTTGTCAACAAAAACAAAAACCACTCAAAGCGTATTTAAGACTTGGAAAACATCCTATTTTCTTTCCTTTTTAATGTTTTAATGCCCATACTTCTGTCTTTCTCTCTCTCTTTGCCGTTATGTTTTTAGCTTTTGCTCTCTGCAAATAGGAAAATAGCAGTTCTGAAAGGATGCCATAAGAAAAAGTGTACTTCACCCAAACTGCAGACAAAGGTGGTCTGACTGGAGAGTGTGTGTGGGGGAAGGATATTCAAGCCTTTAAAAAGAGATGGGCATAATATATATGCACACGTTAAAAACTGAAACTTTAAAAAAGTATATGATTCTTAAAGCAAAGCAAAGTTTAGCAATAAAAACAAATCCTCATAACATCTCTTAGGGAATATGCACTTTAGCCCCAAGGCACATTCTTGCCTGAAACCTTGGTAAATAGATTTTTCTCTTCACAGGAAGCTGTAAAGCAGATCCTGGGTTGGCATAATGAAGCTTTGTTTCTATCTTTGCATCCAAGCTAAACAATGTGCAGTCCTATGTTAACCGAACTCCCCAGGAAACAGAATGTAAGGGGCTGAAGCAGTGTGCAGAAAGGCAGCGAAGCCCCCACCTCAGCAAAGTGCATTCCCAGTCCTCTGCCTCAGCTCTTGCACAGTCCTGGGCCTCTCCCCACAGCCAAAGACAAACAAGATGCCCTGCTTTGCTTGGTGGCCGTGGATTCCTGCAGCTGTGTCCTCAGCCAGGGATGGAAAACCAAGGGAGGTGGTGGGGCTGGGAGTGTCGGTGGGAGGGGTCAACAAACTTTCCACTTTACAATGTGCTTGGAACAAGACAAATCCCTAAATTGTCACTGCAGTTTAAGCAACCCCAGCCATGTGGAAACTCGGGAGGTCTGAAGCCAGGACCATTTGTCAAGCATATTGGATTCCAAAAAGGAATCTTAATAGTTACCAAGAAAACCTTGCACTCTTTGGGAGGGAAACAGAGATCTGTTAGGCGTTAGGCAGATACACGTCCCTGGAACACTTCTGCCCCCTAGTTTGGGCTGGTTATTTATTCCTGTGAGTTGTGCTTTGGGGACTGGCAATCTCCAGACGAGCCACATTAATCTCCATCCTGGTGGCACAGAGACATCAGAGGCTGTGAGGTTCGGAGGGGGTGCTGCTTGGCTTAAACTGAGAAGAAGAGGCATAAAGACTCAAGCTCGGGTCCTGGGACCAATAAGGGACCAAACCCAGTGGCTGCCACTCCCAGCTATCCCATCTTTGAGGCTTTGTTTATTTCCTAGGAGCCTCTCAATTTCCTCATGTGCAGAACAAAGGTAATCACTCCTCATAGGGTTGTGGGGAGGACCATGTTCCTCAGGACCACACCAGGACTTCACAAATAAGAGCTCTTATAAGTAACTTAAAAACATGTGATCCAAAGCCATACCTACAGTCCTACATTCGTGGAACTTTCCCAGGAGAAGAGCTCATTAATACAAATCCCCATTTTATGGCTATACAGAACAAAGAGACCACGTGAACTCAGAAGAAAGACATTTGAGTTCATGAGTGTAAATCTCAGGGGAATCAGACTAGCAGTTATCAAACGCCAAATTATTTGTTTCACTCACTATATGGAAACTTCGTAGAAGAATGTTCTTTTCTCCATGGCTGACTGTATTGATGCAGAAGAACAATCTCAAGGTAATTGTCATTTTAAAAGACATTAATGTCCTCTGCACAAGCATGTTCTGGAACATGAGCACCCAGAGCTTGAGCAGAATGAGTCCAAAGGTGCCCAGATGAGTAATTGAAGAGGACCTTACTAAGTGCCTCACACTTTTCACATCTTCACCTAGTAATTTTCAAGACTGTGATCTATAATTTCTCCTTTACAGGGCAATAAACAATTATTGCTTTGTCATAAGAAAAAATTATATTTTAACTGAGAGAGGAGCCAGTGTTCATAGTCTTCAGCGTGATCTTACAGAAAAAGGAGATGAATCTTTAACTCTTCATTCTGATAGATTCAATGCTACTTTACTAGTGGAAGGGGGACTCAGACCTACTTAAAAGCTGTTAGGTTGAAAGTATCTGGAAGAGCTTATCAGACCAGCCAGGGCCATCCCTGGGTGAGCTGGTCACAGTCTGGGAGAGGCTGATAGACCAGGAATATACAGGCCAGCTTGGCTGACTGGCAGGGTTAGAATCAGTGAGTACAGTAAGTCTTCCAAAAATAAGTGGGCCAGAGAGGAGAGCTGCCTTAAGAGGGATCCTTAACTGGGGTCAGCTTTATTCTAGAGCCTTCCATCCAAGGTTCAAATCAGGGCTATTCAATTACCACTATCAGCATGACTCTTTTAAAGGGCTGAGGTCAGGCAAGACAGTTTTGAGTCTCCCGTGAGAAGTGGATGCTCTTTATCAGAACTTCAACTTCTACACTTTTAAAGCAGAATCACACCCTAAAGCCAGCTTGGGACCTGCCCAGAGACCTGGGCTTCTTTGTTCCTGGAGAGTTTGGGTTCCAGGCTTGGAGAAAGCCAGGAGCCTTACAAGTTATAGCTCACATCTGCATTCAGGAAACCTCATCCTTCTTGACTCCTTTTACCCTGAGACAATAGTAGGAGTCCATACCTTCCCAAACCTACTCCATTGGGGAATCAAGGCTTGGTTTTGTTTCATGCTTCTACCAGAAGAATCAGGCAGTTAAACCAAAACTTTCTGTAGGCTCTGGACCTTTCTATCTAGTGCAACCAGATCCTAGACTCCAGAATAAAGCTGATCTCAGATTCTTTACTTTCCTTACCCAGTTTGGGAATGAATGCACTGATGGAGGATGAAAGTCAGGAACAACTTCTTTAAGGTGTGAGAGGAGAAAATTAAATATTGGATGGATCCATAAGAAGTGAACTAACCTAGAATATTGAAAACAAACTGAGGGCGGAAGGGGAAGGGGGAAAGGTAAAGGGGGGGTGATGGTCATGGTGGAGGTTACTTGTGGGGAAGAGCACTGGGTGTTATATGGAAACCAACCTGACAATAAACTATAAAGTTAAAATAAATAAATAAATAAATAAATAAATAAATAATTAAAAAAACAAACAAACAAACTGTTGAGTCAGTGTATTGTAAACCTGAAACTAATGTAACCCTGTATGTTAACTATAGTGGAATTAAAATATAAACCTTAAAAAAATAATAAAAAAATAAAATAAAAACTAAAAAGTAAAAAATAAAAAAAAAAAGAAGTGAACTAACCTAGATACAGAATAATTCTTTAACGGAACACAGGAATTCCAAGGAACCCTTCTGCCATTTTTGGAAAGTAGGGTCAAACCAGGTCTGTTAAAACTTCAGATGATGTTTATTGGTAGTCTGATGGGAATTGCATCACAAAGGAGAAGGCAGAGAGAGGGATCTGAAAAACACAATCTAATAAGCAGGAAGTCATGTGTTTCTCAGCGACACTGATTGATTCCCAGGAAGTGTTTAAGGGGAGCAGGTGCTCATTGAAGAATACAGAGAGGTCTTTTATCAGTCAAAGTCAGCCACACACTCAGGGGGACAAGGTCAGCCCTAGAAGCTCAAGTTCCATAAAAAAGACTAATCCTCTCTCCAGGGTCAATATCATTAGGATAACCTATACCATTTGTCTGAAATAGAGGCTTCCCAGGGTGAATTTGTTTCCAAGAGGAAAAATATGGGCAAACCAAAGTTCTTTTTTCTTTGATTTAGAGTAAAAAATCCTAATTTTCCATCTACTGCCAGCAAGGTGACAGGAGACAGGACTTGATGTTCCCTAGGTCCAACCATAGGAGCAATTTTTTCTCTTGCAAGGATGTGAGAAATTCATTCAAGCCCTTGCTTCCAACTGTAGCAGCTCCTGTTCTCATTCAATTTTTGGCAAAATATTCTCAAGAGGTTTCAGCTTTATCCAAGAAGTTTTTGAGACTTGGGAAAATATGTTGAGAAATAAAAGATGTCATGCAAAACTACAGACTCAGCTCAATTCCCAACATAATTATTTCCATTCTCCCTTGGTACTTGTTGTTGTGGGAGATGAGTACTTCACATGGAAAACAATGATCAATTTCTAATAGCACAAGGATATATTTAGAAGTTAGATGTGTCTTTAAAAATAGTCTTGTTGAAGGGTGCCTGGGTGGCTGAGTTGGTTAAACATCTGACTTTGGCTCAGGTCATAATCTCATTGTTCATGGGTTGAAGCCCTGCATAGGGCTCTGTGCTAACAGCTCAGAGCCTGGAGCCTGCTTTGGATTCTGTATTTCCTTCTCTCTCTCTGCTCCCCCACCCACTTGCACTCTGTCTTTCTGTCTCTCAAAAATAAATAAGTGTTAAAAAATTTAATAGTCTTGTTGAATTCTACACTTGTGTCATTTCTTTTTTTTTTTTTAATGTTTATTTATTTTTGAGGGGAGGGTAAGGAAGTGGTAGAGGTTGGGCAGAGAGAGAGAGAGAGGGAGACAGAGAATACCAGGTAAACTCTGCACTGTCAGTGCAGAGCCGGACACGGGTTTGAACTCATGAACAGTGAGATCATAACCTGAACTGAAATCAAGAGTTGGTTGCTTAACCAACTGAGCCAGCCAGGCACCCCGAATTCTATGCTTACATGCATTTCTGAATGTATATTATACATCAATTAAAAGTAAAGTTAGCAAAAAACTATTGCTTTCCAAAGATCATCAGTTGTTGTTTATATACACACTTAAGTGTATATGTAGTTTTATAGAATTAGCCCATATCAGAAAGTTAATTCTAGAGTGTACAGGCTTATTTCTTCTTGTTATCTTGTAATTCTCTTTGTGCTAGGTTTAAAGGTTCCTTCCACATAATTATATAATTAATAGTAACTACATTATGCCTTCAAAAACACAGTTTTAATGAAAACATTTCAAGTTTTAAAAATCTTCTTGGGGTTCTACTTCCACCTAAGAGGTAGAAAGCTAAAAGAGTATTGACCCACTGTACTAAGGAGAAAAATCCAGAAAAAAAAGTAGTATCACAGCATTTCCTGAACCCATCAGAGAGCTGACCTCATGGGGCAATCAATAGTCCAAAATCCAAGGAGTAATAGGCTTCCCCAGGAGAGTCAGGATGCACAGACTAGCTCATGTGTGAAAGAGCACCAGAGGAAGGGGGAGTTGCCACATAAGTAGTTAAAAAGAAATCAGCTATATTTTTCCAGAACTTCTAAAGGCCAACAGTGGTCTAACATGACAGCATAGAATCTGTGGAGGTCCCAGATATGAGGGGAGCTTGTACTAACAGGATCTTTTCTATAGACCTCTGTTGGGTGCCCACAAGAAAGCTTAGGTACAGGAGGGTAAGAGAGAGAGAGAACCCTCCCTAGTGACACCAATGGTGGTAAGTAAAGCAGCTGCCATGATGACAAAGGCTTGAAGTCTTGCCCTTTGCCTGGGGATTTTTCTCACAGAATAAACATCTTGAGCATCTCAGGAAAAGAAAGCAAACCTTGTCATCACAAGATCCATTGTTGCTGTGGAAAATATTGAACAACAACAAAACAGAAACAAACAAAATAAATAAATAAAACCTTTATTCCTGGGCAAGGGAAGGAAATAATCCAGGGCCCAGGGTTCTGTACAAATATAATTAGGAACCTACTCCTGGCTGAGGGTAGAAAACTCTCTTCTTTTCTCTCTTCTTCTTTTTTTTAATGTTTATTTTGAGAGAGAGAGAATGCATGATTAGAAGAGGGTCAGAGAGAGGGAGACACAGAATCTGAAGCAGGCTCCAGCTCTGGGCTGTTGCACAGAGCCCGATGCAGGGCTTGAACTCACGAAACATGAGATCATGATCTGAGCTGAAGTTGGATGCTTCACCGACTGAACCACCCAGGTGCCCCTAGGAGACTCTCTTCTGATCAACATCTGCCACAGATACAAGGTAAAGCTTGGCTTCCGGCTTCATACCATACATAAAGGTAACATATGGGACAACTGTTGTACCAAAGATAAAAGAGAAGGATTAGAAGTATATTGTTGTAGGGTTCTTACAATGTATGTGAAGCCGTATCATATTAGAAGGTACATAATGATAAACTGAAGATGTATATGATAAATTCTAGGGCAATCACTAAAAGATTTTGGAAAAGAAATCATTACTAATAAATATTGACTGTAAAGAGGCATGAAGAAATTTGGGGGGGGGTGTGATATATTTACTTGTTTATTTTTTGCAGCAGTTGTAAAAATTCCTAGAACGAATTTTAGGGTATGCAAACTATACTTCAGGAGCTCTGACCTATACCCCTAAAAAAGAAAAAAAAATCTCCTATGAGTGTTCCACCTCTCCTCTTTTTCTCTTCTCTTCTTTGCTAAAAAATTAAGTTGCAGAGCCACACTGGTAGGCTTAGCAAGGTAGGCATACATGTGTGTGGAGGAGCCACAGTTGGTCCAAGTGGAGTCTTAGAGCCTGTCAAGAGTGTAGGAGGCATCTCCTGAGTCGTGGCCTTTCGTGAGATGTCACAGCTCAAAAGGGTGAGGAGGATGTCACTATGTGGGAGTAGCCTGGTATAGGGAGTCAGAGCCCAAAGACAGTGAGTATGGCATCTAGTTAAGTGGGGACTCAGAGCCAATGGGTGTTAGTAAAGCTTTCATAGGTGGTGGTGGTTTAGCAAAGGATGTCACAGGATGAGCGGGGTGAAGAGTATGTCCATTTGAGAGGAAGGCCCAGCATGGGTGCTGGAACTTAAGCAGGTAAAGAGAATATATAGGTGAGATGGGGGTGATGCAGCATGGGGATTAGGAGCCAGAGCAGGGCAAGAAAGTTGTCCACATAGGGTATGAGATGGCCCAGTATGATGGTGGCCAGAAATGAGGATCAGAGTCTGAAAAGGATGAGCAGGACATCCACACAGAATATGGTAGAACATAGGGTGTTGGAGCCCAAGCAGAGTGAGGGGGGCTTCCCCCTCTGTCAAGCTGGAACACATGGTTTCAACTGTAACTTTGATCAGGGAAAAAGACCTACTGAAAATTCCAGTTGAGTGGGAATTGTTGCTAATATATAGCCAGATGGCCTGAATTGAAACAAAATGCTTATTCCACTGGCATTCAGCAGCACCAGGGAGATTCAGCTTCTGCAAAATCGGGGGTGGGGGGGACTTCTGGCCGAACCACAAGAATAGACCTTTCACCACTTGGATCCCCCCAGTGAATTTATAGCTACCGGTATCAGTGAGGCTAAGTGCGCCATGCCAGATAGCACAAAGTATGCAGGGCCACCATAGACTCTAGCAATGATGACACAGCCCAGTTTGTGAGAATGGAGACTGGAGTGACATTCCTGGGGAAATGGTAGAAAAGAACTTGTATCCATCTCCACCTGTTGAGATCCTTTCTGTCTTTCAAATTCCATAATTATCAATTCCCCTTTGAAACCATTTTCCCAGTCTTCTGCACAGGTACAAACTCTTTCTTTCATATACCCCATAGTACTTTTAAAATCTTTCATTACGGAAATAATTAAACAGAATCAGAGTAAATACAATTGCACAATCAACAGCATTTGCCACATGTCCATCACTCAGCTTCACCAGTTACACACACAAGACCAATTGGCTCTTAAAGCATTGTACTTGGGTTTCTTTTTTGACAATGATAATCTGAACTTTGAGTTCTTTCTGTAGAAGCCTCACATATCCATCCCCCATTCCCTTTTCTCCCCAAATATAAGATTCCACCTGGTAGGACCTATATCGTGTCATCAGTGTGATCCCCACTGTCCTCAGCAAATGCTTGGCACCTATCTGCTTAACTGCATTGAATTAATAAGCACCCAGTACTTCTGTGTGAGTTTTCTTTCTCTAAATACCAGAGGCAGATTTCTCTCCAAGGACTGCTTTATTTTTAATTTGGAAATAGGAAAGCCCTGCAGAGTTAACAAGGCATAGTGGGCTCGGTCTGGCTTGGTCTGAATCACGCCTCCACATGGTATAGGTTTCTGGCAGCAGGTTACTTGACCTCTGTGGACCTCAGTTTTATTATCTGTGAAATGGCAAAAATCATAGCTACTGTACATTTGACTGTAAAAATTTGGGGATTTTATGTGTGTGTGTGCATTTATCAAATACCATGGCGGTGTAACAATATCTAGTTGTAGAACAGTTAGACTTAAGGAAGAGGGTGTGACTTTTTCAAAGCTTTTAGTCCATTCCTGACTATACTTCTGAAAGCCTTGGGCTCCAACAAAACCACTTCCCCAGAGAGAACTGAGCCAGATTTGGGGATCCCTCTGAGTGGGAGGAATGACACCAGTCATGTTTCTCAACTTGAGGACACTGCAGACTATACATTTAACGGCACCTGGCCAATTACATTTTTCTGGATAAAAGACAATTGCAACTCTGTTAATAATTCAGTTCCAAAATGTTATTCCCCAGGGATTATACTAATTGGATAATATGAGAACATTATCCACCTCTTCTTGCTAAACCATTCAAGAGGCATTAACCTTAAGTGGTGCATATATATGGCAAGCCATATTTATGTATTCATATTCACTGGTATACTTTGTCTAGATATAGGTTTGCAGCTGATAGATAAAGCCTGACATAATTCTTATTAACAAAGAATGTTCTTTAACTCTGAGGAGGTTTGAGTAGACAGTATACCTATAGAAGCAAACTAGTAAGACCATCAATAATCATTTGCTGAAAATTTTATTTGGTTTCCAATCCAATTTATGCGAACCAGATCTTCAAAGTTTATTTAGCTATGTAAGATCTGTACTTCAGGTTAAAAGTACACACATCTCACAAAGATTGTTTGTGGCAAGAGGAGAAAGATAAGCTTGGACAAAGGATGAGTATACAAGGTACAGATTAGAAGGATTTTTTTAAATATAATTTCATGGATCCCTCACCATTTCTTAGATTCATATGGATCCACTGCAGCATAAAAGGGTTCATAATCAATAATCCTTCACAATTTGGGAAAACAGAAAGAGATATTTTTTCTAAGACCTGGTTGGCAAACAAAACACAGGTTAGCTATACAGGATGGTTCAGGGAGCTCTTCCTCATGTCTGCTGAAGTGTCTTAAGAATAAGAGAGATGGTGTGGCCCAAAACATAGTTTCTGGTGGGGCCTATGGATTGGTTCTCCATAAGCATCACAACACAACCACGTTTCCCAGCCCTGCCCACCTCACTACCCTACACAGGTCACATGAGTGTGTGCGTGTGCACAAGGAGGGGAAAGACATGGAAGGGGACTAAGACAACATGAGAAGGGGACTAAGACAATATATCCCAGAGAAGGGGAAAAGTGGTCCTATACTTTCCCTCTCTGGGTCTCTATTTCTTCTCTTATCTCTTTCCTCTGCCCATTCATGGACCTCCTTCACACATCAGAGTTTGACTGGACATACTTGCCATAGAATGGATTCCAGCATTGCAAGGTGCCCACAGCCTACACCTCCACTGTGACCTCCAACTGATAGACTCTCTCCATTGTGGTCAACTTTCCTTCCTGGGTCCTGATCAAAGCATCTGCGTATCACTTCCCTCCCTCACCTCCCCAGGTCATGCATGTGATACTACCTCTACCCCTCACAGGTGTACACTGCCCATCCCCCTGGCACCTCTGCACCACTGTCAGGGGAACAGAACGTTTTTGTATCCTCTCCATGGTGGATGCCTCACTTCTGCCTCAGCAATCCCCAAGCCATTTCTTTCCTACCAAAGCTGCTTCCCATTATGCAGGGGTCTTCCCCATAAGGCCTGTTGCCCCTCAGCATTCAGAGACAAAGCTGAGGTTCCCCACTCCCAACTTTTCTGAGATTTCGTTCATCTTCGGAGGCTGGGTCCAAAGTGAGTAGAATGTCTTCCTCGGGAACTCACTAGCATCTGAGCCCAAACTGATCGCTGGCCTAGAAACTTCTGTCCTAACATCATCACATGCTCTTTGTTCTTCCCCACTCCACATAGGTAAATTGTATGTCCTAAATTCCATAGACCATTTTCCTCCTTATAGTCAAGGTCATGCTTATGAATCCCTAAATAAAATTCTCCTCCAAACTTCCAGCTCTTGTGTAGAAACTGTGAACCAAGATTTGGATTCTACTCTGAACTAATCATCCCTTCCCCTGAGGTTTCTGCACAAAGAATGCCATCAATGCCACCAGTGGTGGGGCAAGTAATGGGTACAGGGAATCACTGTGGGAAGATCCTCAGGATTACCTCAAAGATACTACATTGCCAAATTACTTGTGCCCCCTTGTCAGCACTAACCCCAAACTCTAACCTCTGACTAAGAGAGAGATGGCAGCAGGAAAGGAATCTGGTTGTGTTACAGTGTCACAGCCCACAAACAGAGGTGGCTGCTGTCCTACGTTTTCCCAATGGCCCCGTATTAGTTTGCGGGAGCTGATGTAACAAGTGCTACAGACTGGGTGGCTTAAACAACAGAAGCATATTGTCTCTGAGTTCTGGAGGCTAGAAGTATGAGATCCAGGTGCAGCCACAGTTGGTTCCTTCTGAGGACTGTGAGTCAATTTTGTTCCATCTTCTATTCTAGATTCTGGTGGTTTGCTGACATCTTTGAGGTTCCTTGTTTGGAGATGGCATTCTCCCTGCGCCTTCACCTTGTCTTCCTTCTGTATGTGCCTTGTTTCCTGCACATGGCATTCTTTTTGTAAAGACAAGATTTATATTTATTCTGCACGTGGTATTCTTTTTGTAAAGAAAAAATATCCATATCATAGATTAGGAGCCCACTCTACTCCAGTATGACCTTATCTTAGCTTAATTACAACTGCAAGGACTCTATTTTCAAATAAAGTCACATTCTGAGGTACCAGTTATGAGGATTCCAATATATGACTGAGTTACACTGTAGGTACACAACTCAACCCATAACAGACCCTTTTCTCTTCCCCCAGTTTCTCTGAACAGTTTGAGAGTCAAAAGATGGACCCAACATTGGTTTCTGCTACCTCTCTCATTAAAGAGATGCATCCTCTCTGTCTCAGCCTTTTAACTCAGGGGAGCCACGTTTTTTATGCAGCAGGACCTGGGATCAGAAACTCTGACTTGAACAATCAACATGCTTTATGATCAACAATTATAAGATCAAGACGACTGAGTGGAGCAGGTCTAAACTGGTGTGTTTAACTCCAATTTGATTTGATTTCATTCCAGTGCCCACAGAGACTCTTACAACTTAGTCTTTTTTTATCAGTAATTTTCAGCTTTTATTAGTAACCTCAATTTCATGCACTCATTTCATTTAGCTCAAAATTAAATTACTATTTATATTTAACCACAATTCCAGTGTTAATTAAGCCAAGCCTGTGGCATAACATCTGGCCACAGTCTATAACCTAGCATGAGTGAGCACGTGCCTAGGAAGTCCCTAGTTCATTAATAAGCTAGCTCATTAGGTAACACTTTTTCTTTCTCCTCTAGAAATTTCAGACAAGCCATACATGTTGTGAGGTCTGAGTCTGAGAGTGCAGGCACTAATAAATTCACAAACCCATATTTCCAAGACATCCGTGTTCTCATTGTTCACTCCCCTTCCAGCACTGAGGCTGTGTTGGGGCAGAGGCTGATAGCAGGCATTGTCTTTAAATGGAGTAACAGCTTCTCCTCATGACAGGAAGAGGACGTGAGTGTCTCTTCCATCCCCTGAAGGGGACCTAAGGACAATAAATGCTCCATCTTTTCTCCAGAATCATAATGAAGAGCAGGGTTTGATCTAGGTAGTCAAATTTTAGAGGACAAAGAATCAGGGTAGTTGTTTTAAATACTGCACAGCTTCTAAGCCCCTTCCATATCACCCCCTTAAAATGTTCCTGATCTCACAGCCACAATGGCAAGTGCATTCAGGGCCTCCTCAGCCACATGGTTTCTGAGTTGCTGCTGGGACCCAGAGCCAAGGGCTCCACCCTCTCCCTGCTTTCCCTGCGCTTTCCTGCTGAACAGGCTTCTCATTGTTTAGGGAGCTCATGTTTGCCATAGGCTAAAATTACCTCCTCCATCCCAGATTCACTTTTTCTGCCAGCTGACAGTGTAAAGATACTACTAGTATTTTATTGCCAGATTTGAGTTACCATTAATATCAAACATATAGACGGCAAGGGAAATAGTCATGCATATTTCCAAATACATTGAATTATCTTTGGTATCAATAGAAAATGAAATTTTAATGGATGCTGAGCATTCAGTTTGCCACTCATATTATATGGCTATTCCCATACAGCCCCCAAGAAGTATTAGCTGACAACAAGGTTTATACTTGCTCAGAACACTTTTAAAAACTGAAGTCAAGTGGAGCATGGATGACCTTTCACCACATCATACTAGTGAATGCACACAACTAGATTATGCAGCACGAGAAAACCCAAATTAGAGAAGAAACAGTGGAAAGTCAAAGGAGAATTGTCTGTAACAGCAGAGTCTAGGGGACAAACCAGAGGTGTTGATCAACAGAGTGTTAAAAGCAATAGGAAAATATTAGTATCCAGTTTAGGAATCTGTCCTAAGCTAAAAAAACTAAAAGAATCAAGGAAGTAACAGGAAATCTGGGCAGCCCAACTGATTTCCCTCAGAGAGGGATTCCTCAGTGCAGGACTTTTCTTGACATTTCCAAATTCTCCCATTTGGACTTAGCTACTCCTTGGTGTTCACGTATCTTAAATAGTGGATCTTTGGCAACTATGGTTACATAACGTTTGCATTTTTGCATGTTCATTTCATTGTTTTATTATCTTTTAAAACTATGCAAAATATTATCAACAGAGAGAAGTTAATCATATTGCTCAAACTGGAATGCTTGATTTTTCCATAGTTACAGTATTTACCATGGAAATGGATGAACAGATAATCCTTGGGTAACCTGCTGACACCAATACTGGCTTGGAGATGTTTCTAGCATGGGAAAGAATATTTGGCTAACAATGGTAAAAAAAAATGAACTTCCAATCCTAGCTTAAATTTCCAACTGGATTTGTAACAACTTCCCCTCCCAACATGTACACCCCCTAGGAGTTTTCTCTGCTTTATCTCATTTATTTCTGCCACTTACTATGTAGTTAAGTCCTTTCGATTCTGCAAGACACTGGAAATATGCAGACTGTCTGCATTTATCTATTGATTTCTTTTATTGCAGTGTGGTGGAGGAGTAAAATGCCCTCCAGTCTAATGGGCTATAATGAGAAAAAGTCTTCCACTGCTAAGGCCTTGACCATGTGATGGTGGATTTGGAGGCAATGAATTGTATAAACAGCACATCATTAACAGAGTAATTTTATAAGACTAAGACTAGGTCTTTATTGTAAAACCAATTTAAGTGGAAGAGTTTGTGTATTAATTCATGAATTCATTCAATAAATATGTCATGCAAGTTGATATTAGGCTTGATATTGCTCTGGGTGCTAGAGATTCAGCAATGAACATAAGAAAGCCCACCTGTCAAGGAAATGATATTACAATATTTGTGGAGGATGGGGGAATGGTAGACAGAGACTGAACAAATAAATAAATATGCATGCTAGCAGGTGATACAACTATGAAGAAAATGAAACAAAACTGGGTTCAGGAGAGAAGGGGATGGCTGGCAGGGACAGGGTCTTGTTTTGGATGGGGGTGTCAGTATAAGCCTCTGATAAGTGGTTATTTAAGCAGGGACTTGAAGAAAGCGTGGAAATCAGCCACGCTCCACCAACCCACCCCTCCCTACCCCCACCACAGGATTTCTTTACATAGCCCATTCCCTTCCAGTCCATAGCCCACACAGCTTGGCTGATGACACTCCACCCCTTTGGGGCCAGAAAACAAAAAATGAGCATCATTCACTATTAACTTCAAAAGCCACTGAGCCAGGTATAAAACTGAAAGGATTTGAAAAGAGATGTGATCTGGCATAATCGTTTCTGCTGCCTTCCCTCCTGGCATCCAGATTTGATAACATTCCTCGAGCTGGGATGGGCATGGAGAGTTGAGGATGAAAGCATAAACAGGGAGTACATTTAACAGAGTTTCCCAGACATGACAAGACAAAAATCATGTCTGGATGTGTTTAGTTTTTAACTGAATGGGACTCAGAACCAGAAATAGACCTAATCATTCTATTTTTGAAAAATAAAGTTAAATT
Organism: Cryptoprocta ferox; assembly: GCA_028646485.1. Classification (NCBI taxonomy): domain Eukaryota; kingdom Metazoa; phylum Chordata; class Mammalia; order Carnivora; family Eupleridae; genus Cryptoprocta; species Cryptoprocta ferox. Next base: position 8,344,596 of record CM053577.1, on the reverse strand, counting down.
CTGCTCACTGCAGCTCATCACTATGAGAACCAATTCCTCCTACACAAAATTAAACCAGTCCATTCCGTGGGGATGAACAAGACTGTGTAAAACATCAAGGATGCCATCAGCCAGCCTGCAAAGCTCCCCTGAAGATCTGCATTGTGCATGGAAGTGTGAGCTTTGAAGCAATCCCCGAGCCTGGTTCAAATGCCAAATGCCCCACAACCAACTAAATATCACTTAGGCTTCTGCCACTTTCTATTCAGAACTGCCATAGTGATATTTGGCTTTATGTTTTCTGTGAGAATTAAGGTATTTGAAAATTTGTAAAGTGCTAGAGTTGAAGCTTCCATTGGATGTTGGTGGCTGCCAGGCCACATTTCTCCTCTGGGGAAAGCCCCTCCAGGCAGGTTTTTTTTTACTCCTGGTGGTCCTTGTCACACAGTGCCATGGGGTCACATAGGTAACAAGCCAAAGACAATGAGGATACAAGCAGGACATGAGATGCCTTTGGGTAAAGCTGAGTGGTGGCAAAATAGCCTATTCAGATTCCCTTCCTTGGTATGACTGGGGCAGATACACACACGAGACGTTTGGCCTGCGTCTCAGTATGTCTGAGCCACCATCCCGACCCTCCATGAAGCCTCTTCCTCCTGTAATCCCTGTCTTGGAAGGCTCTGGGACTTGGAGTGACTTAATAGCTCAGAAGAAGCCGACACCCCCATGTGGCTCTTTGTTCTCTTTGGGTTCTTGCTGTAAACCCTCATTTTGGCTCGCATATTTTATATAACCTCAAGGAGCATATGAATATCCATTTGCATCAGTCAAATAAATATAACATGCAAGCCAACTGATAAAATATAAGTAAACCAACAAATAAAACATAAAGCTGTTCTTGGGCCAGTTGCCATCAAAGCAATAGGTCTTTTCGGATGGTGAAGGGGGTGCTCTGTAGCTATGTGGACTGTATTGTTTGTTAGACACTGTATTTTACAACAGCAAGTGGATCTGAGCCCATCGTCTGCCCCATGGACCTTCATCCAGCCCCTTCCTGGAAGCCCTCTCTCCTTTGGACCGGAAGTGAGTGTCTTGGCCAGGGAAGCATGAAGGGCCCCGAGGGCTGATAGTGAAGTTGTGCTCCCTCCTGTGTTCAGGACCTTTGACTTCCTCTCATCATGGTCGTGGGGGTCCTGGCCTCGCTAGAGACTTTGGATTAAATCGCAGTGGTTGTCTCCGAGCATGTGTCTGAGGACTGAAGTAGCTGCTTTTGAGACCCAGGGAAGGGATGGAAGGAGCAGGGGCCCCAGCAGCTATCTTTCCTCCCAGAGCTGGCCCCCTAGCATGGAGAAGAGGTACTGCTGTTCTCTGTGTGGCACGTCCACCTGCTGCAAAGAAATGGCAGCCCCCAACACACGCATGGCATTTGGAGTACGTTTAGTCACCTGCAGATAATTATAAATTGTCTTGGAAGGGGGTGGTGGTAGATGTTTGGGAGACCACTCTTTTAGACGGCAGAGCACTCCGGGAGCTGCCTAGGAGGAGACAGTTTGGGGTTCGCAGGGGGACGTGTTGGAGATGAACTATGCGTTCTCAGCAGAGAGGGACAGAGCTCCACCAGTCACCACCCAGTGAGGGCGGCTCATTTAAAGGAGGTCAGTGTCTTCCAGAAACTCTCTGCTCTTGTTCCTGACCTAAAAGCACAGTTTTCTATTTTTCTTTTGTAGACTGGTCTCATGAACAATTCACTTTTAATCAGAGCCAATCTTCTTATCAGTAAAGTAGTTGAAAAAGCTTCCCACATGGAGGCGGACCAGACATTTGTGAAGAGCTGTGAAGCTTAATGTTTACAAAGAGCTTTAGAGAGAGACAAGATAAGATCTTTTTCATAATGTCTTTCTTTTCTAATGAGAAAATGCTTCTTGCATTCTATGTGCTCATCACTCAGTAATCCCGCCAGCCTGGGGCTGAAATCTGTAGCTAGATTATTTTTTTTGTTTTGTTTTGTTGTTTTTGGTCAATCATATTCAGATTCTTTAAAGTTTGATGTAAGGAGTAAGAAAAAGGGACGGTAAAGAGGGTCAAGACTACCTACATGTACGTCTTTTGTGGGTTTTTCCCTCCTAAAAAAGATGGTAGTTATTGGAAAGAACAGTTTGAAGGGATGTAACAGATTCAGGCACACAGTAACAGCTTGCTGGTTTTTTCCTCTGTGCAGGTGCTGATTCAGGCCCTGGGAACAGAACTGGCCATGGAGCTATAGCAGAGCTTGGGAGATAGACATTTATCAAATACCACACAAACAAATGTGTAATTGAGTCTTGCTAACTGTCACAGAGTTCAGGAGCTGTGAGCATGTCAGGTGCAGATTGACCAATTCTGAGGGAGGGACTGGGGGGTAAAGCTAGCATGAGAGGGGAGGTGTGAGCGGCTCCAGACCTAGGGAATGGCAGGTACAAATGTCCTGGGAAAGGATACAGCTCTGGGAATTCCTGGAGCAAAAAGAAGGCTGGAATATCTTGAGAGCAGGGAACAAGGGCCAAAGTGGGGTGAAGGGAGAGGCTGGAAGGAACCAGACCACATAAGGCACCAGTGGCCATAGTACAAGTTTTCATTTTTATTCTATGAGAAGTAAAAAGTGCAGAATGGTTAAAACTTTATAAAAGTGAGTGGAGAGGTTGGGAGGGCAGTGAGGGGCAGGATGCAATTGGATTTACATTAAGAAAAATTTTTTTAATGTTTATTTATTTTGAGAGAGAGAGAGAGAGCACATGCAGGGACAGGGGCAGAAAGAGAGGGAGAGAGAATCCCAAGCATGCTCTGCACAGTCAGCACAGAGCCCAATGCAGGGCTCGAACCCACAAACCATGAGATCATGACCAGAACCGAAATCAAAAGTGGAATGCTTAACCAACTGAGCCACCCAGGTGCTTCTTAATTGTATTTACATTTTCAGGCCAGCCTGGCTGCAGGATTGGAGCCTGGGGAAAGGCCTGGAGAGAGGCCATTGTAGTGGAATTGGTGCCCAAGCCCCAGTCTGGATAGGAGGTGACAGGAAGAAGGAGAAATGGAGCAGCCAACAGAGGTAGAGGTGAAATTGGGAGGACCCAGACATAGACTAGATATGGGGGAGGCCAGTGGGGGAAGTGCCAGGGGGCTTCCAGGATTTTACTGTGCACAGAACAGGAAATACTAGTTTTTTTCCATTTTGTTGACATTTCTATCAGTTTCCAAGAGCTGTCATAACAAAATTATCTCAAACTAGGTGGCTCGAAGGGACAGATATTTATTCTCTGATAGTTCTGGAAACCAAAAGTGTGAAATAAAGGTGTCAGCAGGGCCAGGCTGTCTCTGACTCTAGGGGAGGACCCTTCCTTGACTCTTCTTGCTTCTGGCACTGCCAGTAGCCCTTGGCAGTCCTTGGCCTGTAGCTGCTTCACTCCAGTTTCTGCATCTGTCTTCAAGTGGCCTTCCTTCAATGTGTGTTCCATCTCCATGTCTAAATCTCTCTTTTCTTACTAGGAGCCCAGTCATAGGATTTATGATCCATCCTAATCCAGTATGACCTCATCTTAACTTGATTACATTTGTGTACTCTTTACGAATAAGATGAAATTCACAGGTCCCAGGGATTAGGACTTCAGTATATCATTTGGGGAGACATTATTCAACCCACTATATCTTAGGATAATATTCTGTTGTGGCCGTTGATATTGTGTACAAACATTAAATTTGCTGATATTTTCCCTGAACCCTTCAGTTGTCCTCTTTGTTGTTTTTCAACTTGTAGATTTCATATAGCGTGGTCAATTTCAACAGCCCTGGAGTTCCTATCATGAATTCATTTTATAGCTTCCTAGTTTCTCTATAATTAAAGACATTTCTCATTTTCCTAAAAGGTCTTTTGGTTGAAGTTTTCTATGGTTAATTTTATTGATGACTTTTACTTTTTTCCTAAGGAAATATGGCAAAAGACTATCTCTAAAGACGATAACCGTAGAATTTTATTAAGAATATCATGTGTGTGAGGGTCTTATTGCCCTGAAATAGGGTTTCACTGGTCCAGGTCCCCAGCTTCTGGAGGAATTAATACACCTAAGCCATGCCGAATTTGTGGTGGTTCTTTTATTGAAGTGTACACACCTCCAAATGCATTTCTATAAAGACCCCGTCCCATGGTAAATATGGTTCCCTCAAGGCAGAACCACTATAAGTTTTCCAGAGTTAAAGTACTGTTGCAAATCTCAAATTGTTGCAAACACTTATATATTTATCCATGTTCATGTATGTAACTTTCCCCCAAATAATAGTTTGAAAAATGGCCCAATTTATTTTCTTAAGCCTTTAGGAAAAATGAATAAATTTTTGTAATTTTCCAGTCCTATAACTATGTGTATTCTGTATGTTTGTATACCCAGAATATGCTTTTCAAGTTCAGGCATAGAATAATTTACCTTTGTCACTTGGCCTCCTCCATTTATTATAGTCTACATTGCTATCAGGGTTCTATCAATAGGCCTTCAATTTGGCCTCTACTAACATACATAGATTATGGTTTAGCCTACAGAGAGACCTATCCATGCTCCTGTTGGCTGTGATAAGTAAACTTCCCATGCCCCATTGAGATCCCTGCCTGCTAGCATTTGGGTTCCTTCACCTTCTAAACATAGCTCCAGGTCCCATAAAGTCTCAGGATCTTAAATATTGCCCCTTAGTTCAACTATAGCAATGAGCTTCTTAATCCCAAATTCCTTAAATGCCTCTAACCTTGATAACTAAACTTAAAGGTGATCTCCACACCATTTCTTATTTTTTACAGGTTTATTGAAATATAATTGATATATAAGATTATATAAGTACAACATGATGATATGATATATGTATATGTTACAAAATGACTACCACAGTAAGTTGAGTTAATACCTCATCAATTCACATAATTACCTTTTTTTTTAAATTGTGGTGGTGGTGGTGGTGAGAACATTTAAGATTTACTGTCTTAACAACTTGCAAGTATACAGTACAATATTGTTAACTATAATCACCATGATCCCCAGAACTTAATCACCTTATAACTGGAAATTTGTACTCTTTGACCAACATCTCCCCAGCCCACAGCACCTGACAACCAACATCCTACTATTCCTATGAGTTTGGCTCTTTAATATTCCACATGTGAATGAGATCGTGCAGTACTTTTCTTTCTCTGTCTGACTTACTTCCCTTAGGACAATGTTGCTGTTAATGGCAAGATTTCCTTCTTTCTCAGGGCTAAATAATTCTCATCGTATTTATATTCATTTATATTCTTGCATTACATTTATTTGCCATGAATATCCAATTTTCCTAACACCATTTATTTAAGAAACTACCCTTTCCCCCACTGCGTATTCTTGGCTTCCTTATCAAATATTAATTGACAGTATAGCATGGGTTTATTTCTGCATTTTTTATTTTGTTCTGTGGGTCTGTGCATCTGTTTTTACACTAGTGTCATTATGTTTTGATTATTATACATTTGTAATCTAGTTTGAAATCAGGAAATGTAATGCCTCCAGGTTTGTTTTTTCTCAAGCTTGTTTTGGCTGTTCAGGGTCTTTTGTGGTTGTATATGAATTTTAGGATGTTTTTCATTTCTGTGAAAAATTCCACTGGAATTTTAATAGGGATTACATTGAATCTATAAATGGATTTTGATAGTATGGATATTTTAACATTACTTTTTCTGATCCATGAACATGGGATATCTTTCATTTATTTGTATCTTTTTCTTTTCTTTCATCAGTGTCTTATAATTTTCAGTGTACAGATCTTTCACTTCATTAGTTAAATATATTCCTAAGAATTTTATTGTTGTTGATGCCATTGTAAGCGTGATTGCTTTCTCTTTTTTTCAGACAGCTCATTGTTACTGTGTAGAAATGATTTTTTATGTTGATTTTGTATCCTGAAAGTTTACTAAGTTTATTTATTAGTTTCAACAGGTTTTTAGTGGAATCTTTAAGATTTTCTCTCTATAAGACCGAATCATCTGTAAATAAAGACAATTTTATTTCTTCCTTTCCAATATGGATGCCTTTAATGCTTTTCTATCTCCAATTGTTCTAGCTAAGACTTCCAGTACTATGTTGAATAGAGATGATAAAAGTGGGCACCCTTGTGTTGCTCCTGATCTTAGAGGAAAAACTTTCAGTTTTTCACCACTGAGTGTGTTGTTAGCTATGGACTTGTCATATATGGCCTTGATTATGCTGAGGTATATTCTTTCTATATCTAGTTTGTTGAGGGTTTATATCATGAAAAGATGTGGAATTATCCAATGCTTTTTCTGCATCTATTGAGATGATTGTATAATTTTTATCTTTCTATTAAAGTGGTATATCCCATTTATTGATTTGCATATGTGAACCATCCTTGCTTCCCATGGATAAATCGCACTTGATTTTGGTATGTTCTTTTTTATAATGTACTGTTGCATTCAGTTTGCTAGTATTTTGCTGAAGATTTTTGCATCTATCTATATTCATCAAGGATATTGTTCTGGAGTTTCCTTTTCTTGTGGTGTCCTTATCTGTTTTAATATTAGGATAATTCTGGCTTTATAAAATGAGTTTGAAAGTATTCCCTTCTCTTCAATTTTTGGGAAGAGTTTGAGAAGGATTGGTATTCGTTCTTCATTAAATGTTTGATAGAATTCCCCTGTGAAGCCATCTGGTCCTGGAGCTGCTTTTGACTGGAGGTTTTTGATTACTAAATCAATCTCCTTTTTGTTATTGGTCTGTTCAGATTTTCTCATTTTTAATGATTCAGTCTTGGTAGGTCGTATGCTTCTATAAATTTATCCATTTCTTTAGGCTTTTCCAATTTGTTGCTGCGTAATTGTTCACAGTGGTCTCTTATGGTCTGTATTTTCATGATATCAGTTATAACATCTCTCTCCTCTTTCCATTTATAATTTTATTTAATTGAGTCCTCTCTTCTTTTTCTTGGTAAGTCTAGCTAAAAGTTGATTTTGTTTCTCTTTTCAAAAAACTAACTCTTAGTTTTATTGGTCTACACCATTCTTGAAGACTGATTCTGGCCAAGGTAGAGAGTTAAAAAGAATAGAGCTTCAATTTAGTAGTGGCCTGGGACATTGATTTATTCAATCCGCCACCATTTGTTGAGCACTTATTACATGTCAAACACCGTGCAGTAAACTGTGTACAGATGAAAAGGCAGTTGCTTCTCTCAAGGAGCTCACAGTCTGGCATGCGAGAAAGAACACAGAGTGGGCCATTTAGTACAGTAGCAATTGCTTGATAGTGATGGCTGGGAGAGAATGTACTGCTACTTCAGATTCTTATTATTCAAACTGAGCCAGATTACCTTATTTCTCTGGTCCTCTGGCTGATGAACAGCCCTGTCCCTGTTGGAATTGATGCCTATACTGGGCATTTTCCCTTTGACCCTCTGTGTCCATCTTGTTCTGTGCTAGGTTCTATAGGCAGCTGCAACATCATACATTGCCCTAGGCTTACAGTGGCATTTACAAGCAATAACTCAGAAGATAGGAGCTGAGTTGCAGAGTGTTGGTGGCTTCCCCAAAAAATGTAGCTCCCTCCACATGACCCCCTCTCTCTCAGGAATCCTGTGAGCACTTCTGGCCTTCCCCCATCTGGCCCAGGGGGGATAAGGTTTCCTTGTTGTAGCTGGCCCTATTGTGTTTCGTCATTCCATGTTCGCTTCTTTTAAGCTTATTCATGGTTTTGCAAATAATCATAATATTAAGCTTTCCTTAATTATTCCCCTTTAATGTGCCATCTTTTCCTGATGAGGTGCTTGTACTCTTGCTTTACCTTGAACTTATTGCTGAAGGACATGGGTTGTTGGGGTCACTTCTAAAGAATGTGATGGTTGATATTCAAGTATCAAAGTTTGCAAATGACCTGCTTCTTTATGTAAGTTAGAATTGATTCAAATATATGCCTATGATAACATCACTCTCTGTGGCATTATTCTCTTCTTTCTTGTGCAAAAGCAAAGGTGGAATCAAAGCAATCAGCTGGGACTTTCTCATAAATATGACACACATGGGGGCACCATCTTGTGTCCCCTCAAAGTTCTTCCCAGAGTGGATTCCCCAGCCCTGATCCTCTTTTTGGAAGATGCCCTGTTCACCTGTCCCTGGATCAATGAGCTTCTTACTCAATACATTTCATGGATTGAAATCTGAATGTCTGAACACCTGTGTTGGGGCATAACCTCTGCCCCACCCAGAGCCCCCAAGCATACCTTCTCTGCCACAGCCCTTGTTACATTACCATTGTTACTTCACAGACACATCTGCCTTCCTGTTTTGCCTTTTCAGAAGACAGTGAGGGATACCAAGAAAGCTGAAAGAAACCCTGTAACCGAACACACCTTGGGGAATTCCTCTGCAAATACTACTGGGTTGAGGTGGGTTTCTATCACTGGCTTTGCCTGGACACATCAGATTCACATCAAAGGAATTCAGTAAAAGAAACCACCTGGTGCTATGAAGTTGTGTCTGAAACACAGTTGTTTCAGTAGATTGGCAGGTAAGGAAAGATGAGTTATGATCTCAAATAAAAAGAAAGTATGTGAGCAGAAGAGGAAGGGGAAGGAGAGCAAACAGCTCAGCCATGTAGGCAGATCAACTGTCCCAAGAAGCCCGTCTGTGGCCGTCTGGGAGAATGTTCCTCTGCGAATTCCTCTCTCACCAAAGATCACAATAAAGTCACGGTCTGGAAGCAGAGACATTGTTCTTTATTCCATGTAAGTCATATAAACGGAAAGCCTTTTTCTCTTTTGCGAAGAATCAGCTTACCAAACGGGTTTGGGGAAGGGTGGGTAAATGTGGTCAGTTTGATTAGAAGGTCTAGGAGTCAATTCTTTCTTCACAGTCCATTTCCTTTTTGTGAGAAACCTATTTCTACAAAAGAACACTGTCCTGATTTATTTAATAGAAAGTGGAGTTATTTTTAAAAGTTTATAATTGCACAGTCAGATCCATAATCACTGATTAGCATGAGATTTGTGAAGATACTTGGTAAGTAAATAACTTTTTTAAAAAAGTTTTTAGAGTTTAAAGTTTAAAGTTTTAAAGTTTAAATGTTTTTAAAACATTACATATGACTGTATTTTTTAAAAGTCTCTTTTAGCATATGATGACCACACCTGGTCCCCAACTTATATTGGACCACCCAAGATAAAGGGATTTAAAGTGAATGAAGGATCCATAAAAGACATATGAAGGGAATAGGAAACACACCAAGTACTTAAACATCTAACACAGGAGAGACTATTTTATACATTCTGGAAGATTATATCATAAAGGAGTATTCTTCAAACAGCTAAAAAGAAACAAAGACAGTAGTGCTCTTTCTGTAAATGCAATCTTGCACAAACCACTACATGTCACCAACCTCCTGTTGATGCCAGGATGGGCCCCCGGTCTAGCACTCCCACTCATCATTCCTCCGAGGCCCCTCCTTAGAACGCTGGCACTCTAAAGGAAACAATTTGGAAATCTCTAGAAGCATCAGCTCAGCTGTTATCCATATACATTCAAGAGAGTCCAAGAGTACATGGATTTGATATGTGGGAGTAGGAATGTCAGATAAAATAAAGGACTTTTAAAACATTGCACAGAAGCACCCAAGCAGAATTCCAGTGTCTCCTAATTGGTGATGAAAGGAAATACAAAAGCAACTCTTTTAAGGCCACCCAGAGATGAGCATTCTGCCTAACCCAGAACCCTGAGGTCATGATCTGGCCTCAAGCTTTCTCTCCAAACTAACCTTCCACTGCTGACCCATCTCCACCAGGTAGCATGCTAGCATCCCGCACCGTTGGGTTCCCACCCACCTTTCGCATCCGAAATAGAGCAAGTCTGAATTGAAATGTGCCATGAGAGTAAAAGTGGATTTTGAAGATATAGTATGAACAAAGAATGTAAATATCTCAATTAATAATTTTTGGGGCCACCTGAGTGGCTTAGTTGGTTAACTGGCCAACTCCTGGTTTTGGCTCAGGTCATAATCTCAGGGTTCATGAGTGTGAGTCCTGAGTCAGACTCTGGGTTAACAGCACAGAGCCTATTTGGGATTCTCTCTCCCCCCCCACCCCGCCCCTCTCCTACTCATACATGGGCACTCTCTCACAAAATAAATAAACTTAAAAATTTTTTAAATTTTAATTGCATTACAGTTTTGATATGTTGGTTAAACAAAACATATTATTAAAATTAATTTTACCTGTTCCTTTCTCTTTTTTAAAAATGTGGCTGCTAGAAAATGTACGTTACCTATGTTGCTTGCACCTGTGGCTGGCATTATATTTCCATTAGCATGGCTCTAGCTGTTGTCACCAAGCCAGATGACCACAGAGGCTGGCTGGTAACACGGGTGGTCCCCCGGGGCATCCACAGGCAGTGATGGGGACCGTGGAGTACGTGCCTACAGCTAAGCACGAACAGGGCCTCAATTGTTCCCAGCTCTCCGAAGTTTTTTTTTTTTTTTTTTTATCAAAGTATAGTTGAAACATCACCTAAGTTTTTAAAGAAACATTGGAAATCAGGTTGTAAATGTGTGTGGGGAGTGAGTGAGCCAGAGTGCACATGAATTTTCCAAATTTTTAAATGTTGGTAACTGTCTCATAATTTTAAAAGCGAATGTAGCGCAACCTATTCATGTCGAACAACACATGTTCGGAGGCAGACGTGACCCACAGCCAACTGCGTGTGCGGCACGTTCACCCCTGCGCCCACCCCACCCCCACCTCCACCCCACCTCCACCCCACCTCCACCCCACCTCCACCCCACCTCCACCCCACCTCCACCCCACCTCCACCCCACCTCCACCCCACCTCCACCCCTACCACCCACTGTTGCCCGCAGCTCTCCCTCTACCTGCAGCCCAGGGCCTCCCGGACCCAGATGGGCTGTGTCCTACGTTTTGTGCTCAAGCGCCCCACCTGAGGCACCTACAGATTCGGAATAGAGGGCTGTGCAATGACGCAATCAATAACACTTCTGGAATCTTCTTGCTTGGAGGTTCTTAAACGGGAACAATTTCTCTTTGGGGGTCTGGGCTGTAGTCCTGCCCTGAAGGGAGAATGAAGAACCAGCTACTTTACCTCAAAAGACCCCCCTCATTCAAACATTTCTGCAAAACATCTGTTTCTTCCTGCCAGATGGAGTTACTGTAGGTTTTCTTCTGTGCTGGGGCTGAAAGTTGAAGAAGGAGGAGGGGGAGGAAGAGGAGGAGGAAAAGAAGGAGGAGGGGGAGGGGGAGGGGGACGAGGAGGGAGAGAAGCTGAAACTGAAATTCTGGAATGTAATTTTTAAAGGAGGCCTGGATTATAACCAGGAGGGGATTTGGATCTTCTCCCTTCCACACTCCTTGTAGCTCAAGTTGCACACTGCACCACGGGGGAGGTGACCTAGTGGCCTGGTCTGTAAGTGGCCAGGCTGGGACCAGGTTGTTGTCTTGCTGGCCCTGAATCCAGGCCCCTCAGGGTACCATGTAGAGCTGAGCGCTGCTGCCCAACACCGCGTCCTGAGTGTGAGATCTGGTGGGGTTATAAAACCATACACTTGCCCACACCCTATTTTTTAACGTGTCCAACGTTTTAGAAATACTATAGGTCTAAATTCTGCACGCGGTTTTTAAAAATCTGGTGATTTAAAATGTACTGACTTGAGTTTCAACCCTGGGAGTAAATGTCCTTTTCTGTGCCCTGCCAGACCTTTGCTTCACCAACTGTCCGGACTCGTCGAGAGGAGGACCTGGTCGGGAGATAAAGGCCATCTGCCGAATGGCCGAAAGGTGACCTGCTGGCTCCCTGAGCTTCTGTCCTGCACCAACCTAAACAATTAGGACGTTCAAAAATTTTTCACTTTTTAAATAACAATAATAAGCATTAATTAAAAATCCTAAGTACTTTGTCACCACGCTGGAAGCCAGCTAAAGGGCCCGTTGCGAAAACAAGGAAGAAAATATGTCCCAAGGAGAAGGAATTAAAAATCAGTTCTTCTCTAGGAGAAAACGAAATCGAGAAGTTCAAGACCATGACCTCTGAGAAATTAGTATGTTTGGGAAAAGGTTTGATTTTCCAGCCACTGGTGCATCAGCTTTGGGCTTTCCATTTGCTAGACTTCTAAAACCTCAGGTTCCCAGCAGCATGTTCCCAGGATCACACGCTTCTGGTAAAATGTGCGCACGTGGGATATTTTGGCTGCTCGTGGTCAAGACATTACCTCTCTGGACTTCAGCTTCACTGTCACACTTTCCCGATGTCAAGTAGTACTTGGCGAGTCCAGGGGAGTTTTGGGGATCTGTCTACAAGAGAAGCTAAGTTGGAGATCTATGTATATATATAACCTTACAGTCTCTCCCATGTAGATAGTTAAGTCGGAGCCACCTGTCTTGATCCAGGACGGGTTTCCAGGAATTCTCCTCCCAAGCACCAGCTGACTTACCCCGCCAGACAGAGGTCCAGGGATAGAGGAATTACAATGTGAACGGGTCCTCCAGCACCAGACCTTGGACACAGGTATGGCAAAACACAGTTTAACATGTACGGAATCAGGAGTTACTCGATAGGAAGCTTTCTAGCATCAGGTATGGGAACTGTAAGCCAAGGACTTAGTTCTCACCAATGCCTATTCAAAATTAAAGTTTTCTCCTACAGGGAATATACTCCATAATGTGGTGTATGGAATTATAAATGTGTTGGGCAGCTTTGTTTTGATTTTGCTTTGTTTTGTTTGGGAATCATGCAGAATAGAATTTATCAGAACTCTTGGGGTTAGAAGTCACAAAGTCCAGTAGTGCTCCAAAGAGCTGAGTGTGTCCATAGCAGCTCCTATAGGAAAGAAAATTGATACAGATTTTCTCATACTAAGAATGATTCTAAAACTTTATACAACATCATCAAAAAAAGAGTTAAAAGCCTAAAGAAAATTTTTCTAAACTGTCAGTAGTGAAACAATCATGTTCAAGGCAAGACTGAAGTACTTTTTGGTTTCCTCCAGAGGAAATATTATAAAAATTGTTGTTAAATGAAGAGATGATTGGAGTATCCAACCAAAAATGTAGGTCAAAGAATATTACAGTCAGGCAGCTAACTAATAAAAAATAGTGTTATATTTTTCTAGATCTGATGTTTTATATTTGACAGCTTTTTAAAACTAATATAAATTGTGGCTTATTTTCTAATTTCCAAATTAATAATTTCACCTTTGTGTTTAGTTTTATGTGAAAATTTTATATTCTTTTTCTTAAAGAGGGCCACTCCCGGACTGTACAATCTCCAAACCTCACAAAACCAGATCCACCCCTGCCCTTGGGTGAAAGAGAATTCACATTCAAAAGAAATGTGAAACACACATTTTCCTGCTGGCAAGGGAGAAAAAAAATGTAAAAAAAGAAAAAAAAATCTTAACAACTATAACTCAAAGAAGGAAAATCTGAAAATAGCTAAAATTCAGCAAAGAAAAATGAATATTCTGGCAAATAGGTTTGCATCCTCACTCCTCAGCAACTTTTCTTCTAGCACCAATAGCATTCCCAGGGTAAAGCCTGGATGGCAGGCACAAACCAGGCTTCTAGTAAATGTCAACCCATGTCTGAATTCAAAACCTGCCTTTTCCCCCTGCAAGACTTCAGCCTGGCCCCCTAGAGCTCCAGGCTGGAGAATGAAACCCAACATCTGCCTTGGAGTCCTTCAAGATGGCTCACTCTCCACAGGGAATGCTACGCCCCATGAACAAAGGGGGGCAATGGACCCAGGGTCTGAGGACCTTGTGGTCTGTGTTTCTTTTTCGTGTCACGAGGATGAAATTGTTCTGAGCCTTTGACATTCTTTTCCATTGCTGGTTGTCCAGGTTAAACATTAAGTATCCCTTCCAGTCTTGGCCCTATTGGTAACATACCTGATCTTCCCATAAATCAGGCATTGGTTGATTTATTAATATAAGCAGAAACTAAAACCTGTTTTGTGGACCAGGCCATCTCAGTTGCTATTGGTCCTTACTTGACCTTGGTCTGTTTTGCTAACTGTAAACTGTGACTCTGACACTAGCTTCTGGCTTCCCTTCCTTCTTGTCAACTCTCTAAATTCCATCCTTGGCTTGGGAACCCTGGTTGTGCTGTGCTGAGTTTGTCCTCATGTTCCCTCTCTGCCCAGAGACAAGATCATGGGGCCCTAACGGGGCTCTGTCTCTCACAGAATCTCCTGGGGCTCTGGCTTCTCTTCTCTGTGTGCCTTTGTCTTCACTCATGCTGAAGTCCTGGCTTATAATGTCATTGCTGCAACCTTTCCGCTCAGTCCCCTCCTATTTTTCCTACTCTGCTTGCTTGATCCTGAATTTTGATTTTTGGCTCCAGACATGTAGCCCCACCCCTCCTCCATGCTAGACCAGCCCCCAGAGTCCAGGCCAAGGCCAGATCCCTGGACACCCACTGCCAGGGAAAGAAATTCAGATACACGCAGTTCAGTTTTGCTTTTTCCCTTGGTCTGAACTTACCTGTTGCCCCATATGAGCATGCCCACCCTCTGCAGAATGTCCCTGGCTCACTTGCTCCAACGGTAGTAGGAAGATAGGGTTTGGTGACTAAGTTTATCAGGATAGAAGAGTTGAGAGTTACTTGGCCCAACAGTCAGGCTGAGGCTGTGGCATCATCAGCATCCTGCAGAACCCAACATTGTTAACCCCTGGGTCCACCCAGCCAACCTCCCTTCTGATCTAGAAATGAACCAGCTTTCCAGGACCAAGAATGCCATGTGGAAAAACTTGGAAGAGATTATTTACTTTGCAGGCCTCACTGTCTTATTTCATCTTTGTTTCGAAACATCTGCGTGAAGGTCAGGCATGAGAAAGTGATCACACTTGTGGATCCTTTTGTCTTTCTAGGTGGTGCTGTGTTTTTTTGGTCATTCAGAATGAAGAGGTACAAATGGCTAGTATATTCAAGAAAACATTGCTTACAGTTTATGTTCACAGTAAACTTAATTCAAATACTTTGATATAGACAAATCATACAGGACAAAAGGTTTTTGACCACAAGGTGATGGTAATCTCTGAGACACATTTTGTTCATTGCAGGAATTGTTCTCCAGCATTTCATCAAATCTTAAAGATATGACAGCAAAGCTTGTAACATTGCAAAGGCAACTTGAAAGAGGGTTCACGTCAGGCACCATATCTCAGAAATTCAAAAACCAATGAAGAATTAATGATATTATAATTCTAACTTTAAGTGGTGAAATATCCAAATTCTCTACTTCTGTTGGATTCCAACCAAGTAAAAACACATTGAGAAAGTAACCTTTGGTCCTAATCAGACAGAAGAAAGTTAAGAAGTATGGTGAAGTAGGAGGTAGCAGCTTCATGGATGGCAGAGCTCCCCTGGGCTTCCTCCAGACTCTTGTGGTGGTGAGCCCTGCCTGGAACTGCCACCATTCATGGATGGACATCAAAGATCCCACCTAATAAAAGGATCACAGGACAGAGTGACATTGCCAGCATGGGTTGGCTTGTAGTCTATCCCATATTCTTTCCTGAATTCTGTTTGAAGCAGCAGTCACAACAAGCAGGCTGTGTGGAGCAAGTCCGTCGTCCGAAGGCTTCAAAGTTAAAAGTCATATGATATTGATCATGATATGTAGTGATTTAAATATTGGGCTTTGCTCCTGTTACTAATTCATTTTAGATCGATTATACTTCAACTGCTCTAAGTCTTTCTTGAACAGGTGCAAACCATGTCTGATGCCTGTCCCAGACCTGTGCAGGCTTTGAGGTCCTGATGTTATTTGGGATGTGATGTCCCCAAACCCAGACCTGAGCACAGGGAGGCTGTGGAGGGTGGGAAGTGGCACTCCATCATTAGGTGCAGTGAGAGGAGCCAATGGGAGTCAACTCTTTTTGGATAAACCAAAATCAAAGACAGGCATATGGTTCTACTGAGTCACTGATCCAACAAGGAAGGAAAAAAATCCACTTGCAGGTGGGAGTCAATGGTAAAACAACTGAGGAAGAGAGAAGGGGATTCAAACAAGGTGTAAGAGACATTGTTTTGAGAAATAATGTACAGATACTTCTCAAATAACCAGTCTTTTCTACCCTTGTCAATATGTGACTACAAAGGAAATTGCATTTCCTTCTAATATCATAATTTTACAGTAAAATTTCCCTAGTGCCTAATTGGCAGTAATACCATCCCTGATTATGTCACCCCAGTTATTTTTAGTGTGTTTTTAAGTACTGATTATATTGGTTATCTGCTGCCACTGGCCAGGTTGTGGTCATCAGGGACTTTTTCTTTTCTTTTCTTTCTTTTCTTTCTTTTCTTCTCTTTCTTTTTTTTTCTTTTCTTTTTATTTCATTAAATCCAAGCTGGTTAACATACTGTAGTAATGGTTTCAGGAGTAGAATTTAGTGATTGATCACTTACATATAACACCCAGTACTCATCCCAACAAGTATCCTTCTGAAGTCAAACTTTCACTCTTTGCAGACGACATGATACTCTAGATAGAAAACCCAAAATATTCCACCAAAAAACTGCCAGAACTGATCCATGAATTCAGCAAAGTCCCAGGACATAAAATCAATGTACAGAATTTTTTTGCATTTCTATACACCAATAATGAAGCAGCAGAGAGAGAAATCAAGGAATTGATCCCACTTACGATTGCACCAAAAACCAAAAAATACCTAGAAATAAACCTAACCACAGAGGTGAAAAAATCTATACACTGAAAATTATAGAAAGTTAATGGAAGAAATAGAAGAAGAAACAAAAAAACGGAAACATATTCCATGCTATTGGATTGGAAGAACAAATATTGTTAAAATGTTGATAGATAGTACCCAAAGCAATCTATATAATCAATGCATTCCCTATCAAAATAACCCTAGCATTCTTCACAGAGCTAGAACAATAATCTGAAAATTTGTATGAAACCAGAAAAGATCCTGAATAGCCAAAGCAATCGTGAAAAAGAAAACCAAAGCTGGCGGCATCACAATTCCAGACTTCAAGATGTATTACAAAACTATAATCATCAAGATAGTATGATACTGGCACAAAAACAGACACTTAGATCATTAGAACAGAATAGTCCAGAATATTCCAGTGATCCAGAAATGGACCCACAAACATATGGCTAACTAATCTTTGACAAAGCAGGAAAGAATATCCAATTGAATATAGACAGTCTCTTCAGCAAATGGTGTTGGGAAAACTGGACAGCAACATGCAGAATGAACCGAGACCACTTTCTTACACCATACACAAAAATAAACTCAATATGGATGAAAGATCTAAACGTCTTTATGTTTACGTACAAAGGCAGTATGCCATCAAAGTCCTAGAAGAGAAATCAGGCAAAAACCTCTTTGACTTCAGCCGCAGCAACTTCTTACTCAACATGTCTCCATGTATCTTGAAGCAAGAAACAAAAGCAAAAATGAACTATTGGGACTTCATCAAGATAAAAAGCTTTTGCATGGTGAAGGAAACAATAAGCAAAACTAAAAGACAACTACTGGAATGGGAGAAGATATTTGCAAATGACATATCAGATAAAGGGTTAGTATTCAAAATCTATAAAGACCTTATCAAACTCAACACCCAACAAACAAATAATCCAGTGAGAAATGGGCAAAAGACATGAACAGACACTTTGCCAAAGAAGACATCCAGATGGCTAACAGACACATGAAAAAATGCTCAACATCACTCACCATCAGGCATATACAAATCAAAACTATTATGAGATACCACCTCACACCAGTCAAAATGGCTAAAATTAACAATTCAGGCAATGACAGATGTTGGCGAGGATGCAAAGAAAGAGGAACCCTTTTGCACTGCTGATGGAAATGCAACTGGTGCAGCCACTCTGGAAAACTGTATGGAGGTTCCTCAAAAAATTAAAAAGTAGAACTACCCTATGACCCAGCAATTGCAGTACTAGGAATTTATCCAAAGGATACAGAAATGCTGATTTGAAGGGGCACATGCACCCCAGTGTTTATAGCGGTGCTATCAACAATAACCAAAGTATGGAAAGAGCCCAAATGTCCATCAACAGATGAATGGATAAAGAAGATGTGGTATATATATATATAATGGAGTATTATGGGGCAATCAAAAAGAATGAAATCTTGCCATTTGGAACAAACTAGATGGAACTAGAGTATATTATGTTAAGTGAATTAGTCAGTCAGAAAAAGACAAATATCATATAACTTCATTCATATGTGGAATTTAAGATACAAAACAGATGAACATAAGGGAAGGGAAGCATAAATAATATAAAATCAGGGAGGGGGACAAACCATAAGAGACTCTTAAATACAGAGAACTAACTCTGAGGGTTGATGGAAGGGTGTTGGGTGGGGGGATGGGCTGAATGGGCAATGGGCAAGTGTTGGGTGAGCACTGGGTGTTACGTGTAGGGGATGAATAACTGGATTTTCTTCCTGAAATCATTATTGCACTATATGCTAACTAACTTGGATGTAAATTTAAAAATTAATTAATTAAAAAAAACAAGTACCCTCCTTAATGCCCATCACCCATTTAGCCCATCTCCCCGCCCAACACCCTTCCATCTATCCTCAGTTAGTTCTCTGTATTTAAGAGTCTCTTATGGTTTGCCTTCCTCTCTGTTTTTATCTTATTTTTCCTTCCCTTCCCCTACGTGCATCTTTTTTGCTTCTTAAATTTCACATATGAGTGAAATCATATATTTATCTTTCTCTGACTGACTTATTTTGCTTAGCATAATACGCTCTAATTCCATCCACTTTGTTGCAAATGGCAAGATTTCATTCTTTTTGATCGCTGAGTAATATTCCATTGTGTATATATACCACACCTTTTTTTAACATTTATTTATTTTTAAGAGACAGAGACAGAGCATGAGCAGAGATGAGGCAGAGAAGGAGGGAGACACAGAATCTGAAGCTGGCTCCAGACTCTGAGCTGTCAGCACAGAGCCTAACATAGGGCTCAAACCCATAAACTGTGAGATCATGATCTGAACTGAAGTTGGGCGCTTAACTGACTGAGTCACCCAGGAGCCCTCATATCACATCTTTTTATCCATTTGTCAGTTGATGGCCACTTGGGCTCTTTCCATATTTTGGCTATTGTTGATAGCACTGCTATAAACATTGGGGTGCATGTGCCCCTTCAAATCAGCATTTCTGTATCCTTTGGATAAATTCCTAGTACTGCAATTGCTGGGTCATAGGGTAGTTCTATTTTTAATTTTTTGAGGAACTTCCATACAGTTTTCTAGAGTGGCTGCATCAGTTTGCATTTCCACCAGCAGTGCAAAAGTGTTCCCTTTTCTCCATATCCCTGCCAACATCTGTTGTTTCCTATTCATTTCCATTCAGACAGGTGTGAGGTGGTGTATCTCAATGTGGTTTTGATTCGTATATGCCTGATGATGAGTGATGTTGAGTATCTTTTCGTGTATCTGTTAGCCATCTGGATGTCTTCTTTGGCAAAGTGTCTGTTCATGTCTTTTGCCCATTTCTTCACTGGATTATTTGTTTTTTGGGTGTTGAGTTTGATAAGTTCTTTGTAGATTTTGAATATTAAGTCAGGGGCCATTTTAGAAGCTGCCCTCTACACCACACTGCTAGATGAGTTGCTAAAATTTCCTGGCTTATTGCTTGGCTCCCACTGCTGCTGTGACTGCTGCTTTGGCTGCCAGTGGCCCTACAAGATCACCACATGGATGCTCACAGCTCCCCACACCACAAGTGAAATGGGGTTCTGCCCCAAATGACACTTCACCAAGAGCCCCTGGGATTAGGAAACCACAACTCGTAGAGTAACACACAGCTGTTTCTGAAGGGTCTGTTCTTAGGGTTCATATACAGGTTCCAGCCTGACCCCACAGCTGACCTCTCAGGGAGCTCCCTACATGGTCCCAGCCCAGCCACATAGCAGGGCCTGGATCACATCACCATGAGAACTGCAATAACTCTCCATTCTTCACAGTCTTCCTTTCCTAGATATCCTGCCTCAGGATAAATGTTTCCACAATGACTGAGGTTGAAAACATCCATTGTTTTTACTTTAAAAACCCCCTGCCATGCAGAGTGTGTGGTCTGACTCCTTGGGCTGAACAGGACAAACACAGCCCGTCAAACACTCCAAAGTCCAAAATCACCCATTGTCCATTCCCTCAGTCCTACTTATTCAGTAAAATGTCACGCAGGGTACCTCAGTGTCCAGCCCAGTGTGTGTGCCATGCTTTTCCATTCCTTTTTCTATCATTCGCTCCAGGGTCAAGGGAAGAGAAAATCAGCTAGGTGTCCCTGCTGCTCTTGTCTTTAGCTCCCAAACTCCAGGAAACAGTTCTCAGACATGATCACACCGTAAGAACAATAATGTTCAAGCACAGGGCAGCCTAGCTCCAAGTGGAAACAGTGCTTGTAAAATGCCCAATTGACATTACTAGGTGCAACGTTCAGCCTGGAGCATCTTTATTTGAGTTACTTTATTGCATTCAGGGTTTTGTCAGGACAATGTGTAGGCAGTTCTTCTAGAAGAGGAATTAGAAGATATTCTAATCTCTACCTCAAAAGGTAGAAAACTGGGGCACCTGGTTGGCTCAGTCAGTTGAGCATTAGCTTCAGCTCAGGTCACGATCTCACAGTTCATGGGTTTGAGCCCCGCTTCGGGCTCTGTGCTGACAGCTTGGAGCCTGGAGTTGGCTTCAGATTCTATGTCTCTCTCTCTCTCTCTTTCTCTCTCTCTCTCAAAAGTAAACATTAAAAAAAAATAGAAAATCTTTTTGGCTCCCAAAACCTCATCTTCCCAGCTTCAAAATAATGCAAACTCCAGTTCCCACCAGGCACTCTCATGCAGTCTCCGGAGTGTTGGGCATGGGGTGGTGGAGAGGTGGGGGAGGTGGTGTTCAAAAGCCTGGGGAATATTCTGTGGGCTAAAGCACCCCTTCAACATGCTCGATGGGCCCTTCACTCTTCTAAACTTCAAGTGGTACTTTCTTCTACTGTTCCGGGATATAGTGAAGAAATCTAGTGGTCGTTGTGCACACAGTTCCATGGAGAGTCTACATGTCAGCTGGTCATTATCATCTTTATTATGACATGAAGCCAGAATCCATGGAAGGAGCAAGGCACACAAGTCTCCCCATGGGCTGCAACTGACCTCTGCCCCTGAAATATCCAACACCCCCAACACCGTGCTTGAGCCACCCGGGAAAGAGAGGGGATACTTCCGTGATTGGATACATAGGTGGCGGCCACCTAACCAAGCTTGCTCCCATTTTCCATCACCTGATACTTCAGAGGGCATTTAACAGATTGCCTGGTGTGGGTGTTGGGTTCTGTGGTGTACGTCACAGTAGGTGGGGACAGAATGATTAGGACAATGAAGAGGAGGCACTTGGGGGGAATTCATCACTGTGGTCAGACATGATGGAAGGGGGTTTATACCCCTTTTCAAGAGGACTCCTGCCCTGGTTTGTGAAAGGTTTATAGGACAGAGAATCTTGGTGCTGAAGGGTTGAGGAATAGTGTTCCCTGCTTTGACTTGGTCTGCGAAAAATGAAACAGCGCCAGATGGAAGGACTGCCAAGCACAAATTTATACACTTCAAAGAATTTTTACTTTTTCAATCAGAAAAAGACATGAGACTCCAGACTCTAGACTCTCTATTTCAGTCTCAAATTGCCAAATTGCTGATGTTGCAGTCTTTCTTAGAATTTGTTTGGAGAAAGCAGCAAACGGACGAAAAGGAAAAACTGTGTTTTACCCAAACGAGCTCCCTGAATTTGTAGAGTGTGCTATTAAGCAAAGCTGTTTTGGGACAAGAATCATTTTACATTCCTAAAGGGTGACGCTCTGAGACTCTTCAGCCTCGGGGCTGGTAAAACTCTGGAGAGAAGACAGAGGAAAATTCAAAAATAACGGAGAATCTGGAGCTTAACGTGGGAAGGAGGAAAGGCAAGCACTTTTGAAACGTTCGCCTAACTTTGTTAGCCCACATGGCACTGGCTGGGTCCCAAGCTCCTGGCTGGCAGCCCCACACGGGGCGGAGCTTGTGGCTCTGAGGCCCCTCCCACCCATCAGGTTCCCCAGTGCGTGCAGGAAACAAGGCCAGAAAGTCTCCCTGGGGCTCCCCCTGCATGCCTTGTTTAATGGTCTCATTCTTATGGACTGAATCCTTCCTGACACACAGGCTACCTAAGTATGAAATTCCTTACTTTCACAAGCATTGAATGAGCACCCACAGTATACCAGTCAGAGGGTGTCCACGGACCAACGCGCAACGCATTGCCTTATAGTAAGTAAGTCAGCCGCTGCTTGGGCTACTGTCCTCAGAGGGCAGGGCCGGGGCTCCGGGAGGAACACTGCGCAGATAGAGGGGGGAACCTTACTTCAGGTAACGTCCGTCCCAAGTAAGTTATCTGTGTTTGGTTTGGTCCTTTGCATGTAACAAGCCTCATGGTTTTATTCCTAACTGGCCTTTACTGGGGGAGCAAAGAGAAACAACTTCTAGTGACTTATAATTGCTGTGTAGACATCCTGAAACCCAAGCGGACATCCTGTGGGTCATTTCATGGGTCAACTTGCCATATGTCTGACATTGCTGGACACTCAGAAATCCAAAAAAAACCCAAAAAAGACCCAAGGAAAAACTGGAGAAAGAAAGACGCCGAGTCTGGCGTCAGGGCATTTCCCGGCTAGTGAAGAAACAGCCGTGGAACACAGCGTGCATTGGGGGTTGGGGTTTCTTCCAGAAAAGCCTGGATGCGGGAAGGTGTCGGAGCATGCTACACCCTGCAACCGGCCAGAGGGAGGAGGAGGTGGAGTCCGAGGGGGGAAGCCCCTGGAGGCTGCACTGGGCAGGTCTGGGAGCAGAGGGCAGGTGCAGGTGGGTGCAGGGAGCGGGTGTGAGCCCCGGATGGCCTGGGAAAGTGAGAGCAGGAGGTCAGGGGGCCAGAAGGTAAAGTCCGTAGGGACCCCGGTCCTGGAGGCCGAGGGATCAGGCCAGCGTGTTCCAGATTCTAGGCACTAGGCACGGACAGCCGATGAAGGACCAGTGACTGGTTTTAACCTGGGGGATAACAATATTACTTTTTTAAAAAATCATGTGTATTGGGGTTCATTTCCCAAGTCCAAAGAAATGCGTGCTCTTTGAAGAAAAGTTGGAGAGTCCAGATATACTAAGAAAAAAGTTAAATTTATGAAAAACGAGAAGTCGCCATCCCACTGCCTAGAAAGAATTGTAAGCATACTAAACCATGAGCATTGAGTGTTTCCTTGCTTTTATAGATACTGTGGTTGGTTTCTGGTCAGGGGGTGAAGAGGAGAGAGACCCCAGAGGGGTCACCTCACCAGTCAAGGGGAAAGGAAAGGAAAAGGCGGCTTGGGGCCCCTGGGTGGCTCAGTCAGTCAAGCGTCCAACTTTGGCTCAGGTCATGATCTCATGGTTTGTGGGTTCGAGCCCCCGTCAGGCTCTGCGCTGACAGCTCAGAGCCTGGAGCTGCTTCAGATTCTGCATCTCCCTCTCTCTCTGGCCCTCCTCCACTCATGTTCAGTTTCTCTCTGTCTTAATAACAATAAATAAACATTAAAAAAAAAAGTTTTAAAAAGGTGGCTCTGGAGTCCAAGCCCATGCACAGACTTCCCGTCTATGCAGAACGGTAGTAGTAGTCACTGTTTGGCGGAAAGTCTGTTTATCTTCTTCCAGATAAAGAGAATGACATTTATGTGCTGTGTTATCTGAGAAATTCAAAGACATTGTGAAAATATTTTCAATAGCCAGAAGCTGTTACTCATCTTTTCATCGGTTTCCTTTTCAGAATGTCTAAGACATTAGCCTGAGGAGGCAGGGAGAGAGTGGGAAGTGAAGAGCCACGGATGATATGAACATCCTGAAAGGCCTTGAGGCATGATATGGATCCTTGTCCAAGGAGATGGAAATTCTTATCTGTCTTCCTTGTCCTCTGTCTCAGGTGGTCTTGGTATTTTCAGTCCCAACATGCCTTGACCCCCAGAATTCTCTTTCCATGATTGGGAGGAAGGATCCTTGCAGTGATCCAGAGCAAACACTTCCTTTACTTGAGGAAACCTAGACCCTGAGATTCGAGGAGACCTGCCCGGAGTCACAGACCTGCCATGAGAGAGATGGGACCAGACCCTGTTGCCAGAACATCCAGGTTCACCTTGCCTCTTCTGAGTGACCGCTGCAACCACGGTGTCTCCTTCTAATGCTTCATAATATACTCCCAGTAGGTAGAAACACACCTATTCATGTTATTTAACTATCACAGAAAGTAAAAGTGGGGCTAATATTACAAATTATTTCAATACACTGTTGTTTGGCTTTAGAAGAAAGCAAATATTTGAAGAGTTCTACTTTTTTTTTGCAAAATTTCCTTTTTCAAAAAAGATTGCTCAGAATTAATTGTTCTTAATTTTAGAGAAGGAGAAAGGGAGAGAGAAAGAGAGATCCACCGCCAGAAAGACAGCTAATATTTACTTTCCTTTTTACTTACTTTTCATTTGAGAAACTTTCAAGCACACACCAAAGTAGAACAATATAGTGAGCTCCAATGGATCATTTGCTCAACTTCAATGATTATCAGCATTTTGCCAATCCTGGTGTCAGAGAGCTCTTAAAATACAGTTTAATCCACCAAGATTGTATTTCCATCTAGCTTTTCATGGCCTAGTCTACTATGTAAAGAAAGACAATTTTTTTACATGTTTATTTGTTTTTGAGAGAAGGAGAGGGCTAGTGGGGAGGGGAAGAGAGAGAGAGGGAACAGAGAGAATCCCAAGCAGGCTCTAAGCACGGAGCCCGATGCAGGGTTTGAATGAGCAAACTGTGAGATTATAACCTGAGCTGAAACCAAGAGTTGCACACTTAACTGACTGAGCCACCCAGATACCCCAAGAAAGACAATTTTAACTCATTTCCTGATCTAAACAGATAGGGAAGATCATGTTTTTCTGCTGGTTACTCACTGATTTCTCCATTCTCAAAGGGCTCCTGACATACCTTCCAGGCCCCACGTGGAGACAGCACTTACACCAGTCTAGATACCCCTACTGACTGACCACGCCCTGTTCTGCCACCACCGCCTGGAGCCATATAGCCTGTGGGGAACAAGGGACTACAGCCAGAAATCTGGAGTTCTCACCTTGGCCTTGCTGCTAAGCCAACCCAAGCCACAGGATGTCCCCGGTGACTTGAATTCCTCCATCCATAAAATGTAGCTGTGTCTGACATACATCCTCAGAGTCTGGGAGAGGCTATCACTTAAAGGCTATCACACTTAAAATGCACTGCCATGTTAGGTATGGCACTGGGCACGTCTCCACCACACGCTGCGCTGGTGTTACCACAGTGCCCATTACTAGCTGTTACTTTCCCGTTCATTTGTCACTTGGCTTATTCTGCTTTATCTATTGTCCCTCTCCTCCTACTAAAGTGCAGACTCCTTGGACACAGGAGAAGCATCTCCCCTGTTTGCCTTTGAACCCCTGTGAAAGACTGTCCACCCTTCAGTCACCTCACTGTCTGGTGAATCAGATGGGATAGTGCTTATAAAAACATCACATGCAATAACATGTAGAGTTGTTGTTTTTATGGTGTTGCTTTAGCTGGCTCTTAACCTGCTGAGCCATGTGCTCTCCAGACGTTTATCCCAAAGCATAGCTGGGAGAAGAACCTAGTAATCAGCTCTCCTCTCTTTCCAGCTGGCAAGTCCTTCTAGGGTTTCCACTGAATTATTGGGCTTTCTGACCACCGTTGCATCCCACAGGAGACCTGGAGTCTCTGTACATCTCACAGGGCTCCGTTAGTATTTATTCAGAAAGTGCTTTTACTAACACTGATTTAAAAAATCCACCACTTCTGCAGAAGAGATAGCCACTGTACATGGAGGAGGTACCTCTAGTAAATTGTGTTTTCCAAAGGTGACTGACGCAATATACGTTCCATCCCACATACTCTTACATTCCTACTTGACATTTCTGCAATAAGAGGTGGGCTCTGTGAACCAGAGCAGGTCTTTGTGACTGCCTTGGCCAACAGAACACAGAAGAAGTGATTCTGCATGCCTGCCAATACTAGGTCATACAGGCATACAGCTTTGCCTGGATCTTTCTTTGTCTCACGATGGTCACACTGAGAAGCCAGTCACTATGTTGTGAGGAAGCCCAGGTCACATGAGGAGGTCTTCATTACTGGTGAGAAAGTGAGAAATAATGAAAGATGGTTGTCATTTAAGCCATTAAGTTTTGGGGTCATTTGTTATGTGGCAACAGATGACTGTTGCACAGACTTTTGGAGATCACTGTGGTTTCACTGCCAGCATATATGAATCTCTAGAAGAAATAATGGGCCTGTAGTTTGGCTATGTGGTTAGAAGAAGGGTCTAGGGAATTCATAATGAAGCTATGCTTGCATACCAAGCCACTATTTTCACTTGGAACAGCTGGAGGTAGGACAATGGAGATGCTGCTTCTGGGCATCACCATGGCTGTGCAAGTATCTCTGCAGTTGACTAGTCCTATAAGAGTGTTTAATAGCCCTTCCATAACTTTGTAAGTCAATCTAAAGCCTTCTGAAATACCATAATAATAGTTAAACAAGCTACTGCCTTCAGAACTGGACATGTTCTTGGGTCTATAATATTACTGGGATCCCCAGTGAAGTGGACCCACCCCATCCTCACTCCCACCCTACACATACACGATCTCTGGTGGTGCAAAATGCTAGAAATGATGCCAGCTCCTTCTTTAGCAAGTCATTTTAGGGACTGGCGCTGAAAAGACAACCAATAATGTTTTTGGAGTCCGACACTATCATGACCTCCAACATTTCGTGTTAATGTTATACTTCTGGAATAAAAGGAACATGGCATGACATCATAATAACAACCAAGAATCCTAGCAAAGAAATGGCTTCAAAACAATATGTACCCTAGATGCCCGCAAGTCTCAGTGCTCGTTGTTAAGTGGCCGTGGGGGTATAGGGCTGGTGGGGAGCAATCTGTGCATTTACCCCATTTTTGTAAACAAATGGGCTTCCACATGTTAGCCTGGCACATATTTAGCAGCAGGCTTTGAAAGCTTGCTCCCCTGGAGACTTTTCCTAGGAAAGTAGCAAGACTTGTCCAAAAGAGTCAAAAATTATAAGAAGATGGACTGGAAACAAAACAGCTTTGTAGAAGGGATAGAAATCATACAGCAGGGACTTATCAAACTTTCTTCCTTGAGGGCATTTGCTTATTCTTTGATTCTTATGGCCTTCCCGCCATAGCCCAGCGGGCTTGTCATCTCTGGTTCACCCTTGAATGAACTGCAGTAAAAAACTGCCTAGGGTTGCAAACATCACTGATGGCTGATGTAAGGAGAGCAGATAAATGAGAAATTCAGGGCTACACCCTTTCTAGGGAATGTTTGAAAATTTGCCATTGTTCCTGAAAATCTGCAAACTGCTTTCAAAGTCTGAGAATACAGAGGGAAAATACAGAGCTCAAAAAAAGGGAAAGGGGTTATGTTTAAGGCTGGGGGACCCTTGGCCTTTGAAAATTGCAGTGACTGTCCTGATCATGCACAATGGACTTCTTTCTCTATGAGAAATTTGTGGGTTTTGTATAAAACAAAACAAAAACAAAAACAGAAAAAAGGAAGATCATTCCATCTCTATTTTTGTTAGGGGAATAGCCTTCATTGTAAAAATCTTTATTTACCTAAAATGGATATCATGGGCTGCAAAGTAGAAAATAGATCATTACAATGCACTGGTGTTGCATGTCACCCAAGTTTAATCTGACCACTGTCTTTAGAAGTGAACGACTCTCTCTGCTCTGAATTGCACACAACCATTGCTGAGGGAGAACGGTACCTCTTCAGTGGGGCCTCAGGAGAGAAAGTCACATTGGAAAACGAGGCAACAGACAGCCAAGTCTTTCTCTGAACTTTTCAGACACTGTTAATGTAGATATGTATTTCTGATTGATCAAAATATAGATTGAATTCAGCAAACATTTTTTGAGACTTCTGTGTCAGAACCATATATATATGGTTTATATAAAT
>CM053577.1:8095145-8315999 GCA_028646485.1 Cryptoprocta ferox | reverse complement strand
CCCTGATGATCAGTGACGCTGAGCATCGTTTCATGTATCTGTTGGCCATCTGGATGTCCTCTTTGGAGAAGTGTCTCTTCATGTCTTCTGCCCATTTCTTCACTAGATTATTTGTTTTTCAGGTGTGGAGTTTGGTGAGTTCCTTATAGATTTTGGATACTAGCCCTTTATCCAATACGTCATTTGCAACTATCTTTTCCCATTCCGTTGGTTGCCTATTAGTTTTGTTGATTGTTTTCTTTGCCGTGCAGAAGATTTTTATCTTGATGAGGTCCCAATAGTTCATTTGTGCTTTTGATTCTCTTGCCTTTGGAGATATGTCTAATAATAAATTGCTGCGGTTGAGGTCAAAGAGGTTGTTTCCTGCTTTCTCCTCTAGAGTTTTGATGGTTTCCTGTCTCACATTCAGGTCCTTCATCCATTTCGAGTTTGTTTTTGTGTATGGTGTAAGAAAGTGTTCTAGTTTCATTCTTCTGCATGTTGCTGTCCGGTTCTCCCAGGACCACCTGTTAAAGAGGCTGTCTTTTTTCTATTGGATACTTTTTACTGCTTTGTCAAAGATTAATTGGCCATACATTTGTGGGTCCAGTTCTGGGTCCTCTATTCTATTCCATTGGTCTATGTGTCTGTTTTTGTGCCAATACCCTACTGTCTTAATGACTACAGCTTTGTAGTAGAGTCTAAAGTCTGGGATTGTGATGCCTCCCATTTTGGTTTTCCTCTTCAATATTAGTTTGGCTATTTGGGTTTTTTTGTGGTTCCATACAAATTTTAGGATAGTTTGTTCTAGCTTTGAGAAGAATGCTGGTGCAATTTTGATTTGGGATTGCATTGAATGTGTAGATTGCTTTGGGTAGTATGGACATTTTAACAATATTTATTCTTCCGATCCATGAGCATGGAATGTTTTTCCATTTCTTTGTGTCTTCTTCAATTTCCTTCATCAGTTTTCTATAGTTTTCATCATTCAGATATTTTACATCTTTGGTTAGGTTTATTCCTAGGTATTTTATGGTTTTTTTGCGCAATTGTGAATGGAATCAGTTTCTTGATTTCTCTTACTGTTGCTTCATTATTGGTGTATAAAAATGCAACCAATTTCTGTACATTGATTTTGTGCCCTGCGACTTTGCTGAATTCATGGATCAGTTCTAGTAGGCTTCTGGTGGAGTCTGTCGGGTTTTCCATGTAGGGTATCATGTCATCTGCTAAAAGTGAAAGTTTGACTTCATCTTTCATTAGCACAATTTTTCAAGCCCTTCGTTTTTACGCAAATGTTCCTCTTGTCTTGTGCCAATATTTATGTCTCCACACTTATGAATTCATGACCTATCTTGTTCCCAGAAATATTACAATAAAATTTATCATTACATTATCTTTTAAGAATAATAACCGAAGTTGAAACATATGAGTAATTCATTTGGGTTCATTTGGAAGAGCTTGTTCATGGCTGTGAATATATAGAAATATTTGATAGACTACTGAATCGCCTTCAGTCTAATTACTGTTGGTCCATAACACCAATCCTATTTCTTTTACTCTCGTTTTATACTCTGTTGTTAGAAATAAATATTAAATTCCATCGCAAAGATCAGCTCCTTGGGACAGAGTTTACTTGTAGCCAAGTAAATGCGATTACATCTCCAATGGAATTAAAAACCTAAGAGCTGCGTTGTTCAGCTGTGGTAAAAGCTTCTGTCTACCAATATTTATCTCCAGCCTTCCTCCTTGCTAACAAAACTATGATTTTATTCAGGGTGGCAATTTGACTAGTTCCAAGCAATGAGTCATGATTGGTTTAGGCCAATTATGACAATCATTCATCTCTGCCACGTACCCTTTTTCCCAGACTCTTTTGCAAGTATTTGACCCAGGCCTGGTCATAAGATGGTAGGGGGAGGTGTTGGAAGGCCCTCTAGGAAATATTTTCTTCTGCTGTAAATAGAAATCCTTATTTTCCTCAAGCTTCTTTTTCTCCCTATATTATATG
Organism: Cryptoprocta ferox; assembly: GCA_028646485.1. Taxonomy (NCBI): domain Eukaryota; kingdom Metazoa; phylum Chordata; class Mammalia; order Carnivora; family Eupleridae; genus Cryptoprocta; species Cryptoprocta ferox. The sequence goes on along the minus strand of CM053577.1, from coordinate 8,314,009 downwards.
AAACTTTGACAGCTATTTTGCAACATTGAGGTATGACCTTAAGGACAAAAAGCTGGTACTACAGGATTGGAAAGACAAGGGTCTGTATCCTTAATGACATTTTTTGAGCTTCTGTGCTAAACCTAGACCTTTATCTTCACCCTTATTATGTGAGATAATTAAACCATTTTAGGGTTTAGTCCCTTTTTAGTTGGGTGTTGTGTTGCTTGGAGCTTACCGCATTCCAAAGTAATACAAAGGTCCTACCAAGTTGTTAATAAAGTTTCATGGTATATAGACAATCTTGCAAAGAAGGCAGAAGAATTAGAACCTAACCCCAATGTAGAATAGAATTTTAAAAAATGCTTGAGTGATTTAACCAGATAGTTGTGTCATTAGTACTTTTCAGAATACAAGAACTGCATCGATAGTTAATTGAAAATCCAAATAGAGCTGTGCCATTGGGATTTCTCCCCACTGTTTGTATCTGAATAGATGTGCTTGGGTCTCTGCAGGAGACCCCTGTCAGTTTTGCTAGACACCTATAAGAACCCCCATCCTGAGTGTATGTCACCAAATATTGATTGCTTTTAGAATTTGTGGCCTGAAAATCCCTACGTAAAGCTCATCAAGAAGCATTTTCAAGCTCTTTCCTGTCTTGCTTTTGGAAGCAGAGGTCTACCTTGTACCCCACTACATCCCTTCACCCTGCATTTCCAACCTTTCTGTGCTCTGGGCTAGTCCACACTAAAGTAAGCAAGAACCTGTGTGTGGACCTTGCACCACCACGGTTGCATTGGTACATGGTTCACTTCTGTTTCTACCATAACAACCCATTAGGGGAGGTTAACTGAATGCATCTTTGTAACTATTTATAAACTAGTGGGTCTGTTCCCCATTTCCTTTTCCTAAATGCATCCACTCACTCTTCTGCTCTCATTTAAATATAAGAGCAGAGCCCTCCAGAAGTTATTGGGTTCCTGCCTCCTATCAGGTTGACACCAAATCCTTATTAAGACACATGGTTGTCTATTTTTGTATTATATAGTAGCTGCATTTAATTAGCATATCATGTATTATATTGATTGGTATATTACTTAGAGTTTACAAGGTGCTTTTACAATAAGCTTTTTGTCATTTAGTGTCTTTGCAGTTTTATGTGTTGGGTATTTTATTTTATTCCTCTGTTTAAAAACAGGAAAGTTGAGATCAAGGGAGATTAAGTGACTTGGGTCTTGTGGTGATTCACAAAGAGACATTCTCCAGGGAGGCTGAGTGGGATCAGGGAGGGAGCTATTCTGGACCAGAAGCAAATAGCAGCCAGGAAAAAACAGCATCAAATCTTGGGTCTTCAGAGCCAGAGCATGATGGCAAAGGGACAGGGCAAGAGGCTGGATGCCAAGGGGAGCAGGACAAGGCTGGGAAGCAAGATAACATGGGGTAAAATAACATGATCTAGTTTTTGATGTGAACTGTAGCTACAGAAAAGCATCTTGAGTGATTCTGCATTCATCTATCTTGGGTTTCCAGTTCTGGAAGGCAGGATATTTGGGGTTTTTTGATGCAAAAAATTCCAGAGATGAATATCACATCACATGGATTTTAGTATTTTGTGTAGATTGCAAAATCAAGAGTGTTCCATGAAGGCAATCAAAGATGATTCTAAATGAACCCTGACACTATAGTCAGCCTTTTGGCAGTGTTGATTTAAGTGTAGTATAGGAAAATTATTTTGACCTCCTCCCCCCGTGTTACAGACTAAGAAATCTAGACATCTAGACTCAGTTGACTAAAATTCTGCCTAAGCTCATATGCCTTCTAATATTTACCTGGGTCAAATTCCAGACTTATGCTTTTCCTATTGTTCCACATGGAAGTGTATCTCAGTGAGGGGGAGTTTCTTGTGGCTTCCTTCCCTGCCCTATTCTGTGCTTGGTACACTGATGGTCTGGTAGATACAAATATGTGTAAACCCTAATCCCACCATTTATCAGCTGCCTGACTTTGAGCAAATTATTTAACCACTCAGTGTCGCAATTGGCCATTTTAAAAATGAGCATATGAATCCTTGTCTTGCAAGGCTGTTGTGAGATTTCATAAGACAATATGCAAAAAGAGCCTTGGGTAGTCTTTGGTGCATAAGAATTGCTCAATAAATGCAATTTTAAGGTAGTGAATCCACACAAGATAACACTCTAAGGGTAAACTTCTTTTCTGTAAAAATTATCATTATCATACATCAAATTATCGTGTGCTAGGCAGTGAAGCAGTTTGAGCCATCAACACTATTCATAAGTGTTCATTAAGTCTCTACTCTGTCTGGGGTTCTGTGTGTGTGCATGTGTGTGTACATGAGGGGGTTGCAATATACAGCAGGTTTTAAGTAAATGCTAAGCTTTCGAGAAGTTTCCAGACTTACTGAAGTGATAAAGTTTGGACCTAAAAATTAGCAACAACAGGATCAGATGTTTTCTTTTTAAATGAAAGATAGAAAGAATAAGAGTTGCAGGGACAGGGAGGGGGATCAGCCCCAACTAGAGCAGTCCAGAAAAGCTTAACTGAAGATGTGGATTTGCACTCACCCTGGAAAGAAGAGGAAGTTCAAAAGGCAGAGAAGGGACAGAGAGTCACAATCATACCATTTCAAAAAAGAGAAAAGGAATCCTAGATGTCATTTTTCCTGCCGAATTTGCCAATCATTAATCCAGAAGTCAAGAACTAAGGAGTGTCCCTATCAGAGAACTCTGGGGCCTGTGTCAGCTCCACACTCTGCTGGCAGCTCTGCCCCCCAGGCAAGAAAAGGATGGAATCCCAGGCAGCAGGGACCAAGGTGGATACTCTGCTGGCAGAGGCACCAGGTTGGCTGTGGCTCTGGGGCCAGTGACCCCATCAGTTGATGGCTGGTAGGCACTTTATATAACATTGAGTCCCAGGAAGCCTCAAAGGGCTTCCCTTCTGCAAACAGAGAGCTGGACTGCAGTAGGTGCCCAGGCCTCAATGCAGAGTTTCTAGCAGAAAGAGTGCTTGTTGCCTCTCCATCAGAGCTCTTCATGCCCAACAATGTGAATGGCATGTGTGAGGGAGCAAACAAGAGGCATATTTTCACACTTCGACAGTCTGGCTTCACAGTGATAGCAACCCATTGAGGGAGGGAGACAAATCATGAGACACTCTTGAATACTGAAAACAAATTGAGGGCTGAAGGGGGAGGGGGAAAGCGGAAGGGAGGTGATGGTCATGGTGGAGGGCACTTGTTGGGAAGAGCACTGGGTGTTATATGGAAACCAACTTGACATTAAACTATAAAAAAGAAAAAAAATAAGTGACATTATCCTTCTATCCCTCAATAATCATTATTGTATACTTTCAGTGTTCTAGAGTTTGGAAATTTTACTAAAATTTGAACACTGGAAAATGACATTTATTCCAACTTTGAGAAATAGTATTAATAACATTCCCCCACACACCCATCTTTTCCATGGGCTCCCACGGACTCTCGGCAAAGCTCAGCCAAGCATGGCTGTAGGGACCTGATTCCTTTGGGAATTCAAGAGTTCTGGAACACTTTTGAAACAGATAAAGGGTGCAATGGTTAATTTTATGGGTCAACTTGGCTAGTCTATGGTGCCCAGTTGTATGATCAAACACTAGTCTAGATGTCACTGTGAAGGTGTTTTGTAGATGTGGTCAAGATTTATAATCAGTTGACTTTAAGTAAAGATGACCCTCCATGATGAGGGTGGGGCTCATCCAATCAGTTAAAGGCTTTAAGAGCAAAAATGAACATTTCCCTCAAGTGAAGGAATTCTGCCTCAAGGCTGCAAACTAAAAACTCTGCCTTCATTTCCAGTCTGCTGATCTACTCTACAGAATTTGAACTTGCGGGTCCCATAATCATAAATCCATTCCCTAAAATATCATGTATATGTGTATGTGTATGTGGGTTCTGTTTCTCCAGAGAACCCTGACTTGTGACCTAGTAAATAATCTCCTGGGACCCAGGGAAAGGATAGCCAGGAAAGATGAAAGGAGTCTGTGGGGAGGAGTGGCTGAGCCAGGTAATAGAACTGTTCTTCCCAGAGCACCTGGGCCTGGTGGCCTCTGAGCGCCCACAGCAAGAGAGGCTGAGACACATCTACAAATGTTACATGTCTGTACTCTTTTAACAAAAGATCATTGATTTCTCATTTAATTGAGTTTCCACTTTATGATATGACCTTCATGTCTATTTATTGAATGAGTAGTAGGTAATGATAAAGTTTCTTAGTTTCCACACTACTAAACTGGGTACACACTACTAAACTGGGTACTCAAAACCATCATGGAAGTAGGTGCCTTCCAAAATTCTTTTTTTTTATATATTTTTTTATAGTTTATTGTCAAGTTGGCTTCCATATAACACGCAGTGCTCTTCCCCACAAGTGCCCTCCTCCATGACCATCACCCCCTTCGCCTTTCCCCTCCCACTTCAACCCTCAGTTTGTTTTCAGTATTCAAGAGTCTCTCATGATTTGCCTCCCTCCCTCTCCCTTATTCTTTTTCCCCCCTTCCTCTCCCCATGGTCCTCTGTTAAGTTTCTCCTGTTTCACATATGAGTGTAAACATATGGTATCTGTCCTTCTCTGCCTGACTTATTTCACTTAGCATGACACCCTCGAGGTCCATCCACGTTGCCACGAATGGCCAGATTTCATCTTTCTCATTGCCATGTAGTATTCCATTGTATAGATGAACCACATCTTCCTAATCCATTCATCAGTTGATGGACATTTAGGCTCTTTCCATGATTTGGCTATTGTTGAAAGTGTTGCTATGAACATTGGGGTACATGTGCCCCTATGCATCAGCACTTCTGTATCCCTTGGGTAAATCCCCAGCAGTGCTATTGCTGGGTCATAAGGTCCCTTCCAAAATTCTTACAGCTTATTCTTCCTCTTTGACAGGAACTGGGCTGCTAATCTGTCCCATGGGTTTCAGGCTGCCTCTCAATTTGGGTATAATCTCCTAGATCCAACTCAGGACCAATGCTTTCTTCTCCTTTCTCCAACCTGCTACATGATTAATGAAAGGTCTTTATCTTCCTAATTCCAACTAATGGCTCATTACTCATTTCTGTAGCATTAGCCAAAAGAAACTACTAGTTGTTAAGGCTGCTCTGATATGCATAATCAGCCATTTCTCTTATATTTGAAATGTCTTCATTCCTGTAATAATTTTGTGGCTGCAGCAGCTGTTGGGTATTTTCTAGTTTTTGCAGAGCTTTGCAGCTGTGGAAAAATCTCCACTAAAGGTTCTACAGTTTAGTTTAATGCAGATGTCTGGACCTGGTGTGGTTAGTATAAAAATTCAATAGCAGGAGTAATTATTTTTTATTATTGTAATATACGGGAAGAAGATCCTGGCTCCCAAATTGGAAAGTCCCACAGTGAACCAGTAAAGTTTCTACCTCTGACCTCCTCAAAGGCTGGGATAGGGAGGCTTGTAGTTTGGGGCCAAGGTCCAAGGGGCTCAGAGTGCATGGTCTTGTCAAGGTCAAGGCCCTGAAGCCCCGTGACCTGGGCTGGGAGAGGGAAGGGGAGCAGAGCTGAGGTCACTGTTGGCCTCCTCATTCATGACTCCTGCGTGTCATCTAGGCTGGCTACGGAGCCTCACACACAGCCCCGGCAGAGATGGTTATGCTTTTTCCTTTGTTTTTCCAGCCCCAACAAAAACATCTTCTGATTGAGACACTTGAGAGAGCTCCATCACTTTGGAAATTTGTGACATCACACAGAGATTTATGTTTTGACCTCTTAAAAGGAATTAAAAATGTCCCAGGGTATTTGCACTAAACTGGCCTAGTTCAGCAACTTCCCATGCATTGGCCATTAGGGTGAACAGTGAGGGATGCCAGAGTCAGCACTGTCTTTCCTCCAGCCTCTCAGAGTTTTTCCTCAACAAATTGACAGATTCCCACTGCCATGACTTGATTGCTCCAGCACCTTTCACTCCATGAGTGACACAGTAGTGTAAAACCTAGCGCCAGCTGAGTCTTGACTGACAAAGTGTTATCTCTGTCTCCAAGCTCACCTTTCACTAGGTCTCCAGGTCAATAGGAGGTTGCCTTGAAATTTTCTTTTTTCTACTTTCTAAAATAATCTATGAAAAGCACAATTTTGTATATATGACACCACATGATATTTAAAAATTTTCTCATCTTGTAGGCATGACTCAGGGTGTGAAATGGCGATGGACTGAGGAACATGGTGGACACTCAAAGGGTCCAGTAAATACTTGGTGAAGGGTGGTTTTAGATATAAAGTCAAGGGCATCATAATATCATATCATAGCAAAATGTGTCCTCTCACCCAGGGGAAGAATGGGGCAGGGTCAAGGGAAGCCATGACCTGATGATCTGAGTACCCAACCTGAGGGAGTAACAGGACACTTAATGGAAGAGATGACTGAGAGCATTTTGACCTTATACAACTTTAATGACAATTCCTCCAAGGAGTGACCACACTGTTGCTTTTTCATAGAAACACCAAATTTGGAAAAAACAAACAACAAAAAACGCTACTGGGTTTTATGTGGTACCTCAGTATTCTCCTTTTTTTTTCTTTTTTCTTTTCCAGAGATCAATGAGAAGGAGGGACCTGGGTTCTCCACGCCTGGACAGCCAGTGTGTGGCCTCATTTAGCCTCTCCCACCATTACTCCCCCAAAGGGTTCCCTGGGTGCTTAGGGCTGGAGACCAGGCAGCAGATCCTTTGAGAAGCATGACACTGCACTCACACACTCACTAAGATTGAGAGGGTGGGCAGCACTCTCAGGTTCCTGGTGAATGGCAGCTCCCTTATACAGAGGAGTCCAGGCACCTGTTGAAAGACTGTTCAGTGACTTCCTGTTCCCCACCAGTCCTGCAGTGTGGCTGGGATTTGGGACCAGTGTGGGGTTGAGAACCAGGGGAGATGGAAGAGGAAATGGCATCTCTGTTGGACTTTTCCTCTTCCCCTTTCTATCTCTCCTAGACCCTGAGTGGCCTCTTCCTGGCTCAGGTCCTCAGCCCATGGATGCAGCCCCCACAGGGGTCACCCACACTGAAGCCCACAGTGCAGAGGGCCAGTTATAGATTCTAGGGCCTAGAATTCTTCTTTGAAGCCTGTGTTTCCCCTCATCCCCTGTAAGGATGAATATGGTGCAATTTGAGGGACCCCAAAAAGTTACCACCACCACCTAAGCTCTCTCAATAAATCACTGTACCTGTCTGAGGAAAGATAGTCATTCCTTTGGAGTAAAGCTTCTCTGTGGGTCCTCCACCTAAAATAGGAATACATTTTGTGAAGTAGGCCAGGTAATTCATCACTCCACTTATGCTTTGCTTAGACCCCTAGTAAAATGCCTAGAAGGGGCCAAAGGACAACAAAATTTTGGAAAAGAGAGTAAAGAGAAATAGTTGACAATATGGAGGATAGGTGCAGGGAAACACCAGAACCAGAGTGATCCCAGGAAAGTGAGATTATTGGTAGCCTTGATGGAGGTAGAATGGAGGAGGAGCAGGGAATGCCTTTTAAGAAGGAGGGAGCACAGAAGAAGCCAAAACAAACACCCCATTACACTTGTCCAACACAGACCCACTGGGAAAACTGACGACAGATAAAAACAATTCTGACGAGTCTACTTCGTTTGGGTCACCGTTAATGACCTTTGAGTCAGCCCCCCGAGGCCAAACCCGTCCCATTCTTCACAGCCCTGCAGTCAGCCAGCAGATAAAACTACTTTTGTTGATATTTTATGAGTTAAATAATCAATTAAACAGTTGTTGAATGAATAATGAAAGTCAGTGTCCCTGGATTTTTTGTTTACTCATGCAGACAAATTCCAATCATTAAAATTGGCCTTTCCCAGCATCCCAATTTCCAGAAAGCATGCTTTGAGCAGTAGACCACTATAACAATTGACCAGGGTGGTCCCCTTCTCCAGCCTCACAAATCTTTGCCCACCTAATACAAATTCCAGGATGAATCAACTGTGCTTTGCCCTTATCCTAGAGGGTGTGTGTGCAAATATCTGGTTAATATCACAACAGAATCATTTTGAAATAGCATTGACAGACCCTAGCTAGTCACTGGAAGGATGTGAGGTTCCCCAGTTACTGCAGAGTACAAAGATGGTCTGAAGGCACAAGGGTGGGGGAGAAATAAAGAAAGAGAGAATACTTGTTCATGTCTAACCTATGGTCCACTAGCATCTCAACACAATGCAGAAACCACAGTGCTTGACTTTATCTTGATAGTGATGTGAAGACTTTAGAGAAGCATGGGACATGCATGTTCATGACCTCTACCATACACTGAGCATTGTTGTCTTCAAGATCTATGCTCAGGAGCCTACAAACATAATCTCATTGAAGCATCACATGGATTTGAGCAGCTGATGCAATTATGACCAACATTCCACAGATGAGGAAGCTCCTTTCAGAGAGGTCAAGTTAATTTGCCCAAAGCCAGAGTCAGGATTGTAATTTGGGTGGGTCTGGTTCCAAAACCTCAGCCTTAGCCACCACCTCACACAACATTTAATGATCTTTGTCAGTTACACATTCTCCCATATCCACACTGGGCTCAGGTAAGCCTTAATAAGTCTCCAGCCCAAGTTAGGGTCTGCCTTTCCTAGTTACTAAATAGCCCTCAGGGTTTGTTGCTTTAACACATACTGTCCCGTCCAAAAGTCTTAGCTGATTTTAATAGAAAACAATAATTTAAATTAGACACTGAAAATTTACTTGCAATTGACTTAACCATAGAGGGCTGACATTTTCTTCCATTTGTGTCAACGATCAGACTTTCTTAAGTGTACTTGGTGACATAAGCACATCTTTTTTATTAGTCCTTTAAATCTGAACTCATTTAAAGTTTTAAAGTTTCATTGAATTTATTAGGTTTTAGCTTGAAATGTTGCTGGCCCGTTAGGCTGTCCCTGGAGAGTCCAGGTTTGACAACTGAAGCAGAGAGAACATTTAATAAAGAGCTTCCTGGAGGGCTTATGTGTGACTCACAGTGGTTGGATGATGGTTGTATAGTATTCTGGGATGTCAGTCACACTTTTGCCCCCATACAGTTTGAGCTACTAAATAAATATCTGTCTCCTCTTTGAATCACACTTCCTTTAGTATCTAAAATGTAACAGCAGCTTCAGCCTATATCTGTACCTTAAACTCTCATTCTATTTAAATAATTTCTCTTAAAATCATTATTAATTTATGATGGCCAGCTTCTCAGTTCTGGCCAACCTATGATCTAGTGTTAGGACTAAAGGAAACATTCACCTCATCCTTGGAAACTATATCAATGGGAAAATGAGGCCCTTCAGCTCATGCTAAAATCTCCAGGAGCTGTTAGCAACACAAGGACTTTCCTGCCTGCCACACCCAAGTACAAAACCCTAACAGATATATCTTATATCTAAATAATTTTTAAAATCAACATCAACGTATCATCTCTATGTAAGTGCAGAGTGTTTTCAACTCAGATTGGCTTAAAACTAATAGAGTTGCTTTAAAATGATCACTTCTTGATTTTTCTTTTTATTAAATACATTTCAAATATACACATAGAGGAGCTTCTGTGTCTGGTCACATGGGAGTAACTGGTGCCAGACTTACCCTTTCACCATAAACAGTCATAATGCTGGAAAAATATATGGAGACATTGTTTTTAGGCACTGAATAGTACATAATGTAGAACTGGGATCCCTGAGAGAAGGGAAATACGTGAGGTGAGCCCCACATTCATCACAGCTCTTTGACTGAGGACAATTTCTTGACTTAAGTATCAGAAGGTAGAACTCAAACAGAGTAGAGTAATCCTGCTGAGCTGAGAAAGCATAGTTTTGAGTTCAGGGCTCAGGATATCAGAGAGTAGGGAGTTGCACTGAAGGAGGGGACAGATAGAAGCAGAAAGGGACAGAAGATTTGTGATGCTTCTCTGTGGGTCCTTAGTCAAAGGCTCACTGCACTTTTCTTCAAAGGGCCTAGAAGAGAAATCTGCTACAGGGTTGAGAGAGGAACAAAGATACTAAAGATGTACAGTTCTGGAAGACAGTGAAATTCTAGCCCAGTCAGTATAGACAGTCGTCATTAATATCCCAGGTGTTCAGCTGGTGCACCAGAGAGGCCATGCCTTAGGTGTAAGTACAACTCCAGAAATTAAAGGCCCCCTGTGCTGTATCATCCAAAATGTCCAGCATATTAACAAAAATTTTAAACATGTGAGAAGCAGAAAAATTTGACCCATAGTCAAGAACAAAAATAATTAACAGAAACAGACCCTGAAATGATCCAGATGTTAGAATTAGTATAGAAGAACTTTAAAACAGGCATTATCAATATGTTCAAAATCTTAAAGAAAATACAGTCTTAATGAGAAAGCAAATAAGGATTCTCAGCAGGGAAACTAAAGATATAAGAAAGAAACAAATGGAAATTCCAGAAATAAAAACCACAAAATCTAAAATGAAAAAATTAATTTGGTGATCAGATTAGATATGGCAGAAGAAATGGTGAGTGAACTCAAAAACAAATCAATATAAATGATCCAATCTGAAAAACAGAGAAATAAGATCTAACCAAAGCAAATAGCCTCAGTGACCTGTGGGATAGCAAGTGGAATAACAATTACTTGTTATGTATCACTTGTATGTAATCAAGTCTCAGAAGAAGAAAAGAATAAAAATGGGAGCAGGAAAAGCATATTTTGAACAAAGTGTGATCAAAATTTCCCCGTATTTGGCAAAAATACACCAACCTATGGAACTAACAAGTCCCAAAAACCAAACCATGGCAGATCATAGTCAAAATTCTGAAAATCAGGGGTTCTGGGTGACTCAGTTGGTTAAGCATCCAACTTCAGCTCAGGTCATGATCTCACAGCTCATTAGTTTGATCCCTGCATCTAGCTCTCTGCTTTCAGTGCAGAGCCCACTTTGAATACTCTCTCTCCCTCTCTCTCTGCCCCTCCCCCATGCACTCTCTCTCTCTCTCCATCTCTCAAAAATAAATAAACATCTTTTTAATTCTGAAAATCAAAGATAAAGAGAAAAATTTTAAATGGAGGGAAAAATAAAAGTGGAGCAAGAAGAAATGATCTATTATATGCAGAGGAACAATAATTCAAATGATGGCTGACTCTGCATCAGAAATACTGAGGGCCAGAAGACAATGTGATCAAATCTCTAAAGCTCTGAAATTTAGAAGGAGGAGGAGGGAGAGGAGGAAGAAGAGGAGGAAGAGGAGGAGGAGGAGGAGGAGGCATTTTCAAGTAAATGAAAGCTGAGAAAATGTATTATCAGCAGACTTTCATTACAATAAATATTAAAATAAGTTATTTAGTATGATGGGAATAATATCATATGGAAACTCAGATCTACAAAAATGACTGAAGAACACATGACAGTTAAATACATGGATAAATACAAAAGATTTTTTAAATTTTCTTAAGTTTTGTAACAGATAAATAACTGTTAAACTAGCATTGTTCTAGTGTATTAGCATTGCAAGATGGAGTTTGTAACATATGTAAAGTAAAATATATGACTTAAACCCAATCATATCAATAATTACATTGCGTAGGGGCGCCTGGGTGGCTCAGTTGGTTGAGCGTCCGACTTTGGCTCAGGTCATGATCTCACAGTTTGTGGGTTCAAGTTCTGCATCGGGCTCTGTGCTGGCAGCTCAGAGCCTGGAGCCTGTTTCCGATTCTGTGTGTCCCTCTCTCTCTGCCCCTCCCCTGCTCATGATCTGTCTCTGTCTCTCAAAAATAAATAAATGTTTAAAAAAAGGAAAAAATAATAATTACATTGAGTAAAATGGACTAGGCACTCCAGTTAAAAGGCAGAAAGTATAAAGTGAAACTCAACTATCTTCTATTTGTAAGAGACACATTTATTTTTTTACATTTATTTATTTATTTTGAGAGAGACAGAGAGAGTGCGAGCAGAGGAGGGGCAGAGAAAGAAGGACAATCTCTGCACTGACAGTGCAGAGCCCATGTAGGGCTCAAACTCATGAAACCATAAGATCATGACCTGAGCCTAAATCCAGAGGTGGACGCTTAACTTACTGAGCCACCCAGATGCCCCAAGACACATTTTAAATATAAAGACACAAAGGATGGAAAGATAGACCAAGCAGATATTAAGCACACAAAAAATTAGTATGACTGGATTAATATTAGACAAAGTAGACTTTAAGACAAAGAATATTACCAAAAATAAAGAGCGACATTTCATGAAAATAAGTCTATTCAAAAGGAAGACATGCAAATACACACATAAGCTATCTGTGCATATATATATGCATGTTTTTCCCTTTGAACTCCTAATTCCTTCTCCATTCCACCCTGCTTCAGAACACTCATCTGTGCTCCAGAGTGTAGAGATCTACAGTCCACATTTCCAAGACTCTCTTGCATCCAGGGTCCATGCTGTGACCAAGGATTAGAACAATCTGATGTTCTTGAGTGACATTTGGAAGGCAGAAGTGAGGCTGAAGCTGTGCATCAGCTGATTCTGAAAGTGAACACAAAGAGGCACTTGGGTTTTTTAACACCCAAGTCACTAGATGTCTCAGTGTCTAGTGATTATCTTGAGTGTTTTCTGAAAAGGAATGAGGCATCCCTTTTGCTACTGTGGATCATAACAAGTACCAGAGGCAGTACACAAATCACGTTTTCTGATTACAGTGGCCTCCTCCTCATGACAGCTCTTTATTGTGGGGACGCAGTTCTGGAGCCAGTGGCTTCCTAATCATTGAAAAGTCAGTGCTGTATTATGCCTTTGGGACACATGCCTAAAAACTGAACATAAAATCTGTTTCTTCGGCATTCCCAGTGATTTGCTAAGCCAACTGTGGACCAGTAATAAGTTCTGTCCCATGTGAACCAACTAGTGGCGGTTCTATGTTCACCAAACCAACCCTGACAGATACAAGTATGACCTTCTGGTCATGGTTATTGTGTTCATTTGCTAAAATGTTAGGGTTTGTTTGCTACCATGGCATACCCTATCTTACTTACCCTGATAAATGCAGTGACTAAGCTGGCCTCATAACCCATATATGTCTAACACTAAAGGTCTGCTCTTAACTACCCTCTAATGCTTACGGTTCTCTTGGAAGGACAAGATGGACATACAATCATGAGAGATTGAATTGACACACAAGAAGGCAAAATGAATATACAGTCATGAGAGATCAGATACCAATAGAGGAAGACCAGATAGATATACAGCCATGAGAGACTGGAGAGCAATATAAGAAGACAAGATGAATATGTAGTCATGAGAGATCACCATGCAAGATGGGAAAGAAGGGCTCAGATGAATGGTATGGACAGTGAGGCTATAGATACACACACAAGCCGCTCACAAGGAGGGGGATGGTGAGGAGGGGCAAAGCAAAGGACTGGGACTTCACATATCAGGCAGAGAGGAGAAAAGCTAGAGTTCTGTGGTTCTGACAAAGTCCAATTTTCTGATTCCCCCTCCTCTCCCTACATGACAGTGACAAAGGCCAAGCTGCATTCTACCACAGCCACCATTTGCAGCAGAAATCCAGGGACTGCTTGGCCCTTGCAGACCAAGTGGCTTATCAAGAGGAGATTGTATGAGTCAGCTCTGCATACCCCCGCAGATGTGGTACACGGTTACTGGAGCAATTTTGTCTGTGGTCGCTTTTGGAAAATGAGCACTAGCACATGTTGCCTGCCTTTGCCCATCTGTTCCTTGAAGCTGCTTAGTCAGACCCATTAATGTGCTAAATTATGGAGCCTGTGAAAAGAAATTATTTAGAAATACCAGTGTTCAGAAGGAAGGAGAATATTTGTTCAAAAGTATGCCTCTAGCGTTTTGTAGAATTGCTGCTCTTGTAAATTTCACTGTGATTAATTAGTGTCATTGGTGTGTTTCATAGGCTTGAAATATCATCATCTTTTATTTAAGGAAAATCACAATATATCATTGTTTGAAACAAGTCATCATCTTTCTGGTTCGTAGCTTCTGATATTGGGCAAGTCATATAACCTGTCAAAGATTCTGTTTCCTCAACAAGGATGAGAACAATATCTGATGATCAAGCCAGTTTATTTATATTTATTCTATCTACATTCAATATTGTGAGACCCAGGAAATATAGAAACTGGCCCAAAGCAAATATTCATTTATCTCAAATATTTGGCATTTTGCTTAATGGTCATAAACACCTGCTCTGACCAAGGTAACCATATCTATGATGGCCATTCCCAGTGGCGAGATGGGTGAAACCCTGTTAAGTGAAAAGCCCATTTCTGTGAAGCTAATGACATCTGGTCCCTCAGATGCTTCATGAGCCAGGAGCCCAGGAGGCAGAAATAATTTCTCAGGAACTCATCTCTTTCCGGAGAGAGAGAAATTCAGACCCTCAGAGAGGATAAATCCCCTGTTTTTTGAGCTCTGTGCCCTACTCTTGCTCCATTTAAAGGGTTCGAATGAAAATCATTGGCAGTTTCAAGCTACTGAGCTTTAAGTCCTGACAAAGACAAAGCATATTTACCCAGGAGAGGAAGGAGGGGAGAGGTACAAGGAGCCAGCAAGATCAAATTAAACCCCTCCTCTGCCCCTCAGTTGTTTTGTGATCTTAAACAATCTCACTTAGCCTCAGCTTCCCCACCCATCAAATGAGCCTGAGGAGAATTCTTGCCTTTTGGGAGTTTTTATGAGGCTTTGTGATAAAACATGTCGAAGTGCTTAGGGATTTGCTAGTATGCAGCAAGTGCTCAATAAATTATTATTATTTTCATCATAAACTTTCATATAATTACCCACATTTCACAGCTCCTTCCCATCTCAGCAAATTGCTGTATTTCTGTGCATGCTTCCTCATGCACATGCTGTTTCACTTTCTTATAACCCCACAGATGGATTGTGTTCTGATGGGTCACATGCTGTGGAGGACCCTAGCACGTGCTTTCTGGAAGCGGTGTTGATTGCTCCTACCCTCCTCACCCAGAGGCTTCTTCTGTGATCCCACAGCTACACACCAGTCCTCCTCTCATGACTTGCTGTCCCTGGCATCTCCAGCAAACCTCCACAGGTAATTTCAACACCAAGGGGTCCAGGACCACCTGGAGATCTCCATAGGATTCCCAAAGAGCCAGGGCTCCAGAACTGGAAACTGCCCCAGGATGTTGCCAGAAGTTCAGGTGACTTACAGAGAGGCTACATCCCTAAGCCTGCCTGCCCTGCAAGAATGACCATGGTGAGTAAAAATGGGAATGTAGGAGTCAGAGGACTGAGGCCACAGACACACCGTGGGCCAACAGGCAAGGGCTTGCCCTGATTGAGCGTCACACCTTTACCTGTACAGTGAAGGGCTGAACCTTTTGACTTGTAACTTGTGGCCTGAAGTCAGCAACTTAGCCTCTGTCTGTCTCTCTCTTTCTCCCTCTCTCTGTTCCTTTTTCCATCTCTCTCTCTCTCTCTCTCTTTCTCTCTCTCTCTCTCTCTCCCCCCTGCTCCCCATCTCCACCTCCCTCTTTCTTTCCATATCAAAGTTCCTGTAATTGTCAGGCCATTGGGTGAAGACTGAAGTGGAGGCCTTGTCTACTTCTCAGGGTTAATCTGGAGTGTTCCAGACTACGGGCAGTGGAAACAGAATAATTATTCAAGTATTTTGGCTTCTTGTCATTGAACCTCCAGACAAGCATTTTGAAACCACTCTGACCCATCTGATCATATTGCCATTTTGCCTACTTGTATGTGTTCATCTCCAAGGAACTGAGTTGCAAAGTAGGGATTATGACTGTAGATATCTCTTTGCTGCCAATGGAGAAGCTTCTGTTTGGAAATACTCACTTATTCAACAGGACGTCTAGTTTGAAACAAGGGTGTAAGAAAACACTCTGCAGGCAGGAACAACTTCCTGGGAAGTCACGGGTTTTCAACTCTCCTCCTCCAGGTATCCAAGGCTGAGTGATGGTTGAGGGGATAACTAGGGAATTGCCCTGGCCCCTATCACATACACTCCCCATGTTGCTTCTCTCAAGGGAAAGGAGGGTACAAGGCACCCCAGGGTAGCTTTGAGAGAAAGAAAGGTAACACTGTTGGTGGGGCTGCATGGGTGGGGCATGTGCACAAGATGAAGGTGGTCATGTGACTCGAGCTATTTCAGAGTCACACAGAACCACCAACCCTACCTACTCCAAGTGTCTCCAGAGTCAGAGCTCAGGGCCAGCTGCAGAACACACCTGTGAAATGTGGAATGGCTCCCTTCACGATCTTCCAGAACAAGACTACAGGCAGAATGACCCATGGCCGTGCCCCAAGAACCCGCACAGCCTTGGGGAGACATGTATTTCCTCCTTCATGCAGTTGACTGAGCACACAGAGAGGCTAGGCTGTGGGATGGGATGCCACTCACCACCCCAAGGTGCACCCATGCAAATGTGTTCCTGGGGTTGTGCTTTTCCTGGTTGAAGAATTCTTTCCCCTGGATCAGTGGTCACAGAAGATGCTCACAGCTTACAACAAAGGGCAGTTCCTCTGTAACTTCTCCTGCACAGATCAAGAGAGATAAACTTAGAAAAAAAGAACACAGTTTTGAACTAACTGGACTGAGATATCACAAAGACAGGCACTGAATGCTGATCAGCCCAAGCCCAACTGAAAAGCAACCTCAAATCCTGGATGTCTCTCTCATGCTGTGTATGAGATTCAAATGGAAATTATTGAGAGTCTATGCAATCAACTGATCCTTGAATTTCTGATTAAGACAAAATTGATAAATATCAAAGAGAAGAAATATAGGGAAGACCAAGAGCTCAGAATGTGGAGGCAGTAAGGTACACCAGGGCCCCCTCCTCCTGCCCCCGGCCATTGGACTGGGGTGTGCAGCCTGGGATTGGTCTCTGCTCTGTATCTTAACATTACCTCACCTCACAGAGGCTGTGCATGGATGCAGCTCTCTAAAAATGTGCCAAGTCACAGTGAAAGCATTTTTAAAAACTGGGATTTCACCAAATAATGTTGGGATAGTTTTGTCTTTGTAACAACTAATTCCTTAAAGATACTTTTTTATAAGTCTTATGGATGAACTTATGTAATGTTTATAAGTTATAGCAACAAACTTCCAAAGCAACCATGGTAAAATAAAATAATCCCATAAACTGTTATTGCCCATCATCTATCAGCTGAAATAATGGAATTTACAGTTGGCCTGAGTCTAACTACAGGCTTTCCGGGTCCCCATGTCTTTGTGAGAGGTAACACAGAAGTGGCCAGGACAGAACCCGAGCTGGCTCTCAGCAGCACTGGGTAGGGTGACCAAATGGCATCTACATGGAGTTGCTCTGTGGCCCAGCAACTACAAGTATCAGCTGGCCAATATTAAACACCCAACATGTGCCAGGCCCTGTGCTGAGTCTTTTGTCGTGAATTCCTACCCGCCCCCCTTGGAAGCCAGCACTATTATTATGTTTATTTTACAGATCAGAACACTAAAGCCCAGAAAGAGTAAAGACCTTTCCCCAATTCCACTTCTGCTGAGAACCCAGAGAAATGTGCCTGGCTGACCACAGCCTATGTTCCCAACCATGTCACCCGATACCCATAGGCCATGAGTGGAACTGAGTGAGATGCACCTGGACATTAGCATGAGAAGTTGAGAGATGAGACGAAGACTCGGGCCATGGCTAGCTTACTCCCTCCCCTGCCTCTGGCCCACACTTGACCACAGTCCCCCTCGCCCTGTCTGTGTCATCGACCCCAAACCATCTTCTCAGTGCATTGAACTCAACTCTCCCTGATCAAGTTGTCTTCATGGACACAGAGGGTTTCTTTAATTAAATCATGTTCATGATTAGTTTGTCTCAGAACCCAGTCATGAACTTCAACATTCGCCAGTTGCTGAGTTATTCAGTTGGAAGCTGCTCACACCTTCACCAGCAGCCTTTGAAAGAGCTCTGAGTCCCACCTGCTTTGTTTGAAAAGTGCTCACACAGTATTAACTTCTGTCCTCACCAGCAGCTGGGAAAGATCCTGATACTAATTTTGCCAGTACTGTGATGGATGGTGGCCTCAGCTCTCAGTGGCCGGTGTCAAACTGACCTAATCCCGGCATGGTGGTGGGGCAGTGAGGATCGCTGGCCATGAAATCTTTCTGCTGCCCATCCCTATGTTCTTCTGTGGATATTTCTGACTTACATTTCCAGTGGGTTTCATTAGGTATGAATCTCAGTGGCCTCGCAGAGTCTGCTAATATGATTACAAAACTCATTTAAGGAAAAAAAATGGAGGCAGATAGAGAAAGCAAGTCCACAAAGCTGACCAGGGGCAGAGGCGAGGGGCAGACAGGCCCCACACACCAGACCGGCCAGGGCTTTGGGTTCAGATGAGCGCTGTGAAGGTCACCCACACTCCTACAAAAGGGTGTGGGGATCACTCCAACCATGGAGCCTCGTGGCAGTCATCCTGAGAAGAAGGGATAATGCCATGGGGGTGACAGGAGAGTCTCTTCAGGAGACGCCTGCTCAACAATGTTTCTCCCAACAGTCGGCAGGGCCTTGGATTTGTGGGGGACTGGGCAGAGAAGGGGTGCTGACTGGAGGGAAGGGTGGATACTTTCCAACCAAAAGAGTTCACAGAGTCACAAGGGCCTGGCACATGATCCGCCTGGTGACCGTCCAGATGCTGAGAAGTCCCACAGGAAATAAGAATGGGAAAATGAAGACAAATACAAGCAGAAAATGAGGTCTAAAACTTGGAATATGACCAACAAGTGACTGGATGATTTAGTTTGTGCCTAAAATATTTGAGGTGATACTTCATTAACACAGAGTAATGTATTCAATGTCTATGTTAGTTATAAAACATAATTCTAAAAGGAACATCTGAGAACCATGTCTCAACTTAAGAACCAGACCAATACCTTAGAAATTATCTAGATGTTTCCCCTTGATGTTTATCTAGAAATTATCTAGATGTTTCACCCTTGATCCCAGGGTGGTGGGATCAAGCCCTGAATCAGGCTCTGCATTGACATAGCAGAGCCTGCCTGGGATTTTTTCTCTCCCTCCATCAATCATTCTCGCTCTCTCTTTTTCTATCTCTCACAAATAAATAAATAAAAATTTAAAAAATGGTTTATGTATCTTTAAGCAATGTAGTGTTTAGTTTGGCTTGCGTTTGAGCCTGTTTTTTGCAGTCAGCATTTTTTCCAGGATGCATCCAGTTTGTTAATGTTGCTAAAGTTTATTCTTTGCTATTTATTATTCCATGTGGTTCAACAAACACATTTATTTACCCAGTCCTGACAATGAACATTTGGGCTATTTCCAGTTTTTTGCTTTTATGAATAACTCTAAGGACATGGTTCACCTCTTTTTCCATGTACAGGTGTAAAGCTTCTCTAAAGTATATATAAACACACCTCTGGTAGTGGAATTGCTGGGCTGGAAAATACGTTTATCATGTTCTCAACTTTACAACATAATGCCAGATTGTTCTCCAAAGTAATTGTACCAATTTATACTCTTAATTATACAGTTTTTAAATCTCTAGCACTTACTATTCCCAAACACATTGATTTTTGTTAATACAGTTCAGGCAAAATATATCTCCTATGTTCTTAGTTTACATTTCCCTGATGATAAATATATTAATCATATTTTGTATATTTATTTACCATTCATATTCCATTTTCTATGAAATAACCACTATGGCCTATCTGTATTTTTTTAATTGTATTGGTTTTCCTTTCTTTATCAACTTGAAGGATTTTTTAATATAAAAACTAGTAATTATGTGTTGCTTATGTGTACTAAAAATATCTTCTATGTTGGGGCATGTTTTTCATCTTCTTTTTGGTATCTTTTGATGTACAGAAATCTTTCATCTCAATGAAGGGAATTATATCAATCTTTTCTAATTAGTAATTAATGTATTTTGTTTAAAAAAAAATCCCTGCTTCCAAAATCTTAAAGGACTTCTTCAATATTATTTTTATGCTTGGAGGGGTTTGCCTTTGACATTGAAGTCTTTAAATCCACTTGGGAGGGAGCGTGCATGTGGTGTGGGGTTGGGATTTAATTTTGGTTTTTTCCATATTGATAACAAACAGTCCCAAGAGCATTTATGGAATAGTTCACTCTTTTCTAGTAAGCTATGCTGTCACTTCTATTGTATTCAAATTCATAAAAGGTGTGGAACTGGTTTTTTGGTTCTCTAGCCTGTTCCATGGGTCAGTATGTCTCTCATTGAGCCAATGAGCCAATACCCATTTGGACAAGCTCCTCTACCTCATTTTTCCTTTTTGCTAGTGGACTGACTGTTCTGGAGCCTTTGTCTTCCAACCAAATTGTAGAAAAACACTGTTATGTTCCTTGAAAAACTGTTGGGTATTTGAGACAATTGACTTCCTTATTGGATAGTTTTTTAAACCAAACACATTTTATCTCTCCATTTATTTAGATCTTTGATCTCTTTTAATAGCATCAAGGTTTTTTTTTTCGTACAGGTCTTATACATCTTTTGTTTGATATATTTATAGCACCTCGTTTTGGAGGCACATGTGTGCTACTGAAAATAGCCGTTTGCTTATTTTTATTATAGTTTACAAATTGTTCCTGGCATTTATAAGTGCAATTAATATTTTACATTGATCTTGAATCCAGTCATCTTGCAATAACATTCTTAATTTAATAATTTTTTTGTAGATTTCTTGAGGTTTTTTAACGTAGACAGAACTCTATCACCTGATAGCATTGATAGTTTTGTTTTTTTCTTTCAGCTATCCTCACAACTTGTATTCTCTTACTGTGCCAAAGGGGATTTCTACTATCGTAGACATGATGGTGGTGTACTTGTCTTGTTTCTGGATTGAAAATTAATGCTGCTAACATTTCACCACTGGCAATGACATTGGCTATCATTTTAGTATACACCATTTGTCAAACCATCAAAGAAGTTTCCACCATTCCTAGTTTATCATAATTGTTTTTACTTTATCAAATGCTTTGGCTTCATTTAAGATTGAATGAACAATCACCTAAGACTACATTTTAAAATTCACCTATAAAACCATCTGGGTCTTTGAGGAACGATTATCATCTTCATTCAATTGTTATTTGTTTTGTTATAAGTAATACAACAATATGTTGTTATATCATTACTTAATGACAATAGAATTACCAAAGTTTTCTATTTCTTCTTGCGTACATTTTGATAAGCTATCCTTTCTTAAAATTCATTCATTTCATCTATACTTTCATATTTGTGGTATAATACTGTTCATTGTATTCTTTCTTAATATCTTTGTTACTGTATCTATATTTATGATATTCTTTCACTATTAAAATATTTATTTGTGGCTTCTCTATATTTTTTTCTATATTTTTCTTGATCAATTTAAGCAAAGGCTTATTACTTTTTTTTTTTTGGTTATTTCAAAGAGAGAGGGAGAGAGAGAGAACATGAGTGGGAAAGAGGGGCAGAGGGTGAGAGAGAGAATCTTAAGCAAGCTCCATGGTCAGTGAAGAGCCTAACACGGGGCTTGATTCCATGACCCTGGGATCATGACCTGAGCCAAAATCAAAAGTCAGATACTTAACCAACTAAGCCACCTAGCACCCCTATTCTGTGACTATTTTAAGAATCTCTTCTGAAATTGTTAATTCTAATATATCTTTACTTTCTTCTTAGTTTTTATTCATTCATTCTTTCTATTTTTGTATTATTTTATTTTCTGGAATTACTTTTCTAACTTTTTAAGTTGGATATTCAGCTCCTTGAGTTTCTGCCTTTCGTCTTGTCTAATATAAACTTTTAGGGCAAATTTGATAAATGCTTTGGCAATATCTCATGAGTTTTAATATATGCTATTTTCATTATCAGTTGTATTTTAAATTTTTATTAAGTTAAATGTAGTTTCTTCTTTTATATACCATTCAGATGTATACTTAGTAAATTTTTAAATGGTTTTTAGTTTATATTTTTGTTATTAATTTCAATTCAATTGTTTAGTAGTCAAAACATGTTGTATATGATTCCAGTTATTTGAAAAAATATGATATATGTGACTCCAGTTCTTTGAATTTATTGAGATTTGTTTTATGGCTTACCACGAGGTCTAATTTTTTTAAACATCCCATGTGTAAAATGTAGAAATGGATGTGTATTCATAATTTCTGATTCTGTAAGTTTCCATTAAATCTAGCAAGTTGATTGTTTTGTTTAATTTTTTCTATATATTTATTGAGATTGAAAGAAGCACATTAAATCTCACACCATGATGGTGAATTATCGATTTCTTTCTGTGAATCTATCACATTTTGAAGCTATGCTATCAAATTAATATAATTTAGAATTGTACATTTCTAATGAATTATAATCTTTTTATGAGTGACCCTTTCTATTGCTAATAATGTTTTTGTCTTTAAGTCTATTTGTTGGTTGTTAATTTAGCTACCGGTTTTTTGTTTTGTTTTGTTTTGCTTACATTTGCCTGGTGTATATTTTTTCATCTTATTTTTCTAGCTTTCCATGTCTTTACGTTTTAACTGTATTATTTATGAATATGAAATACTCAACTGGGTTTCAGGATTATAGTTGTTATCCTGTCTACTTATCTCTGTTTTTCAACTGGAGTGTTTAGTCCATCTATATTTATTGTGATTGCTGATGTATATTTAGAATATTTCACTACCTTCCTACTTTGTGCTTTCTGGTTATTTCACCTTTGCTATACTTTTTTTAAAAACAAATTTACCATTTTGGAATTGAGAAAACATGCTAGAGAAGGGTGCCTGGGTAGCTCAGTCAGTTAAGCATCTGACTTCAGCTCAGGTCATGATCTCATGGTTCATGAGTTCAAGCCCCGTGTCGGGCTCTGTGCTGACAGCTCAGAGCCTAGATCCTGCTTCAGATTCTGTATCTCCCTCTCTCTCTGCCTCTCCCCTGCTCTCTCTGTCTCTCTTTCTCCCTCTCTCTCTCTCAAAAACAAACATTAAAAAAGAAGAAAAAGAAGAAGAAAGAACCATGTGCTTTGCTAATCAGTAATGATGTCTTAAGGCTAGGAGTGGCACATGCGAATGAATAAAGGAATAAAAGAAGTAGTGTTGACCATGAAGGAAGCTGCCGTAAGCCATCAAGACCATCCCCAAGGATCCAAAATCAGACATACGGGGGCAGTCACTTTGAGAACATGATGCTCCCTTGTCAGGATTGTTCTCTCTTCATACAACAGATAATGCTCCAGTCCCTCATCTGTCCATGGAGGCATACAGAGTGTCTCCTTCAGGTTAGGTCCTCTGTTAGAGCCAGAAAGACAGAGCTGAACCTGACAGCCTCTACCCTCATGGAGCTCGGCTCACACTTGTCAATGGATTATTTAAATAACAGAGAAGAGGAAAAACAAAATTAAATATTACCATAAGGTAAAAGGAGCACATTAAGTGAATCAGAAGTGGAGGTGAGTGAGTGTTGTGGCGGCACAGAGGAAGTAGTAGTTCACCGTTTGGAAGAGTATGGAATCTCCAGAAACAAAGGCAAGAGGATGTATATATACATAATACAGATTTTTTTTTTCATTTTTAAGATATTCATTTCTTTTTTTTAATTTTTTTTGTTTATTTATTTTGAAGGAGAGAGAGACAGAGGATGAGTGAGGAAGGGGCAGAGAGAGAGAGGGAGACACAGAATTGGAAGCAGGCTCCAGGCAGGCTCCCAGCTGTCAGCACAGAGCCGGACGTGGGGCTCGAACCCACAAACCGTGAGATCATGACCTGAGCCGAAGTCAGATGCTTAACTGACTAAGCAGCCCAGGTACCCAGTACAGATTCATTTTAAGGAAGTGGCTCACACGCTCGTGGGGTTGGCAAGTCTGAAACCAGCAGAATGGGCTGGCAGGCTGGAAACTCAGGTAGGGTTTCTGTGAGTCTTGAGACAGAATTGCTCCTTCTGGGCCTTCAGTCTTTGCTCTTTAGACCTTCAACTTGTTGGATGAGGCCCACCACGTCATGGAGGATAATTGGCTTACTAGAAGTCTGTTGATTACAAAATTTTAACCACATCTAAGAAATAAATACCTTTGCAGCAATAGCTACACTGGTGCTTAACAAACATCTGGACACTGTAGCCCGGCCACATACTATTCAACCTCCACACCCAGGAAAGGCTTCCCAGAGAAGGCACTTCTCTATCTTTGTGTGAGTGGCTTTGAGGGGGGATCCCAGGAAACACAGAGAAGGGAGAGAGAAAGCTCTTCAGGAAAGGGACAAGAGGCAATCAGGTGTGGCTGGTGACCAGGTTTTCGCTGTCGGCAACTGGTTTGCAGTCCTGCTCAGGACCTTCTGTGGCTTTGGCCCCTCAAATTCTAGCAAAGTGGCAAGTCAGCTTGTGCACCAAGACTTGGTAGCCTCATCCTAAGCCTGAGCTCTGAGACATGGCTCCCAGGTACCCATGGGAAAGACGTGGGGATGACGTTCCTGTCCGAGCATGTTAAGTCCAGCCTGGTGACATCCCCAGACCGCAGCTCCGTAACTGTCCCAATCTGTCTGGCCTGCCCCATGTGTGGGCAGAGCATGGCCCCCGTGGGACTGGAGGAAGCACCAGGCAGGGAAGCAGCTTTGGGAGGCAGGCGGGAAGAGCCCGTGTTCACAGGAGGTGCGCAACACCCCCCGCAAGTGGCCCAAGGAGATGGGCAAAGCACCAGCATCACCAGCTAGCCACGCCCAGCTCTGCCATTGTGACCTTGGCAAACTAACTAACCTCTCTGAGCTTCACTTTCTTTATTCATAAATGGGTGGATTTGAAAAATTAAGGGGCTCCTGCATTTCAAGTGCGTAGTACAAGGCTGAACTTGCATCTGACCTTTGCCCTCTCACCGGCCCGGGCCAAGCTGAGCTGTCTGGATTTGCTCCGTGTCCAAGGCAGGGAAGCTCTGTTTTCTTTTAGCGTCTGCAGGCTGTGAAGCAGAGGAAGGAGGTCTGCACCGAAAGGTCACAGTGACACAGCTGCGGGTCGCCAGAGCTGCCTCCTGCCCATGACTCACTTTCTCAAAAGACACCGAAGATGCCAACACGAAGGAGGAGAGTTTCTTCAATTCTCTAGAGTCAAGTGTTTTTGATGTAAATGTCTCCTAGCCCATTTCCCACATGATCAACCCACACAGTCTTATCTCCGAATGACTCAAGCCGTGGGTCCAAGAGCTGGCGGACGTTTTTACGGTAACCTTCTCATAACCTCTGCATCCACTCCGTTGTCCAGGGGCCGGGCAGCTGCATCTGGGCGCAGGAGGCGACTCCATTCATCTGCAGCGACCACTGAGTCCTGCCCTCGGTCTCCCCCCTCGGCCACGGCTTGCACACCAATCGTGGGCAGTCCCGCCCCCTCACAGGGCTCACACTGTCACCAGGCGTGGCCTCTGCAGGGGGTCCCCTGGCCAGCTGCCCCGCTCTGGAGCCATTAGCACACTTTTCTAGGAACTGCCTTCCTTCCTTGGTCTAGGTGGTTACAGGGGCCTCCTACAAGTTGTAATAATAATTTTAGCTAATATTTGCTGAGCACTTACCCTGTGCCAGGCACAGTATATTCAGTAGCCCATTTAATCCCGGATACTCCATGAGGTAGGTGCTATTCTTGGCCCCACCTGGAAGATGAGGAAACTGAGGCAGGAAGGATTTGTAACGCAGTAATATATCATCCGGACGTGGTGGAATCAGGGTCAGAGCCCGGGAAGTCTCTCTTATCTGCCCCGCTATCTTTCCTCCTCTGTGTCTGCACATCCAGAACTCTCTCTGGCTGAGGTTCGTTAAGAGGTCAATGGTGGGTCTGACCCAGCAGGGAAAGAGGCCTCTATCTGCATATTTAGAATTCAAACAAAGTATGGGGTTGGGGGAGAGACACCACCTGGCAGAATCGTGCTGTGCAAACAAGAACACACATCTTCTCTCACTCCTCCCTGAGTAGCTGAGGGAGTCTGCCTACTAGCTAGTCGTGCAGACATGTGACCCCCACAGGCAAGAGCCCACATGGGAAGGCCAGTGGTGCTGGCTGCCGGCCCTCCCTGGCCCAGCTGCCGGCCCTCCCTGGCCCAGCTGCACTGCCAGTCTTAATCTCATGGGAGCTCCAGGATCTGGGCCACACGAACACCTTGACAGGCCCAAACTGGAGAAGACTGAGTACTTCCTGACTGCACTGAAGACAAGAATAGTATTCAACTACTGGGGTGCCTGGGTGGCTCCATCAGTTAAGCGCCTGACTCTTGGTTTTGGCTCAGGTCATGTTCTCATGGTTCATGAGTTCAAGCCCCACGTTGGGCTTTGTGCTGATGGTGTTGAGCCTGCTTAGGATTCTCGCTCTCTCTCTCTGCCCATCCCCTGCTCTCTCTCTCTCTCTCTCTCTCAAAATAAATAAACTTAAAAAAAAAAAAAGAATACTACTCAACTATAAAACAAGCACAAAGAAATCCTGCAAAGTCATTATCCTGCTAACTACTTTACCTTTTTAAAAAATGTTTTCTTTTATTTATTTTGAGAGTGTGAGTGAGAGAGGGGCAGAGAGAAGAGAGAGAGAATCCCAAGCAGACTCTGTGCTACCAGCATGGAGCCAGACGTGGGGCTCAATCTCAGGAACCCTGAGATCATGACCTGAACTGAAATCAAGAGTCAGACGCTTAAGGGACTGAGCCACCCAGGTGCCCCACTACTTTACTTCTAAAAAATTGCATATTAGATTTTTTTTTTAAATTCTGTTTCTGCTTTGCTCATGCTCTAAGCACCTTCTTGCTCTGCTCTTCGGGCAGTTTAGCTCTGCTTGTATATTTATAACAAATTCCACTGCTTCACTTGATGTAGCCCTTACTGCCTTCTGCCTCTTGTCTGAACTTGACGGGAGCGGCTCAGCCACCTCCAAACCAGCAGACGGGGTGCCACGTAGGCCCCCGTGCCGAGCTGGCAAACACAGCAGCCATTTGCCATGAGTCATAAAGGCGTTTTAGGCTATGCTTTGGTCCATGACTGTGAGTCTTATTCTTTTCAGTTGAACATAGATCTTTTAAAAAATGTGTTTTCCTTAAGATCTATTCAGTGAGTTTTTATATATTTTCACAGACACTGAGAAAGAGAATGTGGACAGGAAGACATCGTAAAGCAGAAACACTGCACCCTGAGGACTAGGCTGGGTCTTTAGAACACCACCTGCTGTTGGAGGAAGGATGGCCAACAGGTTTCTCCAACTGTGCACATATATGTGATTTCTCACAGATACCCTGAGAAAAGAGCAGGAAATGTCATGGCCGTCATTGCCCCCTGAGCGAGTTTACTGGTGCAAACTGAAGGTACCAGTGAGGATTTTCTGTGGCTGCAGGACAGTGTGCCCAGGTCACTCGACATGCACAGAGCATGAGGATAGCTCTGTTTCAAAGGGATGAACTCAAACAGCATCTCTTTATTCCTCTCCCAGGACCACCGTAACAAAGTACCGCAGCCTGGCTGGCAGACACAACAGAAATGTGTTCTCTCACAGTCCTGAAAGCCACAAGTCTGGAATCAAGGGGACCTCAGGGC
Organism: Cryptoprocta ferox; assembly: GCA_028646485.1. Taxonomy (NCBI): domain Eukaryota; kingdom Metazoa; phylum Chordata; class Mammalia; order Carnivora; family Eupleridae; genus Cryptoprocta; species Cryptoprocta ferox. Next base: position 8,286,462 of record CM053577.1, on the reverse strand, counting down.
CACGCTCTCTTGAAATCTCCAGGGGAGAATCTGTCCCATGCCTCTCTCTTAGCCTCTAGTGTTACCAGCAACCTTTGGTGTCCTTAGCTTGTAGACACGTTGCTCCAGCCTGTCATGACATCGTATTCTCTCCCGTGTGTCCTCACACAGTCTTCCCTCTGTGCATGTCTGTCTTTGTGTCTCCCCTCTTCTTATAAGGACATCAGTCACGTTGGATGAGAGCCCTTGCTAATGATCTCGTCTTAACGTAATCACTTCTGCAAATCAGATCATTTCACAGGTACAGGGAGTTAGGACCTCAGTGTATCTTTTGGCGGGACAACATTTAATTCATAATAGTGCCCAAACAATGCTCACCTTGTTCATACCTTGTCCCCCAACTCCTCCCGGAGCCCCAAACCCCTCCTATCCTGTTCCTGCATGGCTGTTCCAGCTGCCTGCACGCACCTGGCTGAGCCAGTTAACGCCCCTGGTCCCAGGCTTGGACCTTGGAGCTTCCACCCGTCCCAGACTCCACCCACTAGCCTTCGAGATGCTGTGAGGATTCTGGAAACCTCTTAAGGCTCCGTCTCACTTCTGAGCCGTGCATTACTACTTCCATACTTCATTTTGTTGGTAAAGGTAGCTGGTAAAGGACCCCCCGCGGCCGGTGCAAGGCAGGTCTCGTTGTTTGGGAGAATCTTCCCCTGGTGTGGACACTGTGCATTCCTTTGTCCTGCACAGACGTGTGCACCAGAGGCCTTCAGGCATGCCCGTTTTCTGTATTTCAGACAGACCCACAGGAGAGGCATTGGGTCCTCACCCGCAGCAGGAGGGAATGTGCACAGACCACGTCGGCGGTGCACCGCACCCACACTGAGGCTGGGTTTGCCAAGTTTCTTCTATGTGACTTTTCAAGTGTTATCCATCCAGGTCCCTGTGAGCTGTGCCTTTCTCGGGGACCCCGAATGACGGTGGGGTGGACCTCTGTGACCGCAGCTTCTGGCGGAGTGGACACTTCCTCTGGACATGCCAACAGCTGTCACCTTCTTGACAATGTTCTTATCTTGCCTCTGAAACTTGAAGTGCAACAAAGGGTACAGGATCCTTAATGGGACCTCGCGAAAGGTGCACAAGGACATGTGTAGGTCCTGAAGTATTTATTGGATCAATGAACAAGTGAATTGATTTCTCTGGGTGACATATTGAACGATTTGATTTAATGCTCTCACTCAATTAACTATTTGGGCATCTTAGAGCCTGTGGTTCTAGACTTCATTTTGCAAAAGGATTCCCTCGGAGTTCATTAAACTTCAGGTCTCTGGGTCTTCAGAGATTCTGGAGCAGCCGGGAGGGGGAGCCCAAGAAACTGCCTTTAACAAGCTCCCCTCCCCCACCCTGGTGACAGTGACAGACTCGGGCTCCTCCTAACACTCTGAGAGGCAGCCTTGCAGGCACAGCCTTGGGAGGGGGAGAGCATTTTGAATGTGTGACTTTACACACACACACACACATGTACACACATATACACACATTCACACACATACACATCACATAACACATACACACATAGATATACACACATGCACAAACATGCATGCACACACATATAGATACACGCATGGGCACACATGCGCACACACACCACAGAACATGTATCACATATGTACATGCACAAACATGCACACACTACATAACACACACGTATACATATATATACACACACCATACACATGCACATGCAGGCACACACCCAACACACATACACACACCTATGCACGTGCACACATACATATACAATTATACACACACACACACACACACACACATCTCCTCCATCAGTTTTGACAAAGTTGATTGGCCCCTTCTTTTAAAATGGTCTGGCGTATGTTATAATAATGGTGGCTCTGTCCCAGTGTCAGAACATGTCAGGGTACTGACGTCATCACCAATTCTGGAGGCTTGGCCTTAAGATCACGGGGAACTCAGCCTCTTGGCTTCGGAGCAAGAAGAGAAGTCAGGACCCTGAGGAAACAGTGCAGCGAGATGAGCCTTGAACATCTATCTGGAAGGAGGAGTCCAGCCTCCCGCATGGTGTCCACAGTCAGGTGGCGGTGCCAGCCCAGCCTCCACAGGCGGATGGTGACCGAGGAAAGGGCCACCACACGCGTTAGCATGAGTCACAGCACCATGCAGGCCGACAATTGCATGAGGCAAGATCGCACCACAGTCCATTTGAACGGCCCCTGAGACCAGACAGTTACTGGCCACACTCACCTGCTTGTTCCTCTTCCCCTAACACTGACCAGGCCCCAGGACTTGCTCTGCTCACTGAGTTCTTCTTGGTGTGTGTCACTTTGGGGTAAAAATATATCCACGAGCTCCCTGTCTTCCCTACAGTGAGTCCTGAAGACAACTGATTCCCTGGGCGCTGGGCGGGGGCCGGGGCACGGTGAAAGGAACCACGCCCGCATGTAAACTGTGCATCCACACACACGTACACATATCCAGATAGCGCAGCTGTGGGATTAAATGTTCATGAGAGGAGCAGTTAGGAAGAAAAATATCCCATAATGAAAATAAGGTTGGAAATACTGACTTTGTTAATCCAGTCGATTCTCACAGCACCTCTATAAAGAGGGTACCGTTTGAACCTTCAACTAATAAATGAGAAAGCATCAGCACAGAGGGTTAAGAAACTCACCCAGCGTCCAGCGAAACACCCCAGATGCAGACGCAGCCTGTGGGCCCCTGGGCATCTCGGCCATGCTGCTGAGCAGTGGAAGGAACAGCAGGGACCCTAGAAGGGTCCACACACTGCTCCAGGGTCTGGGGGCCTAGTGCGCCCCTTTCTGATTTTATTCTTCCTTCACTCTGACACTCAGCAGATGCTGGGGTGCCTGGGTGGCTCAGTCCGTTAAGCGTCCGATGCTTGATTTCAGCTCAGGTGATGATCTCACAGTTCGTGGGTTCGAGCCCCGTGCTGACAGCTTGGAGCCTGCTTGGGATACTCTCTGTCTCCCTCCCCCCACTTGCACTCCCTCTTTCTCTCAAAATAAATAAATAAATAAACATTTTTTAAAAAGCCCACATCCATTGCCTCCATCTGACTTCAGTGAACTTTTCCATTTTTGAGCTGCTGTCTCTGTTTTTGTCCCTAGTGAGGGGGGAGCGGGGGTAATTATAATTGGAATTGCTACTAAACTCTGCTTCTTTTTTTCCCTTCTGGGAAGGTTTCCTGCATAAATGATGTCTCAAAAAGTTCGTTTCCAGGGGCTTGTTTTTCTTAAAAAAAAAAAAAAAAAAGCCTAGAGATTTTTCTGTGCAGACTTAACGTCTGAAACACACCCAGTCCCCTCTCCCGAATAGTTTCCTCTGTACGTTTCTCCATGTGGGTTTTATTTCCAGTGGAGCCAGTGTTGCCACAGGCCAGACGGGGCCTCTTCTGAGCCCATCCTAGAGGCGAGCAGTGTTTCTACAGGTTACAGACACAGAGAGAAAGCATGCTCCCCACCCAAACCCTTGCTAGAGCTTTCTCCTTTTTCAGATGAATGAGGTTTTTATAGGTTCCCCTTCACGCAAAAGACTGTCTTGGATTCTCTGCGGTGCACATGGAAACTTCTGCACACAGCATGCATTTGCATCAGATAAGGCCCCCCGGGTCCCATGGAGTACAGCCACTGCAAGCCCACTGCCATCCACTGGCCTCTCTTCCCTGAAGGCCTTACCTGGCAGAAGAACTGGGTATGCTTGTGTCAGCCAGAAAATGAACCTACGATATGGGATGTATTAAGCTTAGTACAGGAGACTGGAAGGAACGGGCACTTTATTTGCTTAAGGCAGCTTAGTTGCACCTGATATTAATAAATGAAATCAGGGCTGAACAGTATTTAAAACAACCATACAAATTGGAACATGTTCATCTAGTCAACAGAACATGAAGAAAATCCAGAAGTCGGCAATAAATACACTGAGTAAACACAAGCAGTTCTTTCAATTCTCTTTTTGTAAGATATTCATGAAAATCAGATTTTTGGAGCATCTCCATGAGGTTTTACTTCTCTCATGGAACTTGTATTCCTTCTGTGTTGTATCAGAAAGTGACAGAAGGATGGGCATCTCAAACACAATTGGGTCTAAATTTTGCTTCCTGCTAAAAATTCTCGAGACTCCCAAAAATGTATGTAAAGACCACGTTCACTAAAATAACAATAACTAACACTGTTTGACTATGGGCCAGGCACTGGGGTAAATGCTTTACATAAATTATCTCATCTAATCCTCACTTTATATTGTATTATCATAAGTTATGATTTCTATTTTATGTGTGGGAAAACTGAGACCTGGAGAGGCCCGGAACTTGCCCAGGGTCACTCACCTAATAGCTGGTGACACAGTTCAACCCCAGCCTGGCTGTTGACTCCACAGCCTGAGATCCTGTTTGCTAAGATCATTAGGTAACCCTCAGTTATCCAGGGACTGATCACCTGGTGTCATCTTTTTTTTGTTGTTGTTCCAGATTTATTGATATGTAATGGACACCCTACACTGTGTCAGTTTAAGGCATACAACATGCTGATTTTATACACTTACGTGTTGTAAAATGGTTCCCACTACAGCATTAGCCACCATGGCCATCACTTCACATAATTACCATTTCTTTTGTATATTGAGAACATTTAAGACACCTTTCAGTTGTTACTAACTGTATTATTAACAGTATCATTAACTATAATTACCATGGTGTATGTTAGAGCCCCAGAACTTATTCCTCTTATAAATGGAAATTTGTACTCTTTGACCAACATCTCATTTCCCCACCTTCCAGCTCCTGGAAACCACTGCTCTCCTCTGTTGCTATGAATTCAGCTTGTTCACATTCCACATAAAAGTGATGTCATACAGGGGCACCTGGGTGGCTTAGTCGGTTAAGTGTCTGACTTCAGCTCAGGTCATGATCTCGCAGTTTGTGGGGTCGAGCCCCACATCGGGCTCTGTGCTGACAGCTCAGAACCTGGAGCTGCTTCGAATTCTCTGTCTCCCTCTTTCTCTGCCCTTCCCCCATTTGCACGCTGCTTCTGTCTCTCAATAATAAATAAACATTAAAAAAAACAAGTGATGTCATATAGCATGACATCCATGTTGCCACAAGTGGCACAATTTTCTTCTTTTTTGTGGCTTAATAATGTTCCATTGTCTGTCTTTATATCTATATCCATATCTATATCTATATACACACACAGTATACTTTATTCATTTGTCAACAGACACTCAGGTCATCTCCAAGTCTTGGTTATTGTGAATAACGTTCCACTGAACATGAGGGTGCAACTATTTCTTTGCTCCCCTGGTTTCATTTCCTTTGCATCTATGCCTGGTATTATCATTTATTATGTGAGTAGCGCATGCCAATAGTTTACACAAAGCAGAGATAGTGAAATCAGCCGTGTTACAATTTCCTGTGAAAGGCACAGAGGTAATGTAGCATGAGGCCTTGGCCTTTCAGAAATCTATATTCAGTTTGTATACAGACGAGGCAGACAATTAATTAAACTGAGTTACAATTCAAGGTAGTGGATAATCTTCATTAAAATCATAGCATATTTTATCAAAGCTCAGGATTTTATCATAAAAAGACCAACATGAGTAACCACCATCTCAACACCCCCAAATCTCTTGTATGATGAGGTCATGTGGCTATTGCATAGAAACTTCTATTTGAGCACCTTGGGATCTTTGGAATTCTAGAGTAAAGGTGGGGACTAGCAGAAGGCAAAGCGCACGTGGGCAGGGGCAGGAGGGGTCAGAGCTCAGGGAAGAAACACGAAGAGCCCCTGACTGGTCACCCAGCTTCCTCTGATCATGCACCTCACCCGTGAACACCTTTACCACCACACCCTGATTATGATTGATTATGATTATGATTTTGCTTATTGAGGAAGGAGAGGTGGGATAGAAGAAACTAGAAGGAAATGAAAAAGTATTAAGGAATAGATGAAGGGGAATTGGTGGGAAAAGAAAAGGATTTAAATGGCCTTTGGCTCTGAAGGTGAGAAAGTGAAATAAAACCACAGAGAGAAGTCCCTTCGCTCTTAGCAATTTCAGGCAATGGCTCTATGACATTTGCTTCTGTGGAACAGAAAAAACAGGCAGAAGGAAATGAATAGATATCCCACGGAATGTGGTAGGATGACCTCATATAATGAGGGCCGTGTGCTTTCCGATGATATGACACGTGCAAGATTAATCCATTATTCCCATCAGGGATTCTCAGCACGGGATGTGCGGACCTCAGATGGATCCAGAAACCTGAACATTTTGCAAATGATTAGGTCACTGTGATTTTTCTGGGGAATGGTTCTGGCCTTCCCTTCAGCAGCTCAAGAGATTTCCCAACCCTGCCGATGAAGGCAGCTTAAGAGCTGCAGATTCCGCCAGATCCATTTTAAAAGCTTGAGCTTTAAAGTTCTCACTTGGCAGGCGACTGTGAATCTGTCCCCAGGGTGCTTTGCCTATTAGGATAAAATGGTGCGTTTATCCCACTTTCCAGAAGCCCAGATATGGTATAGAGTCTTTTCCAGGCAAACATCCATACTCTCAAATGATCTCTCTTATGATAAGATTTCAAGCTTTGTCACCATACCCCAGTTGCTTTTATATATGCACTGGTCTGTCATACACATGGAGCCCATAGAGTGAGCATTGTATTCTAGGACAAGTCTGACCAGCATCAGACAGAGGATTACCAGCCTGACTTTGGACTCTGTGCTTCTGTTCACACCACCTAAGATCACACAAACTTTTTCGATAAGTGTACAACCCTTTATCTTGCATCAAGTCTTCTTCACAAGTAAGACTTCTCTATCTTTCCACGTGCGCCCTCCAGACTCAATCACTTCCATTTCTCTCAGATTCACACAGCTGATTTTGAGAAGACTAAAGGGTAGCATGTTGTATTTATCACTTTTAAAATTCATCTTCTTGGATTCGGTGATTGTTTAGAATATCAGTATCCTTCAGGATACTGATTTCTCCTCCAGGGTATGGAGCTGTCCCTCCCAGCTTCATGCCCCTTGGGGGCTTGTTTATCATGATCTCAATGGCCTATCCAAGTTCCTGGTTTCACATAAACCCAGAGGAGACCAGGGACTAGCAGCGACTCCTATCCGATGTTGATTTAGTTTGATCAATGAATCAGGGCTCTTTAGGTAGAACATGTTCAACCAGTCGGCAATCCAGCTGACCATCACAGCATCCTGCCCACATTTCTCCATCTTGGCAATTGGAATATCAGGTGGTCAAAAGATACAAAGTACCAGTTATAATACGAATAAGCACTTTACAACATGATATGTCGTAATGTGTGATGATGTGTGGAAGTTTTGAGAGAGTGACTCCCAAGAGTTCTCATCACAAGGAAAAGCTTTTTTTTTTTTTCTGCTTGTTCTTTTTATGTGAGATGATGGGTGCTCACTAAGCTCATTACGATAATCATTTCACAATATATGTATGTCAGACATATACATAGCTTATACAGCGATATATGTCAATTATATCTCAATAAAACTGGAAAAATAAAAATTGGAAAAGGAACTTACTAAGCCTCACTCTTCTAATATAGCAGCATTCTTAGACATTCTTGTTTGCCTCGTGAAAACTATTGCAAGGAGACAGACTTGGTTCAACCGGTAAAACTGCTTGGTGGTAGAATGTAGGCTTCAGGGGGCAGTGATCTCTCTGCCACTGGAGGTTTTTTTAATGTCTGACTGGTCATGGATCAGGAATAAAACAGGAAGCATTCAGGTATCACACAGGGATCTAATTATGTAATCCGGCTTTTTTTTTTTTAAGTCTATTTATCTATTCTGAGAGAGCGAGAGAAAGCACCATTGGGGGAGGGGCAGAGAAAGAGGGGGAGAGAGAGAATCCCAAGCAGGCTCTGTGCTGACAGCATGGGGCTGTATCCCATGATCTACAAGATTGTGACCTGAGCAAAATCAAGAGTCAGACGCTTAACCAACTGAGCCACCTAGGGGCCCTTAATTCTGTAATCTGTATGGTGACTTGCAATTCTGAATTTTTTTACTGCAGATGATTTCTAGGGATGATTTCTAGCTTCAGGTGCAGCTTGATTCAGGGCTCCATGATGTCATCATGAGCTCTCTGCTTGTTTTATGTGTTGGTCTCATGCTCAGCCTCTCTCTTCTTGCTATCATCAGATGGCTACAGTATCTGACTGAGCCTGTGTGCTCATATCCTCAAGCCCAGAGGCGATGAGAACGTCTGTGTTCCATCATTGCTAGCAAACAGCTTAACGCTTTCACTGACTACACTGGACTGGGTCACATGTCCATCCCACAGCAATCACATGGCCAAAGAGATGAGATATACTGTTCTGGTTATCTATTGTTATGGAACAAATCACTCTAAAACTTGGGGACTAAAACAACAATTATCTCATTATTCTCATGATTTCAGTGGGTTAGGAATTTGGGTAAGCACAGCTGGGTGACTCTGGCTTGGGGCCCCTGGTGGACTTGTAGTTAGATGTACTAGGAGCTAGAACAGTGGGGGGAGGGGAGGGAGTGTTGGAGCTGGCTGGACATGCCTCTCTCTTCATGTGGTCTTGGAGCCTCTCCCCTGGGCCAGTTGGGCTTCCCCACATCATGGAGGTCTCAGGACTGTCTGACTGCTTATGCATCCATGTCCCAGGAAAGTAAGATGTGATTTCCCTTTTTATGGCCTAGCCTCAGAAATCACGTAGCGTCACTTCACCCTACACTGGTTGAAACACAAAAACCCACCCAGGTTTAAGAGAAGGGCACACAGACTTGAGCTCTTGATGGAAGGGTGGCAAGGTTCTAGAACATCTAGAAGAACAGCCATCTCTGGAAAATAAAATTTGCCACATACACTGACAAGCTTAATCCAATCAAAACCCAGTCTTGAGCTGAGAACCCCATGGTTTTTGCTTTTTTTTTTTAGTAGCTACACAGACTTTATCTAATTATTTAAAATGTTGGCATTTGCATATCTGCATGTATACATAAAATCATTACATGGAGTCCTCAGGTCATGGGGTGCTAATGTGGTCTACACATGAGCCTGGCAGGGAAACACATGAGACCAGGCTTGGAGCCACAGGGCTTTAAAGAACTGGACGTCCTCTTAAGGGCCTAGGAGGAGGAGTAGGACGAAGAGGAAAGGGTCACCTCAGGGGTTTGGTGTAACCCCACCCTGACAGATCTCTAACCGAATCTCCTTTCCCACCCTCTGGGGAAAGGGACCCACTTCCAGACCATATCCCTACCATGTAATAGGCCCCCTCCCTAAAATCGATGTGGCAAACATACCCAAGAATCCACTGGAAAAGGTCTTTATAAATATATCTATATCAGAGAAAACAAGGCACTTTGGGGACATTACAGCTCACTCTCCCACATGCACATCGTTCTAGACAGAAAGTAAAAATGGGCTAGTTTCTCAGGTGAGTTAACTGAGTCAAGTTAATGACATGGTTGGCAGTTGCCAAAGTAAAAGAGGGACACGGACAGTGGTGAGGGACAGAAGAATCCCTCCCTTCTCAGTGATTGGGTGCTAAATAAAGGACAGGTAAGGAAGGGAGGAGGTCACTGTTTTCTGCCTACTTTAATGTTTCCGTGTATATATTTCTATAATTATTTTCTCATATGACTTAAATTTTGCAGAAAACATATTTTTAGCCAAAACTAAATACAAAAGTTTGCTTGTAAAACGAAGACCTACACATCATTAATTACAGCCACTCATTTAGCGGCAATCCAACACATTAGACTGAATTTTCTTTGTGCTGATTATAAAACAGATCAGCAGTGTTAACAGAGTTGAAAGCCAATTATCTATTTTTAGGGACGTACGCAAACAGTTTTAATGTTGTTGAGGGGCAAGGTACTAATTACAAATATAGCTGAGAATCTGTTCAATTGACACTTTTGAGATTATAAAAGTTCTTTCCTCATCTTGTTGTAATATTAATAAATTCAAGTACGGATTTAGTACACACAGGCAAAATGTGTAGAAAATAAAGGCTTATGTCTCTTAAAATAGTCAATAACTCAGCATTTTTATGCTTTTGCCAAAGAAACATTGACCCTCTCCTATTGGAGCCAGGTTTTATATTGTTTTCTAATAGGAGAAACGTCTACCAAAGCGACATGAAATTTATTACTATAAATTCACAACTTAAAGGTAAAAAAAAAAACAACTACTGTGTGTATATACAATTGTCGTTTTCAAGATTTCCTTTCATCCCACCCAGATTGGCTGAGGCCTTAATTAGAGCGTTTCTGCTGTGAACCTTTCTTCTCTTTCTAAATAAATGCATTGAAAGCCTATTAAAATGCATCCCCTCCACCCTCTGCTGCTGAGGGATGGCCAACTTCAGATAATCACCTGTTGATGGCTACAGATTGTAAATTGGTGTTTCTCCTATAAATCTGCAGCCTGCCAGGACCAGCGATGGGGCTAAGCGCCCGGGGAAGATGTTCTTACCCCCTGTCTACACTCCATGGCAACTCACAGCTTGCTTTCAACAGCACCCTGCTCAGCCGTCTGAAGGATCTGCTCCATGGTTCTGCTGTTGAGGGCTCTGTGAGATCTCTGAGCAGCTTTCCTCACTCGGGCCCATGCCATGCCAACAACCCAACAAAGGAATGAGCTAAAAAGTTCAATGTTCAGACAGTGATCCATTGTTTGGTCTGTATGAATGCAAACAGCAATCTTGCCTAATCCCTATTGACTAAATTGGTCTATTATTTTAACAGTATATAGAATTTTTTGAGTCACGAAAACCTACTCCCATTTTTAATTTTTTACTAGATACACTTATTCGAGAACATACAACTTCTTTGCCTATGAAGTACTTTGCCTAGTACTTCACCAGCTTTTGATAACACAGCTTGTGCCCTACCCGCAAAGGATGAGGGAAATGCACAAGCCTTGAGGACTGGCCCTGGCTCTCCTTCTCCTTTTCCAGCATCATGAGAGAGGCCAGCTTTGTCTGCTGCACCTTCCCCTGTGCTCCATTGCCCTGGGGTTGCACATGGAACCCTCAGGCTGTCAACAGGGATGCCTCACCCAGGCAAGCTTCCCTTCTCTCTCACCTTTTCTGACTTCCCCAGCTACCTGAGAGTTCCCAGTTCCTCCATCTCCCCCAAGTAATACACATACATCTGGGTGACCACCTGACACAACTCTCACCTTCTCACCAAAGAGCCTTTTGAGGCAGGTGGGGGCAGCTCAGTCCTGACTCCCTGCCCTGTACCTGGCCACTTGAGGCTCTAACCCTTCATGCAGGCCAGGCATGGCTCCTTACAAAAGACTATCATATTCATGGTCATGCTGGGACTTCACAGCAACCTTGTGAGATTGGCAGGGTCAAAACCACTCTTCCATTTTACAGGACAAAAATTGAGCCTCGTCAAGATTAAGCAATTTGCCCCAAGGCAACCTTCTAGGAAATGGCGGAGACAGGCCTCAAACCCAGGTCTTTCTATTAGGCCAAAGCTATTCTGAAGGTCTGTGTAGCTCATGGTGTTTCACAAACCCTATTCTAAAGACCAACTGTGCTCCTCTGGAAGTGGTTGGAGATAAGGGTCTCATAAACCTTAACTTCAGAGCAATTTCCAAGTTTAATCACGTGAAATATTACTGAGGCCATGTGCATAGTGGATGGAACGTTGTGTTTGGAATGAACTGAATTGGCCTCTGCTACAGATTAGCTGTGTGCACTGGACCAATAATTCATTCATTCAAACCTTTTTTTAATATCTTCCATGTGCCAAGCACAGTGCCAGGCTCTGAGGAAACAGGCATCACACGTGATGAGGTGTATCCATCTAGTGCAAGGGACAGATGGATGCCATGCAACATGGCAAGAGCATGGAAAGAGGATCCCTAAATCTGTCTCAAATGCAGAAACTGGATTTGAGGCTCCAGGGTGTCTTTCTGCCCTCATCATTCTTCAGTTCTGTAATCACTCAGCCCAGGAAAACTTTCATGATTCTGAGAGACAGAATGACACAGAAGATGGAACTTCATAAATAACCTAGATATTCCTCCTAAACCTCTCAATTAAAACTATGATTAACTACGATTAGCAATTTACATTCCCTCTTTTATCTGCCCATTCTGTACTCTGGAGAAGGCTGATAAAGAACAGGAAAATGGCTCAAAATCAGGTGACAGAAAGGAAAGTAGACATCATGTGGGGCCCAAGTTGCAAACCGTAAGCATGGTCCTCATGGCTTGGAAGCCTGTGACTTGATGGAAGCTGCACTTGGGCTCAGGGCCGCCTCCCAGCCACGCTCTCCCCTCATGTTGTTGGCCACATCTTCAGCTCTGCTGTGTCTCCCTGGAAAGAAAAAGTCATAATTTCTGATTAGGCTCTAGATCCGCCCCCCTCATGCCCAAACATGCCCACACACCAAGTTGAAAGAAATCACTGACATAGGAACTGGGCCCATCTGTCCCTAAACCTTGACATTCAGTGGAGGGGGCAGGGACGTGTAAGAAGCAAGGGATCCAAAGGTTGTTTGCTGCTGGGATGCAGGGCTACTAGGCAGGGCCCTAACCTGGGGGACCATGCGTGCTGCTCCCATTACACGGCACCCCTCCTCCAGAGCACCTGCACACAGTGAGCAGGGCAGGGGCGGGAGCAGCGGCCAGGGGCAGCTATGTGGGGACTGTACAAGGCAGCCTCATAGTCTCACTTGGGTCCCATGAGATTGGAGTTTTTTCAAGGCCCCTAAGTCTGGATTCCTCAAATAGCTGGGAATATACTGATTGACATTCTACAGGGGACGCCTTTAGTCCCCTAGGGGTACTGAGGTTTATATCGCTAGGATAAGACACTCACATTCACCTGATAGGTGCCTCCACCCCCATCCCCACCCCCATTGTATTAACCCTACAGTCTGCTCCTCCCAGCCTATTCCTAGATTCCTAGCCTGTGAGTTCACCCTTCACATGCACGCTAACCAGTCCAGAACCCATCCTCACCTCACCTCCTCTGGCAGGTTTCACATTCAGGGCCACTGTGCCCCTCTTCTAATCACCCCAGGGCCATGTGCCAGACAGCTAGGGACATCTCTGACACTCCAGAGCCCACTGGAATTTTTTTTCGTTTTATTAAGTTTTTTTTTTAATTCAAGTTAATTCACATACCGTGAAGTATTGGTTTCAGGAGTAGAACCCAGTGATTCATCACTTACATATAATACCCAGCATTAACCCAACAAGTGCCTTCCTCAGTGCCCACCATCCATTTAGCCCATGCCCCCACTCCCACCCCCATCAACCCTCAGTTTGTTCTCTGTATTTAAGAGTCTCTTATGGTTTGCCTCTCTCTCTGTTTTTATTTTTCTTTCCCTCCAACTATGTTCATCTGTTTCATTTCTTAAATTCCACATATGAGTGAAATCATATGATATTTTTCTTTCCCTGACTGACTTATTTCACTTAGCATAATACACTCTGGTTCCATCCACACTGTTGCAAATGGCAAGATTTCATTCTTTTTTGATCGCCAAATCGTATTCCATTGTACATATACACCACATCTTCTTTATCTGTTCATCAGTCAATGGACATTTGGCTCTTTCCATAATTTGGCTATTGTAGACAGCGCTGCTATAAACATTGAGGTGCATGTGCCCCTTCGAATCAGCATTTTTGTATCCTTTGGATAAATTCCTAGTAGTGCAATTGCTGTGTCATAGGGTATCTCTATTTTATAATTTTTGGAGGAACCTCCACACTGTTTTCTAGTGTGGCTGCACCAGTTTGCATTCCCACCAGCAGTGCAAAAGTGTTCCCCTTTCTTTCCCACTGGAATTATTTAAACTAGCCAATCCTAAACCTGCTTGCCCACCTCACCCATTCCTTCCCACAGAAACTGCAGTACGTCTCCCGTCTGTGATTCCTTCACACACTCTGCCTCCTGACAACCAACCCCCATCCCCCCACCCGCCGGTGTTTCCCTGTGTGGGCCTGAGTGGCACAGTAAGCCTCTTGGGATCTGTGAGCATAACGAACTATCTTATCGGTGACAATTGTCTCCTTATCTGTGGCCTTACCATAACTGAATAACAATAAAACCTACATGTTAAAACACCCTTTTTCATGGATAATCTCTGCCAGCACAATCTTTCCTGACCTTCCCCCTAGCCAGCTTATACACATCTGTATCACAGTTGATATGCTCATGGTCATCAATTCATCTTGTCTGTGCAAAGGAGACAATAACAGAATGTGGTAGAACATGGTGGTGGTTACACAGATACACGCTGCAAGCTCTGGGCCCAGGGTTTGGCACATGGCGAGTGCTCAGCACATCTTAGGTCTGATTATGATTGTGACAAATGCTGTCTCCAGGTCACTCCTAAGTGACCAGGCAATTTCTTTTCCAGCCCCCACTAAATTTTCTGCCACTGCTTTGAGCAATCCTTGCTTCTGGGAATCCTCAGGACTAAAGACTGGTAGGGAAGGAGCTGCCAGCTCTAGTTTCCTGAGAGGTCAGAGAGCCTCAGGAGAAAGGACTCATCCTTCTTGGAGGAAGAGACAGAAGCAGTGTTTTGGCTGCTGAAGAGAAAAGGTGATTCTTCTACTTTGCTTTCTCTCTGGTCCAACATCTCATGGACTTATATCTGAATCCTGAGGAGGGAGGCTGTGATAAAACCAAAACGAGCTACTTTCTCTTAAAACTCCATACAACATCAGCATCCAGGGCAAGAACAGCAAGACTGACAGCTTAGAGAGTTGTAAACAAACATTGAACTCCAGCTGATGGTGCGCATAGAGAGAAAGGACACTGGTGTCTGCAGCTGACTTTGAAATGCATAAGAACAAGAAGATGGACTGGTGAATGGGTAGATGGAAAGAGAGGGAGAAAATGGTGAGGCCAAGTGGTACTGGGTGGACGTGCTCATAAGCTGCCTGGAGACCTGCCCCCTGTCTTGTATGGGGGACTTGGGAGATGTCCTGAGTCTTTCATTAAGAGAGGCATTGGGGTGGGGGACACCTGACACCTGGGTGACTCAGTCAGTTAAGCGTCCGACTCTTGATTTCAGCTCAGGTCATGACCTCATAGTTTGTGAGATCGAGCCCCGTGTTGGACTATGTGCTTACAATCCAGAGTCTGCTTGGGCTTCTCTCTCTCTCCCCTTCTTTCTCTGTCCCTCCTCCACTCATGCTCTCCTTTCAAAATAAATAAATAAACATTAAAAAGAGAGAGAGAGCCAATGGAACACTAGGTATGGCTGGAGATGCATGTAATTTTTAAACTACTATACAGATTTGTTTTGCACAAGAAATTTCAGATCCTGAACTATAATTACATGTGCAATTTTTCAAGATTAATCCTTCTTTTGTAAAATATTACTTTCTCAGAGATAGTAGGCTCATATTCTCCTTTTTTTAAAGTTTATTTATTTATTTTGAGAGAGAGAGAGAGAGTGGGGGAGGGTGAGAGAGAAAGGGAGAGAGAGAATCCCAAGCAGGCTCCACACTATCAGCACAGAGCCAAACATGGGGCTCAAACTCACGAACCATAAGATCATGATTTGAGCCGAAACCAAGAGCCCGACCCTTAACTGACTGAGCCACTCAGGTGTCCCAGGGCTCATATTATTTAACAAACATTTAGCAAAGGCAGAAAACACTGCAAGTTAAATGTTATCAAAGTTCTCTCCCAAACCAATAGCTGTAGTATCTTCCCTCTTTTCAGTGATGAATGGATTCCTACCCCAGATAGCCCGACAACCCATGAAACTCCCCCAAACCGGGCACTACACAGAAGCCCTGTCTTAAACATGAAAGTGAGAATGAAGGGGTGTGTTTTGCCAAATTACTGCCATGTAATCCCAGTTTTGTCTACCAGCTGAAGCCGAAGAATATGAAGTGGACCCCAAGATGTCAAGCTGCTCCCCATCCGTTAGCAAAACAGCTCTGATGGTTTATGGAACCAACAGAACATTTTCCAGATATTAAGTCTTCTTCTAACTACTTTTTTCAAATCCGGGTGTGAAAGAGTCAGGAACATTAATGGAATTATCTCACCCAGAACCATGCTTTAAATCAACATGAAAAAAATGTATGACTGGTCAACCTATAAAAATTACAGGCAAAGATAGGGATCACTCATTTGTTTACCTCCATCACAGACAGGATACTGACACCTTAATAATTCTGCTCATTTGCAATAAGTCTCCTCAACTTGCCAACAGCCAGCCCTTCCCTACATTGCAGGTCCCTCTAGAGATCGCTGGGGCCGGGTGGTCTCCACAGCAGACATGCAGGCCCTTCCCAGCCAGGCTCATGGGACTGGACAGGTGCAGGTTCTGCCTCAGCTCTGCCCCTGAGATAGCCCACTGCAGAGGTTTTGGGCTTATAGTGGAGACAGACATATGGGGGAGAGGAGACAAAAAGGAGAAGAAGGCAGAGGGGACAGCATCCTGTGCACCTGACCATGGAAAGTGCCACATGGTAGGAACGGGGGCTCCCGGAGGTGGGAACATGGTTAAGGGAACATGGCAAGGTTACAAACTTCACCACCCATAGTATTTCAGCTCATTGAACACAGTTCAGGCTCTCAGTGTTTGCTGGTGAATTCTGGAGTAAGCTTTCCCTGAAGGTAGAGTCAGTGGTCAATGCATGTGATAAGAGAAGAGGCTCTAGTGGTAAGACCCTCTCACCCTCACCCACCCCCTCTTGAGTCTAACAACATCAATTTGCCACTAATGATCAACATTCTACAGTTAGAGATTTATTCCTTTGACTTCAAGTTTATTCCTCTATGGTAATACCCATGATTGTAACATCAGTAATGATAGTTTATAGTTGAGTAGAAATGGATTCCCAAAAGCCTTTCCCGAGAACACCTTTTGATACAGGGTGGAAAGTAAAGAGCATAAACAGGTTCAGAACCTGGCGTGGAGCCAATAGGCAGATGTTCTACAGGGTCTGGGGAGGGGAGAGGGCCTGGGGGATAGAATTCACCCAGCCTCAATGTCTCATCTAACATCTTCCTTACTGAAAGTCTCACTTGATTTAAGGACAGAAGTAAGGAGCTCATGTTCATACAGAACACAAAGAAGGGTTCCTTTCCAGGGCATTCCCCCCCGCCTTTTTTCCCTTAATCCTGGCCAGAAACACATAAAAAGAAGATTTTGGCAAGAAATTAATGACTCTGCAAAGCTAATCTTCTCCCCTAGAGAGAAGTCAAAAGAAGGTGCCTGCTGAGGGGTGTCTGGGTCTCTACTTCAAAGCCAAGATGCACCAAATGTGAGGGGCTGCCTGAGTCCCCCCAAGGGCAGGTGGCAGGGAAAAGGGTCTTCAGGGGCACTGCCTGGAAGGCAGGTCACTGACCCAGTGGCCATGGATGAACATGAAAGCAGACTTGAATTATGAAGGAGGTAAAAGTAAATTTTAGCCCAAGATATACATGAATGTTTGGTCCAGAAAACGGCGCAAGCAGTGAGAAAAGAGGCCCGGCCACCCCGGTGCTCCCAGAAGAAACAGAAGCAGCCAGTGGTGAGGCACCTGCCAAGTGCTTTAGGTGTGTCCTTGATCTCAATTCTCTAGTGACTCCATGAGGCAGGGAAAACTGCCCCCTGATTTCACAGCTAAGAAGGCCGAGGCTCAGACGTTCGGTGATTTGCCCGAGGCCACACTGCTAAAGGTTCATACAAACGAGGATGCACAATTTATTGCTCTTAGGAAAATATTATCCAAGGATTATGATTCCTTCTTTTCCAGAGGTTGAGAATTCTTGCTCTGCAGCCAACCTATTAAGAATCCCATCTGAGCCTGCAAATCTGGAAAATCCTATTCTGGGTGATCTATTCACAGGAAGCACCAGGAACCAGAGCTGATTACACGTGGACCTCGGTCCCCCTTCCTCACTGTGCAGCCCTGGAGGTGTGGGAGACAGGGGATTTATTCCACAGCGGGGCAGTCACAACATCTCTTCTCCCCCACCCTGCCCCACTGCCCTGGGCTGCAGCCTCAAGAGAGGAACCGCTCATGCTTCCACGTGAAGTTTAGAAAGCTTATTGTCAGCCCTGGGACTCAGAGCACCAGGTTAATGTGGATCACACCTCATGAAAAGGCAGCATACAGGGGCGCCTGAGTGGCTCAGTTGGTTAAACACCCTACTTCAGCTCAGGTCATGATCTCATGGTCAGTGAGTTCGAGCCCCCCGTGGGGCTCTATGCTGACAGCTCAGAGCCTAGAGCTTCAGATTCTGTGTCTCCCTCTCTCTGTCTCTCTCTGTCCCTCCCGCATTTGCACTCTGTCTCTCTTTCTTTCTCTCTTAAAGGTAAATAAACATTAAAAAAGAAAAGAAAAGAAAAGAAAAGGCAGCATCTGATTTTGATAGAGAAGTAGATCGATGTTCCCTCTTTCCAGGACTTAAAAAAAAAAAGACAGAGAAACACTATTCTACCTTTAAGATTTGAACATCATTAATACATCATGACCATGTACTGAACACTCTCTGTGTGTCTGGAGTTTATATACATTTAGGCGGGATCATGACTGGCTCTCTGGGAGGCAACTGATGCCCATGCAGCATGCAAGCCTGAGAACAGCGGTCACAGGGGACTCAGGGCACTGAAGACAGGACACTGAGCCACACCAAGGGGAATGTGAGGGCCAGTTCTGCACATCCGCTCCATGGTCAACCCTCCGCTGCCTGCTAGGAGCTCAAGCCCCCTCTTAGATTCAGCTCACGTGTGACTGGCACCTTGTGCTCTGACCCTGGCCTTCACCTTCCATTAACTGCAAACTCCAGCTTCTGGGGTTTCTTGGTTCCTCATCTCGAGAAAGAACGGCACAGGCTCACTGGAGCCTGTGGAATAGAAGAAAGGATGACAACAACACTGTGGTGTATTTGTGGCCACCCAGGACCAACCCTGCACCTGGCTTGTGGGCAATTCCAAATGAGGCAGTGTTGCTGGCAAGGTGCTCCAGAACACGTATGCTAGCTATTTTAGCAGGTAGGAATCATTATTTTCATTTTATATATGAAGGGAAGGGCTGAAAACTATATGCCCACCGTCACACAATGAGCAAGTGCAGAATTGAAATTAGAATTTAGGTCAGTTTCTATGTTATCTATTGCTGCATAACAACCTAGCCCCAAACTTGATGGCTTAAAACAAAAATCATTTTGTTTGCCTACAATCCCTGGTCTAGACAAGCAGGGCTCAGCTAGAATGCTTGTCCCTGTCCCACAGGGGCACTGCGTGGCTTCTGCAGGTGCTTCAGCTTTGTGACGAGTGAGATCCAAGATGGCCTCACTCATAGGTCTGCCCTCAGCCTGGCCCTCCCTGCTTGAGGACCTTCATTCTCAATGGCCTCTCTTCTCTCATGGACTCTCATTCTCCAGGATCTCTCTGCCACTTGTGGTTTCTCCAACAAGATAGAGGGACTTCCTGTGGCGCCTCAGGGCTCCCAGAGAACAAAAATGGAAACCAAAGATAGGCTAAAGCCTCGCTGGCTTTGAATGTGAAAGAATATCGCTTCTTCTACTTCTGTTGGTCAGAGCAGAAGGAAGGGCCATCCCAGACTCCAGGAGAGGGGCTGTGGACTCCACCTTTGGAGGAGAGGAGAGACAAAGTCACGTGTCAAAAAGGTCTAAGGCTGGCCAGAATTTTTATGGCCACCATGGAAACGACCTTCCACAGAACCCCAAGCCCATGCACTTTGTACCACGCCAAGCACCCCAGGGTCTTTATGGCTGCCAATGCCCTCCTGATGTCATCAGAACCTCCTCCAGAGACAGCCTGTACCTGAGCCAGTGGCACAGGGCTGACAGTGGCACCTCTGCTTCACTTACTTAACAAGCTTGGTGTCCTCGGTGAACCTGGTGCTCAGCTAGATGAAGAGAAGGTACAAGTGAGTCAGACCCGGTCCCTGCCTTCCCAGAATTGTCTCCTGAGAGCAGAAAGCCTTGTACTCTGAGGAACAGAATTGTTGCCTTCTGAGAGGAGAAGGCCTTGTACTCTGAGGAACTGAGTAATGTCCTACCCCCTCTGGAGAACAATGAGAACGTCTGAAATCAGAAAGCTCATGGGCTGCCAATTAACCGAGGCCTATTAAGTACCTTATTTTTCTAGGCATTCTGTCAGACTGGGGGTACTCAGAGTCCTTAGAAAATAAAACGTTAAACGGGGAAGTTATTAAATTCATATTTTTTAATGTGAAGTGATTTAAAAAAAATCCCCTCCAGCTTTCAAGTTGGAAACATCTAGAAACAGAGATGAGTAGCCACAGCAGGAGACCATAGGGTGCGTTACGTTTGTCAACGGCAGATGCCAAAACACAAACACAAAGAAACTCAGAGGAATCCAGGCCGCCTTGGGAGCGGCAGGTGGTGGGGGCCCGTCCAGAGATTTCCAGGCTCCCCGGGGCCCTGCGGGCCCTCACTTTGAGGAACCTAAATGCACCCGGTGAGGTGAGGGCAGTGCCAAGATGGCCGTGGCTCACACCTTGGCAGGCAGGGAGCTTCCCCATCTTCCACCCCCGTTCTAGGATGGTCAGAGCAGCTGGTCCCCCTGCAGCCCTCAGTCTCCAGGACAAACCATGTTCATGAAACCCCATGCTTTCCTCAGCCTTCCCACTGCTTTACCAGGGTGAATCCTCCACACACACCCCCAGTGGCTCTGCATGCCCCTCATCCATTACTGAGATCCTAAATTGTGCCATCCAGGTGTAGCATAGCACAGGTCCATCCCAGCAGAAATACAGAGGTATTGCTCTTGGGGAACTCACAGCCCAGCCCAAGACAGAAATATTGATTTCTATCTGGACACCAAAGAGCATCTAGAAGTTCACCATTTATCAACCAGTAGTTTCTAGTTCCTTTTAACTTTTGGAACCTGCTGTTTTCTCACAGTGTGAATGCACTGTGCTCTCCGGCAGGGGTTGGGGGGGGGGGGTGTTGTCGGTGGTAAATCATATCCCAAGGTTCAGGCTTGCGCGGTCTGTGGCTTGCAAAGCTGCCTGCAGGGCTGTGTGCCGTAGCCAAAAATACAATCAATAAATAATTTGCACCTCCAGTTGTGTGGAAACCAGGTGAGGAGTAAAGATGGGGATCTCATCACCCCTGGGGTTTAAAGATCTTATCTGATGCTGATGGCTTTCCCCAAAGCATTTTATAATCCACAGCTGGCATTTTTTACATCACGAAGCTGACTTTGCCAAAGGCACATACGTCTAATTATCCAGCGCCTGACGTACCTGGGGCAGGGGAAGGGCACAGAGTGAGTTTTTAGAGCTCTGAGCAGGATTTCTGTAAGGGCTGCTGGCACAGTTGTTCCTTGCCCCCACATGGATCAGAATTGAGGGGTTTGTTCATAATGGAATAAAGGATGAACTGGCAGCGTCTCGTGTCTGACCGCCTGAGGAGATGCCTTTCCGTCCTGGCATCCTTCATCCCCGGGTCTCCACTCAGCCCTTGCTCTGTCTCCCCTTACCTCCCCTTACCTCCCTTCACTTTGCTCACCTTCTAAATTTCATCCCTCGCCCACCCCCTTTCATCTTGGATCTCCCTGAAGATATAAATGAACTCTCTTTAGGATAACAGCGGAAGGCTTTTCTTCATGACACTTCGAGCCTCCAGCCCAGTGGGCCTGTTGTTTAAAACTCCAGAAGCTGATAAGGGTCTCCTGAGTTCTGAAAGCAGCTTGAGCCCAGAATTGTCTTCCTAGGATATTTTCCAGCCCCAAGTCAGCTGCCTCTCCTGGGAGATTCGAGTTGCGAGGGTGAGTAATAAGCAAAGCGTCCATTCTAAGTCATGCTGCTCTCATCGAGGACATTCTTGGACCCATCCTTCTTCTAATGGTAAAACACTTTTCCAGTGGCAAATGCCTCCGACCAGACAGCCGAACTAAGCTGGTAAGTCTTAGGGAACTAAAAATTATTTGAGTCAAAAAACCCAAACCAAACCAAAACAAAACAAAAAGATGCTACCCAAAATAGCTTCAGTGTTTTCTTCTTTATTTCTTTAGCAGCTGTGATCCTGCACAGATGATAAAGTTCATTCTAATGCATTTAAAGTGGTGCTCACGGAGGGGAAGTCAGCCGATGATGCACTTCACAGGCATGAGGAGTGGAAACTGCAAATCTCCATATGCCTCAGATAAAAGGTCAAACACATAGAAGCTTCCTCCAGGGCCATAGGTCAGGTGTGGGACTTTGAACACAGATGCCCTTCTTCAGCCAAGTCCAATCCTCGGGGACAAGGGAGGGGCATTGGAACTAAAGCCCACTGACTGGGGCAATGCTCGAAGTCTGCTTCAACCCCGCCCCTGGAGAGGCCCTAAGAGGATTGTATCCCTGAATCAGAGTTCTCATGGGAAATGTTGACCTCTGGGGACCAGACTTCTGTAGGAAATCTTGAATGATAATTCTTCCCAGTTGTCAGGCTGATATGCTTGGAGTTCTGAGCTTGTGCTCAGAGGTCAAGGCAAGCACCTGGACCCAGACCCCAGGCAGCCCCAGAGATGGCACTGCGGCCTGACTCACCTGGAGCCCTGACTGCTACTCGCCCCAGAGGTTAATCTTTTTTTTTAAGAAAAATCTCCAGGGGAGTCTGGATGGCTCAGTCAGTTAAACGTCCAACTTTGGCTCAGGTCATGATCTCAAGGCCCATGTGTTTAAGCTCTGTGTCAGGCTCTGTGCTGACAGCTCAGAGCCTGGAATCTGCTTCAGATTCTGCCTCTCCCTCTCTCTCTGTCCCTCCCCTGATCACACTCTGTCTCTCTCTCAAAAATAGATGACATGATACTCTACATGGAAAACCCAACCAACTCCACCAGAAGCCTACTAGAACTGATCCATGAATTCAGCAAAGTCGCAGGGTACAAAATCAACATACAGAAATTGGTTGCATTTTTATACACCAATAATGAAGCAACAGAAAGAGAAATCAAGAAACTGATCTCTCTCTCAAAAATAAATAAACATTAAATTTTTTTTTAAAAAGAGAAAAAAAAAATCTCCATTTGCCTTCTCATTTTTTCCCACCTGTGTACCTGCCTTGTCTTCCATACAGAGGGAGATTCTTCATTCAGGTGGGATCTGTGGCAGTTCAAAGCGTGGCCTCAAATGCTTTTGACATGCTTCCCACAGAAGGTGAGACCTCTCTTCCTGGGGTTGTGGCAGCTCTATGGGTGCTCTGACTGATGGAAGGTGGTGGAAGGTGTGGAAGTGGCCTCCAAGGCTGAGTGTAGAAAGACTCACTTACCAGAACCAAGTCACGGGTCTTGTCACCTGGAATCACTGTGCTTGGAAATGCTCTGGTGAGGACCCCACTGAGCCCAGTCTTCATGGTACCCCAGCCCCAGCTCAGACACAAGACATGTGTGTGAAGAAGCCTCCATATGACCCCAATGCAGTTACTTGGGTTCCCTCAGACATTCTGGTCTTCCCAGCTGAGGCTCAGACACTGTGGAGCAGAGACAAGTCTCCTTAATGTGCCACATTTAAATCACAGCCACGAAGAATCCATAAGCATAATAAAATGCTTCTTGTTCTATGGCACGAGGCCGTGGGCTGCTTTGTTACACAGCCCTAGATAACCAGAGCATGATCTAAGTGGCTTCTCTCATCCCTGCTCTCACACAGACTCATTAGGCTTCTATGGTTCAACCCATGTGTCTTTCATGTGCAGAGTGCTGTCATGTGAGGGATTGGAGGAAAGGGGGTTAACGTCCCGGTCCCAGCACCCAAGGGACATCCAATGGGTTGGAGAGACACTCTTCCACTCCTTCCTGCACTTAAACAAGTGGAGGCTATGTGAAGACTGGTCTCTCCCACCTCTGATCACGGGACAGCAGGGGGGCGCTAATCGCCGCACGTCCTGGGCAGATGCACTCCAAGGGGGCAAAATTTCTCCCGGGATACAATGTGTGTCTTCTGATGTTTGAAAGCTCTGTCCCTGGCAAGTGCCACAAAGGGCCTGGGGGCTTCCAAAAGCTCTCAAGAAATAATCCTGACCGCTCAGTGGAAAGTACACAGCCCCTTCCCAGGTAGAAAAGTCTGACTAATTGTGAGGAAAAGGGGAAGATAAGTGCTTGAAAGAGGCAGGAAAGAACACCACTGAGGGTGCCCCTCGCAACACATGAAACATAGAAAGATCGTATTTATGAGTCATGACACCACAGCAGAGAACCCTGCCAGTCCCTCCTCATGTCGCCTGGTCTACTCACGGTCCTGTCTCCCGGCACCTGCCTGCTTGGAGACGAACCCTGGGGGCACCGAGGACACAGGGAATCCAGACAATCGGACACTCATGCAGGAGTTAAAGAACAAATTCCAAGGGCTGAAGTTCTCTGGCCAACAATGACTTCACATTCTTGGGAATAAACTATTGACCAGATGCATGAAGAGAAGATTCATGTGCAAAAACAAGCACAGGCACAAAGTGAGGATTCTGAACCCAGAAAGTCTTTCACAGACACATCCACCCTGCGGGGCCCAGTTCCCAAGCCAGTTCCCCCAGAGCCCACTGAAGATCAGGACCGCACCTGCCTAATGGCGGTGGGGGGAGCCTTGGATTCAGCCCCAAAGACAGTGTGTCTTCAGCAGATAACTTCCAGGAAGATAATACCTTTGGGTTCCGTGTACTTGGAAGTCCAACTCAAATATGATCACTGTCTGGAAAACTCGCTTTTTCCCCCCTGGCAAATGTCCTTTCTATCTGTTTTAAATTTAAAAGAAAGAAATGTCCTAGAATGTTTAGAAAATATAACTCCTTATTCCCTTCCATGAGAAGCAAACCTGAAGCATTTTGATTCTACATCTCGCACTGGCAGCTGTTGGCTACAGAAAAAGAAACTGAGGCAGCAATGAGGGAAGAAGCTGGACGAAAGCTGAGATGTTTATGGGCAAAGATTGGGGTTTCCAGCAGTGTGCTTCTTGGGGGCAGAAGTGTGTCTTGCCCCTTTTCTCGATAGCATCATGTCACCCAGCCCTGAACAGGGATTCCAATAAGGATTTGATAAGCGAATGAACTGATGGATGGAAAGATAAAAAGCAAATGAATGAAGAGCAAATACATGAGTGAATGAGTAAATGAGTTCGCACATACATGGTACATGCATGGGTGAGACGGCCCTTGATGCATTTTCTCTCCTGCAAGGGTCTGAACTTCAAGCCAAGGCCTCTTTCCTAATCTCCATGCCTGCACCTCCAAATATGATCTGGCCATAGCTCATTGGATGACTTTCATGACATTAATGCTAAAACCAAGTGCATTGATATATCATCACCAAGTCCAGCTCCCTGCCCCCACAACATCATTATTTTCTGGTGAAGGCAACACCCCTTTTAATAATTACCCAGTTTGGGGCACCTGGGTAGTTCAATCAGTTGAGCATCCAATTTTGGCTCAGGTCATGATCTGGCTATTTGTGGGTTCAAGCCCCACGTTGGGCTCTGTGCTGAGAGCTCAGAGCCTGGAGCCTGTTTCGGATTCTGTGTCTCCCTCTCTCTCTGCTCCTTCCCCACCTGTGCGCTCTCTCTCTCTCTCTCTCTCTCTCTCTCTCTCTCTCTCTAAAATAAACATTAAAAACAATAATAATAATTACCCAGTGAAAAATCTTAGACTCCCCTCTGCCTCCTACGTCCCCCAAACCTCCACAACTAGTCAGATACTCAGGTCTCTTGATCATTTTTTTCAAAATATCTCCTGTTCCTTCCCCTCCTTCCCATGCCTCTGTCATGATCCTGTCTCTGGCATTAACACCTAGCATGTACACCACTGCCCTGCACAGAGCTTTGTAGCTGGGATCCCATCCCCAGTGGCTGTCACTCCTGATCGTTACCTATTCAACGTTCTTCAAACTCCTGTGCTCACTTCTCTTTCTGATCAACCTGTTTGTCCTGACCCTGTCCTTGCAAATTACCCATTGCACCGATCCCCTGTAAAATGGCATGATTTCCCTTCTGTCTTTTGAAATGAAATCCACACTTCAACACTTATCTCAATCCCTCCCTCCCTTATGGAGCCTTTTGACTAGTACCCTGGAAGGAGTCACTCCTCTAAGGAGCCTGACCCCAGAACACCCTTCCTTCCAGAATGGGTATGGTGTTCCCCTCTTGCGGTCTTATACTTCACCTCATCTTTGAGCTTTTGGCCCTTTGTCTTCACTGTGACAGTATTGGTTAGTCAAGCCTAGCTCAGGTCTTCTCTCTCCTGAGATGCTGGCACCAACCATAGTCATTGACATCTTGTCTTCAATTGGTTAATGTCTTATGGCATTCCTCAGTGGTGTGCCTTTTATTAGATCACTTTCCACATTGCATTAAAATGATCTTTTTCTGTTCTCCAAGTTTATTAGAAGCTTCTAGATTACAATGACTCTTATTTTCATCTTTTTTTAATGTTTATTTCTTAGAGAGAGAGACAGAGTCGGGGAGGGGGGTGCAGAGAGAGAGGGAGATACAGAATCCTAAGCAGACTCCAGGCTTTGAGCTGTCAGCACAGAGCCCGATGCAGGGCTCGGACCCACATCGAACTGTGAGATCATGACCTGGGCCAAAGTCGGACGTTTAACCGACTGAGCCACCCAGGTGTCCCTGTCTTATACATCTTTTTATCACCAGAACCTAGCACCTGAGCAAATAATATTTGTGAATTAATCATCACAGTGATAATTACAGCTACCATTTGTCATTTAACCATTATGTGCCACACTCCAGGCAGACAAGATGCCCACTAATCCTCACGACCCATGGAGAATTAGGTGTCACTCTCCCCACTTTACAGAGGAGAGACTCTGAGAGTTTAAATATCCTGTGCAGCGTGGAGGTAGGATTCCAATTCAGGCTGTTTAAGGTTACAACCCATCCTCTGTTTTCCTCTTCTCTACTTGTTCTTTTCATGCACAAACACCACAGCATTATGGCACCCTAGCGGAGGCACAGAAACCTGAAAGTGCAGATGACACCTGCCGACATACTTGATTTGCAGGACATGGAAAGAAATGTTACGGTGCCACTGTACTACAGACTTGTGCATTTGAACTGACAGAAAGGTATTACCATATGAAGGGTGATATTGTTGGTTATTGTTGGTTGCCTAATACATAGGCAGAATATTTGATGTCTTTTACATTCACTGCTACCTAGTGATAAAAAATACAATGATAGGGATAAAGTTCACCTCCTTTAAAACTGACCCTAAGATTAAACTTACAGCCATATATATATATATATATATATATATATACACACACACACCTAGTTGTATGTGTATATCAACTTACTAAACCAGAGACATGTCCATTTTCAATTAGAATATTAGCGTCTTTGTTGATATATGAATCTTTAGGGAAAATACTTAGCTGGTTCCAGTTATATCTGGTTTAGTTTCATGTTCCTACCATCAAAAAGTATGTGAGAAACAAAACCAAGGCCAGAAAATACTAAGAAAAATCAATATAAAAATAAATATGAAGAAAAGTTTTAAACAGCCAGTTTTAATGTACATTTTCAAACAAACATATATTTCAAAACAGCTGAATAGTTTCTCAACCAATAGCAAAAAAGAAGGAAAGAAAGAAAATGGTTATTGAATAATTTAGTATGTGTATACATTTTTCCCCTCTTCATATTCTAAAATACACTTAAAGAAAAATGTGGTTTATTTTACTGGATTAACTTATCAGATAAGTGATTTAATAACGTTTATAAAACATATGCTTAAAAACCTATCTGTTTCCATCAGCTTTTAAGCATACTATAGCACTATTGCCAAGAATTTTGTGTAAGTTTCTAATTTGTTCAACCAGAAGTGACAGAAGCCATTACTTGTTTTATATGCAAAGAATAGAACTTTTAAAGGCTCTTGCCTATGTAGTGAAATAATGAAATAAATGTTATAAGGAGGAACTGAATCATTCTGTACATACGGTGATAGATGACAAAGATACATTAGATGCACAATTCATGGGGGGAATATTGAACATTTCCCACCATACTGTGGTCCAGGCTAAATCCAGACAGCTTGACCCCTACACCGGCCACCTTAATTGATGTCAGGATCCGCCGGCACCAAGCGCAGGAACCTGCAGGTAAACATCACTTTTCAACCCTAGAAGATGTTCAAATCATGACACTCTTCATGACTTAATTACCTGATTGTATTTGAGGCGTGGATAGATTTGGGCACCGGCTGCAGTACTGGAATAAATACTCCCTAAGATTCTTCCTAACCTGGCAGTGCTAGGATTTACGCAGCCAAAACTCCTCAGCCCACAAATCAGAGTAAACTCTGCATGTATGCCTGGCCGTGAACGGGGGCTCTGTGGCAAGTGTTGATACGGATGCTGAATGATACAGATGCTTGTGTACATGCTCGTGTGTTTTCAGAGGGCTCCCGGACACGTCATTCCTAGAAATGAATGGCCGGGTGTTGAAATGGAAGCCATTTGTGTCCGTGTTAGCAGGACCTGTGTGGTCTGGACACTGCAGCCAAAGGTACCAGTAATTCAGGGAAAACTCTAAAAAGAACAAAAGGGACCCCAGTTTCCAAAGCAGGGAAAGAAAAAAGACAGGAGGGAGAGTTTTCAGCAGCCTTACCTTAAGGAATAAATTCTAAGGGTCAGAAGAAAACTCCTGGTTCAGAAGGATGAGAAGGAAAGAAGCCCAAGCCCAGAAGGCCCGAGGGAGCTTCCGCCCCAGTGGTGAGACTGTCCCCATGGGAAAACTGCTTTCTGCTGGAACGGGGGTCCTCTTCCCACAGGCACAGGACCTGCCCTCTCTCTGCTCCTACGGAGTGAGTCCGTGACTCGCACAGAACTGACTGAGAGAGACCACCACTGCTGAATGTTTACGCTGCTTGTAAAATGTGGGCCGCTAAGCAACCTGAACCACGCGGAAATCTTTCAAATTATGTTAATTGCAAAAAAAAAAATAGAGGAAATCGCTCTCAGGCGGAGTGTAGAGGCCTCCCCCTTCCGGGACTGACTGCACAGGCTTGGGCCTGTGGAACTTTCTCTCAGAACTGCAAACTGCAGACCTGTCTGCGATCCGCCAGGTGCCCTGTTGGGTCAAGGGCAGTGGGTGTGTTGTTCATTGTTCCCGAGTGTGAGGCTCTGCCTGGAGGTTCGTGGAGTTGATGTGTTGATGCTGTTGTGTTATCAAATCAATACAGACTTTTAGAGCGAAAAATACATGTTAATATTGGGAAATTTTGAACATAGACAAGAATAGGGAAAATATGTTAGTGACGCTTCATTTATCCATTATCTGGTTTTAATGATTATCCCAATAGTTTGGTGATCTTCCTTTGTTTTTCCCACACCTCTCTCGGTCCCCGTCTCTGTCTCTGTCTCTGTCTCTGTCTCTCTCTCTCTCTCTCACACACACACACACACACACACACATGCACACACACACCTTCTTCTGGAATATGTAAGAGCATGTCTCAGATATCGTGTCATTTTGCTATAAATACCTCAGAAGTCATCTCTAACTGATAGCCATCTTGTTTTTCCACATGACCATGAGACCTCACAAAATTAACAAAGATGCCTTATAGTCAGTGTCCACTCACTATTCAAATCCCCTCAATTGTCCGACAGATGTCTTTCAACAGTCAATATGTTGGAATGAGGATCCAAACCAGGCCCTGTGTTGCTACAGTTGCCATGTCTATTCCAGAAACTTCTCCAAGTTGCTCTTTCCCTGCAAGTTCTCGAAGTCTCAGTGTTGAAACTGGGGGGCAAAGCAGCAGAGAGTGAGCTAAGGCTGCCTGTTCAGCTGTGCCTGCCAAGGGCCCCCAGCTTCCTGCTTCCCGAGAGAGCAATTTCTGCCTGCATTTCCTGTTGTCACCACTGACATCACAGAGATAAAGCTGAGGGAAGTTGCTTTCTCTGGAGCACAGCATTTGTCCCCGGGCCCAGATGACCTTCTAGGCCTCCGAGCTATTTCTCCAAACAAGAAACAGAGGAAACCTCACCCTGACAAAGGCCAAGAAGAGAGTTCCTTGTATGTGGGGACGTTCAAGGCATCTCTCCAGCTCCTTTAAAATTTTATTTTCCCTTCACATCCAGATCCAGCCCAGGAAATAATTTATTCTGAAGTTGTTTAAAAGTTTCCAATTAAAAAAATCTTGGAAAGTAGCTGACCTATATTTACTGTAACCATATTTTCCAAATAGAATTCCAGACACATACTCTGATAAGTATGTATGCACTTACCACACTATTTAAAAATAGAGGGCGTTGCTTTTTTTCCTGCTTAAAAAATAATCCATGTTAATTTTAGAGACTAAAGAAAGCTCAAAGAAGAAACAAAATATCTGCAATCCTACCACCCAGAAATAACCACTATTAACCTTTTAATCCATATTTCTCTTCCGTTTTTGTCAATAACAGAAGATAATTTGTTACCAAGTTGAGTAATATACTGTACTATATACTATACATAGATATGCAAAATTATATATATACACATAAAACTGTATGTATAATATACATACATATATATATGAATTTTCTAATTAAAGCTATGTCATAAGGATTCTCTCACGTCATTGAGGATTCTGTATAACTCTTACTTTTAATAGCTATAGAATAATCTGTCTTTGCAAAGGCCATAATTATTTTTACCCTTTACACATCACTGTAAATTTAAATTGCCCCCAGTTCTTTGCTAATATTAAAAATATTGTTTAAAATATTGTGATACACATATATATGTTTGTTCACACTTCTGAAAATTTCATAGCATAGCCAAGAAGCAGAAATACTGCATCGTGGGATAAAAACTTATAAACTTCATCAACTTTTTTAATGGAAACATTGTATACTTAACACCTGTTTCCAAAGGTACGCATGAGAAAATATTTTAAATTAGTACTGTTCCAGAAAATTTGGAAGATTTTAAAAATACATTTATCAAACCCTTATGTTAGAGATGTTGCTCTAAATGCTTTATATCTACTATTATTTACTTTCTACAAAACCGCCATGAGAGAGGACAAGACGCTATTAGGATTCCCATTTTCCACACACAGAAAACTTAGGTGACCAGCCCAACTTATATAGCCAATTCCTCATAGAGCTAAAAGTGCATGGTAAGGGGCGCCCGGGGGGCTCAGCCAGGTAAGTATCTGACTCTTGATTTCAGCTCAGGCCACGATCTCACAGTTGGTGGGATCAAGCCACAAATTGGGTTCTGCACTGACAGCGGGGAGCCTGCTTGGGATTCTCTCTCTCTCTCTCTCTTCTCTCTCTGCCCCTCCCCTGCTCGCTCGCTGTCTCTCAAAATAAATAAACATTTTAAAAAGTGCGTGGTAAAACAAAGTCAATGGAAAATGGTTTCTTTTTTGCTCTAACCATCATGCCACTCCGGAGGCTTCTACAGCAAGGGTTCCAGCTGAGAGTCTATAAGAGGAACACTAACCCGCAGGAGAGGACCCATACCAGGAAGTGCAGCCCTAGGACAGAGAGCTAACGCTGACTTAGATCCCTGTGTGACGAGGCCAAGAACATCCCTGGTCAATGCCCTGCTGGTAAGCTTGGGAATGACAAAGAGAAAGGTCACTGTGGCAAGCCAGAAGGACTGACATGGTCATTTTAGAGTACATGTGAGGCTCCAGGAGCCCCCCCCACCCATGCAGAAGAATGGGATCTCATGGAAGGAGAGCAAAGTACTGCAGTCTCAGAAGCTTTACTAGCGGGTTCTAAGGACATCGCAATCCTGTTGAACCAAACATCACAATGTAGAGAAAGATGATTTTCATCTTTTCTTCTCACATTAGTTGATGTAGGGCTACTCAGCATATTTTGCTGGCTATTCAACGCCAAGGGCATTGTTCATTGCCCAGGGGATATATGGGGCCAAAACCCAGCCCTAGCCCCACTAACCAACGAGGGCATCTATGAGCTATATCCACCTCCCATTGTGTCTGTGACCTCAAATGCTACTCTTCCTCTCCACCTGCTTTCACAATCCCAGCAGCACTGCCCCCTCGCTGCCCCTCCAAGGACAGAACTCCAGCCTCAGGACCTTTGCTCTGGCTGCTGTCTCTGCTTGGAAAGCTTTGCCCCATCTCCCTCTTCACATCTTTCCACAAATGTCGTCTTCTCAATGACCACCCTATGAACAATTACAATTCCCAAAACTCCCCAACCCCCTCAAACAATCCCCTCCAGGGGAATAGTGATTTTTGTTTGTTTTGTTTGCTGATCTCTTCCAAGTGCCTAGAACATTCCTGGAAAATAGCTCTCAATAAATATTTGTTGAATTGAATGAAATCACTAAATAAGTGAACAATGGAGGTGAGAGTCTTGCTTTGGATATTTTCACAGTGAGAACATTAAAAACCTAAAAGGGAAACTGACTTTACCCAAGGCCACTGGTAGGAGTTCTTTCCCCCAAAGTGCCCTCACTTCCATCACTGGCCCTGGAGTCATCCAGCTCAGCCCAAATAAAACCCTCCTCCAATGAGGCCAATCCAGAGAGCCCAGATCCAGTCAAAGTAATTGACAAAAGGTATGAATCATGACTAAGCATCACCCTTCCAGGGAGTAGGCTTCACATGAATCCTCAGTTGAGGGAAAACCTCTTTCTGGGCAGCAAGTAGACTACATACCTTCCCCTTTCCAGCTCTCTCAAGAGCAGCTGTCTAATAACACAAAGCCACCAGGAAGCCAAGTCCCCAGAACCCACCTTGTTTAATAGCTCAAGTCCATCCATGACCCATCTCTTCTTCTCTTTTCCAAGTAGCTGGACACTGGAAGAGATCATTCCCGGCAATGAGAGAAAGTGAGCTGCTCTAGGGGATACTCAAACTACAGCTCATTACAAATGCCCGCTATCATAAACACTTCTCTGAATTATTTCCCTCTTCCCCCACAAGCATGTGCAGAGAGCAAACACAGACAATACATAATTTTGGAACAGATCTATTTTTTCCATGATCTCTGCTCTCTTTTAACGAGCAATTTGTTGTATATGTTAGCTTGAAATGAAATAAAATCCTGGCAGTGATGATCAAAATCAAGAATCCCAAATGTAAAAGCTATCTCTTAATAAGAGTGTATTCTGGGATTTCAAATACAAGGTCCTCAGACCCTCAAAAGATCATTACATGAAATTCAGTGGTCCGTGAGCCCCCTAAGGCTATATACAAACTTTTGTGGATATATGAAGATACATGCATTTATTAGTGATTTCTGGCAAGATTCTCAAAGGGATGTTTCCCCCAAATTATTGAGAACCACTGATTTTGACACAATTAAAGTTGTTAACCACTCAAATGAGTGATATTTGTGATAACTAATTATATTTGCAAAATTAATGCTTTCTCTTTTGGGGTGAGTACCATTATCAAGACACAATAACCTAGCTAAACACACACTTAGCTTGGAAACATAAACAGAGTGTAATAAACTAATTTCCCAATTACTATTCCTCAATGGTGAGAAGATTCTCAGTCTGGCCTTTTTTTTTTTAATGTTTATTTTTATTTTTGTGTGATAGAGAGAGAAAGCACGAGCGGGAGAGGAGCAGAGAGAGAGGGAGACAGAATTCAAAGCAGGCTCCAGGCTCTGAGCTGCCAGCACAGAGCCTGACGCGGGGCTCAAACTCACAAACCATGAGATCATGACCTGAGTCAAAGTCGGACGCTTAACCAACTGAGCCACCAAGGCGCCCCTCTCAGTCTGTTCTTTAACCACATCTCCCTCTTTCTCTCTCGTAGTTAATCTTGTGCAAAACACACTTTGTGAAGTAAATATTTTAAGCCACATTTTTTTTTTCCAGAGAAAGACCCTGAGACTCAGAATGTTAAGCAGCTTTAAGGCCTCTGGGCTGGTAAATAGAGGAGCCAAGATCTTAACACAGGCCTACTGGACCCTGAAGCTTGTGGGTTTTCCAACAAGGCAAACCACTATCTTGAAATTTATATTTTCTCTCCTGACATCAGGATTTTCAGATCAAGCTTTTCCTTTAATGGTGGGCGGTTAAACCAGACTATTTTATACCAGCAATTATCTTCACCAACTGTACCCATGAAAGATTTTTAAATATTGGTAGTTCTGACATGGTGAAAGTCATCAGAATGTGTTTTCTCTAATTTTGGCTGTGAGTATTGAGTCAGTGGCAGTCTAAAATGCTGCAGGAACTCATTGCAGAACTTCCCGAGAGTCCTCCCCTTGCAGCCAAATGAAGCACCCTAATGTAAACACGAGAACTTCTCTGAGTCCAGAGTGCAAACTGCTCTACTCACAGCTCTGCCAAAAGAACCAAGGGGTGGTGATGTGTGGACACAAGAATTTGGGCTTCCCTCTCCTCGGTGACAAATGGCATTTGAAGCAGATACATGAATACACATGTGTGTCATAATATGAAGGTTCCCTAGAAGAACATTATTTGAGAAGGAAAGGAGACATTATTTATAGCTTTAAAACAGAGAGTGTTCAAAATGGGAAAATAAAGTACTTCTCTCATCACTACTGATGGTGTTTTTTGGTGTCTGTCTTTAGCGTACATCTATGGGTCTTTGTGAGGCCCCATGGTAATCCCTCAATGATTCATGAACTACAAGTCTCCATCACAATTTCCAAGTCATTGGGAAGCATTTAATCCCCAGAAGTACCGATTTTCTCATTTAGCAGGAGAATGGAAGGAAGTGGGAAAGTTTGGCTGAGTGCAGAAGTCTAAGAATGCCCCAGCACACACAGGCTCCAGAGAAGGCTGCTTGATGGAGATGTTGGAAAGCATGGCTCCCTCTTCCTCAGCCAATCAGTTTCCAACATAGCTTCCAAAAATCTATCTTGTGTGTTTTCTGGCAGGTCCACTTCTAAGTTATTGGATTCTAGCACACTCAGGTCAAATATCAGTGTGTGTCCTTACAAATGAGTCACCACCTCACAGACTGCCAACGTCTCAAGTCCCCTCTCACTGTGTCATTGTGTGGGGACAGCCTTGTGTGAGTCCATGCAAGGGCTGCCCTTCCTTAGCATATTCACCCACCCACCCCCATAGTGAACTTTCTTCTTCACACACATACAGGACTACAGACATATGCTTGCCAATGACAACTCTTACCCATGTTGATTTATTCTGGAGAAATGTCATGTCTAAGTCATCATAAAGTCTAACCAATAGTTCTCAGTGGAGGGACACTGCCCCCTAGGGAACATTTTGGAAATTTGTAGGACCTTTTGATAATTATCAAGATTGGGTGTTACTGCATTTAGTGGGTGGAGGCCAGGAAGGTATGAGCCAATTTTGTACCACTTTTCAGTGTCTCACCAGATAGTTTTGTAGGTAAAACATTTGTTTATAGTTTTCTCAGCCTGGAATCCCAATTTGACTTTTTCATATATGTAGAAAGTATGTTTGCAGTTTTAGTAGATACTGAATTTTCCAAGAATGCAACCGTTATATGAGTCAAAAAGAAAATTGTACATTCTGAATTTGAAATTTTACCATGTTCATCATTTTTGAAAAACCATGGCATCAATGACAACACAGCTCATAGCATGGCAGTCACTGATTCAACATTCCTGCATTGGTGTGATGGCTTTGGTGTAAGTGCTAGTAACTCCTTATTTGGGGTTGCACCTAAGCACTTGAGTATTGAAAATGGAAGGTCTTACTATTTTACTATAAATTATCTTCTTGCTGTTTCTCCTTTATTTAACGCTCAAGGCATTAAACTGATTTTCTAAAATTAACCTATGTAGGTGAATGATATTACCTATGAATATGGTAAAACAAAATATTTCCTTTTGAAAAAGGTCTTTGGTTTGAATAGATTCAAATACTGGTGTGAATCGTGAAAACTTTTTTATTGTTTTTAAATTCCATTAGAGTCAACATATAGTAGTATATTAGTTTCAGATGTACAATATAGTGATTCAGCAATTCCATACATCACCCAGTTCTCATCATGACAAGTGCACTTCTGAATCCCCATCATCTGTTTCCATCCACCCATCCCCCCCCTCCCTTCTGGTAACCATCAGTTTGTTTTCTGTAATTAAGAGTCTGTTTCTTGATTTGTCTCTCTTTTTCTTTTTGTCCCTTTGCTCATTTATTTTGTCTTAAATTCCACATGTGAGTGAAATCCTGTATGTCTTTCTCTGACTGCTTTATTTCACTTAGTATTATACTCTCTAGCTACATTCATGTCCTTGCAAAAGGCAAGGTTTCATTCTTTTTATGTCTGAATTCCATTGTGTGTTTATATCACATCTTCTTTATCCATTCACCCGTCTATGGACACTTGGGCTGTTTCCATAATTTGGCTTTTGCAAATAATGCTGCTATAAACATAGGGATACATGTATTTCTTTGAATTAGTGTTTTTGTGTTTTGGCGATAAATACCCAGTAGTGCGATTGCTGAATCATGGGGCAGTTCTATTTTTAACTTTTTGAGAAAACTCCATACTATAAAACTCCTGTATGTTAAGAGCTACCTAATTGAATGACCTTTAAGGGTTTTTAGATGGAATGCAAAATTAACTATGTCTACGTGATGTTGCCTACAGAGAGCAGTGTCTTTATGAGTTTCTAATATTTAACCATATTCAACCATTCAATGTGAGAATAATGTGAGAGTTTTTAAAAATTACCAATATCCAGGACTTAATATCGAACAAATGAAATCAAAATCCAAATATCGGGGTGCCTGGGTGTCTCAGTTGGTTAAACATCTGACTTTTGATCTCATGATCTCACAGTTCATTAGATGGAGCCCTGAGCCGGGCTCTGTGCTGACAGTGCAGAGCCTGCTTGGGATTCTCTCTCTCTTCCTCTCTCTCTGCTCCTATCCCACCTATGTGCACTCTCTCTCTCACACACACACACAAAATAAACTTAAAAAAATATTTAAAACTGCAACTTTTGTCAAGATGGCAAACTACCACCACTCAAATGTCCACTTCTTTTAGTAACACTCTTGATCTAGTCAAAATCAGACTTAGTTAAGTGACGTCCTCTACCTCTCCTGTGCTCTGAACTCCTTGCCACATTTCAATGCTAAGGTTAGAGGCTGGAGTCAACCCCTAAACAGCCTGGAAGAAGAAAGTATCTGCAGTCCTTTTAGAGGAAACATCAATATTCTCAAGCATATTTTTCAACTTTCAATATTTTTTGAGAGCATGTTTCAATGTATAATGAAGTCTAAGTAAAAAATCTTAAATCTTTAGTTCAACAGAGACATTTTAAAAAAATAAAGTGCCACAGGTTGCTGAGGACTCAGGGACTCCGAGA
The DNA here is from genome assembly GCA_028646485.1 of Cryptoprocta ferox. Lineage (NCBI taxonomy): Eukaryota > Metazoa > Chordata > Mammalia > Carnivora > Eupleridae > Cryptoprocta > Cryptoprocta ferox. Next base: position 8,249,203 of record CM053577.1, on the reverse strand, counting down.
TGCCTTTGAGAGGAGAGAATTTCTGCAGAGCTCAGATGGTGGACAGCACAAAGGAAATCCGCTTGTGCAGCTGTCCAGCTAGCTCGTGCGTGCACAGACACTGTAGTATTATTTTCCTGGCACTAGGCAATTCATTCCCCAGATCTGAGAACATCATCTAAATCCTAATTGATGCTGTAGCTGCACTTAACCGGGAGACAAAGATGAGCCAAGGTCCCTCACGTGTTTGAATCACATATCATAATTGGAACAATAATTCACATTCTTTTTTTCACTTTTTCTGATTTATTTAGCAACAGTATGAGAGACAGAGACAGAGAATATGATTTCTAGAGCCTGAGAGATCTGCACCTTCTAAAACCTGAGGAAGGTCATAAAGTCCACTTTCTGCCTGGGAGGTAAGCAACGCTCCTCAAAGAATAAAGAGGTAGCATGCTACACGCATCCCCCAGCTTTTCCTATAAAGGTAAAGATAGTAAATATTTTAGGTTTGGGGGCTGTCTCTGTATTCTTTCATACACACACACACACACACACACACACATACAACCTTTTAAAAATCTAAAATTCATCCATAGCTCCAGAGATATACAAAAACAGACTGCAAGCTGGATTTGGCTGGGGACCATAGTTTGCCCCTAGCTCTTGAAAAATGGATCTCAGACAGGAGCTCACACTCCATTAGTGTTCAGGTCTGTGTTCCCAGCTGAGAGGAATATGGAGGAGGATAAGGAGAAGGCAGAGTAGGGAAGGACAGCCCCAGGGCAGGGACAATATCTGGGGTCTTAACCTGGGCAGGGGTGGCGGGGGGGGGGGGCACTTACATCTCACTTTTACACTTGACACCTACTTTATTTTTTATTTGGATTTCCAGAGAGCACGAGAAAGGTGTGTTGGGGGGAGAATCTCCATGCATATCAGTTTCAGAGGCTGGATAAGGTCTCCTATTGAAGAAAGAAGCAGGCAGGAAAAAGATTTGGGTTCTCCGCACACAGGAATCCTCTCCTGTAATGCAAGCCACCACGTGCATGGGGGTCATCTGGCCTTCTTCACATTGCCCTCCGGAAGTGGGGCTCAGCACCAGTACCAAAAAAGGTTGATTGTCTCACAGCACCTGCTATGAGTAATAAAGTCCCAGGCCTCGCACCTTTCTAAGCCTGTACCCTGAACAGTGGAGCCTGCAGGAAAAGGTGTCCCGTAAAACATGCTGGGACATCTTGGGATAGTTTCATACCGATGAAAGCAATTTTATATATTTCTCAGGTTGTCTTCTTGGAAAGATTCAGAAGACTGTGAGACACTTAAAAGCAGGGACTATACTTGGCTCACCTTTGTGTCTGAGTCAGAGTCTAGAACAACAGCTGGTGCATGATGGATATTTAGCAAATGTAGAGGGAGGGAGGGAAGGAAGGAGGAAAGGAAAGCAGGAGGAATCTCCCTTTAAGAGGTGTCAGATTTTCTGCTTTCAATTTTCTGTGACTACTCAATTTTTCCGAAAACAGAGAGAAATCAGACATTTCTGTCACTTCGAAGCAAAGAATGAACTGATCCATGGCTTTCCTTACCCATAGCTTAAGGAAAAAATCCAGGATCAAACCAAAGCAATAAATAAAGACTGAAGGGGTTGGGGGATAGGGGAATATGTAGTATTTTAATATAGTTTCCAAAAATGTGTACAACATGATTTAAAAAGAAATATCTAAGGAGCCAAACTGAACTGTTTGATGTGGGTTATGTTGTTATTAAACAGCTGATAAAGGCTCTCTTTGTAGTCCCCCCAAATGAGTTATTTTGAGTGAGTCTCCATGGTGGTAGGCTCTGTATGCATGAATAACTGTAGAAAAAAGTAAACGGGGCCCCAGATGAAGTGTCAGTTATGAGGATGCTAACAGTAAAAGCCTACCCAAAAGCAATGGCACATGCTCTGAAAACACTTTGGTGGTAAAAAGCACACTTAGGGAACACAGGGTCTGAAGGAAGACTATTGGTGTCAGTATCATGGAGTTATTTTCCCAGCAATTTTCAACTCTCTATCCCAGCCTGGAGGAAGGTCTTCAGTGTCATCGCTCACACAGATGAATCTGGTGAAAGGGGAAACAGATGGACCTTTAAAGTGTGGAGCGTGGAATCTGAAACTTCATGGTAGTCACAGGACCAAATTAAATTGCAACAGGCCACCGCCGCCTTCTCCACTTCAAGGCACTTAGAGCAGCAATGCAGCGTGTGTGGCTCTTGACTTTCAAGACATGTGAGCAGTTCTCTGTGTGGCAGATGGGTGTCTGTCTGGAAGCTAGGCTTCCTCATCTGCACCTTACTCATCAGCAACCGGGACAGGCAGGATAACCCAGCTGGTCAGATGGGGCTCCATCCTTGATCTCGGAGAGGCGGTCTGTCGTCCACAGTATTCTACAAACACTAATTCACAGTGCAGTGCTGGGCAAACTCCGTGACAATGTCCTGGGATGCTCTTTCTTACAACTGTAAAAGTTAAAAATCCAGGTTTCTGATTCAGGCATGGAATTCGGGGGTAGGTTGCTGTGTTGTGTTTTGTTTTGTTTTGTTTTTAATTTCCCTAGTGATTCGCAAATGATCCAGTTTAAAAATCACTGGTGTAAACTTAACACTTTGGAATTTAATTAGATTATCTTGCTCTTCTTTTATATTATTACCGAATCTATTGTTATGTGGAGCTACTCATCTAAAACTTGAGGGCTGTATTCTCCCACCTGCTTCGAACACTAACCAAATGAATGAATGAGGATACATCCAGACTCAGAGGATCAAGAGGAAGGATATTTTTAATATGGCCTCCATATTACTGGGAAAAGACACACAAATCCTCCTTTTGGGGAAGAGAGGGAGGGAAGGGGCAAGGGAGGAGAAAGGGAAGAAGGAGGGAAGGAGGTGGGGAAGAGAGGGGAAGGAAGGAAGGAAGGAAGGAAGGAAGGAAGGAAGGAAGGAAGGAAGAAATTACATAGAAATTGACATAAAATGCCTTTGCTTCCAGGGAGCGATGTGATACATCTCTGATGAGCTCCTCCGGGTCTGACAAAAGCCTGTGAGCTCTCAGCATGAGGATTGCTGTGTGGACCCTCCCTCCTTCTGAACACACTGAACATTTGACCCTATTAGGCATCGTCCCCCCAAATTTCCCTACTTGTGGGTTCTGCCACCACTTCTCTTAGCAAACACACCCAAGGGAGGGCAGGACACCCTGGGTCCAGCCTTGTGCCCTTCCCTCCTCAAACTACCACGCTCCCCCCTACCCACCACACCCCCTACCCACCACACCCTCTCATCCTCCAGGAATTAGATCTCCAATCTCTCCTTGTCTTGACACAGATTCCAGCTCCTTCCTGATTCTCTCTTTGTACCTTCCCATTTCCCTGCAAGTGTTAACACGTGTAATGACAACTGGGGCTGGGGGAAGTTCTGGCCAAATAAGTATGGCAAACACCAGGTTAAGGAAAGTTAGACAAGTTTGTTTCCTTCAGGATTTCTCAGAGCTTGAAATTTGCTAATGTGAACATTTCCTAAAGAGAAAAGTATTACTGGATCTTGCCCCAAACACACTTGGCAATGACACCTATTATATGATGCATCTTCTTGGAGAACTCATGCTTTTATCAACAAGGGTGTATTGAGTACTTACTATGTGTGCTCAGTGTACTCAGACATTGTTCTGAGGACCGAGCAAGACCCACATAATCTGCCCCGTGGCACTTACTCAGCACGTTTGGGAAGCACTCGTCTGAAGGTCTTCCCTGTAGGTCTGCCTCTGGGTACCCTGTTCTTTTCCTCTTTTTACCTCCAGTTCTGCATCTTCTCTCAGCCTTTGAAGTCCTCTGAGAAGCAGCATCTTTTTCTGGCTGGGCTCCATTCTGTTCCCACACATTGAACTACTGGAAGAATCCTGGCCTTGGCCATCATTCAACTTACCACTTGAAGCAGTGTCACTTGGGCTCTACTGTGGGGTGTTTCAAACTAGCCTTTCTTCTGGTCCTTCACCACTTCTCAGCCTCCCTGAGCCAAGCTGCCCTTTCCATCAGCATACTCTGTCTCCTCAATTACAGCTGCCTTCTTTTCTTTTTACATCCTCTTGAGTTTGTGCAGGAAATGCTTCTGGAGAGCTGGGTCCACAGCTCTTCTACTCAGTCCATGTCACTGAGAAGCATTCCTAGCCTCCCATTTCTGGCCTGCCCCATCCCTAGCCCATCCAGCTCAGCCTGGGATCTTTCCCCTGGCAGAGTCACCATATTCCCTGTTCAAAAGTTATATTTAGTTCCATGGTGAAAGCACTATTTCTTGCTCAGGAATATCCCTCCTAGTCATCTATAAGAAAAGAAACAAAACTTAATGCTCATGCCCATCCACACACCATTTCCTTATATCCACCCTCTGCCTGAGTCACCCACCCACTGTGGGAGGAGTCCACACCCTTGCCAGGAAGCAGCCTTGTTCTGGGAGCATGACCCCAACCCATCTTCTTCATCCAAAGCAGCTCTGCTCCCCAGTCACTGTACATTAGACCAGGAGTTAGGACCTGGACAGAAAGCAGTCACCTGGGCTGGGCACCTGAGCACTGAAGCACCTCTGAGGTAGCTTGTATCCAGCTTTTTGCCTCAATTTTGGTTCTATACTGAGAGCATCAAGATGACCTGAAAGAGGAGATAATCTATCAGTTTTGGTTGGTGGGGGGATGAGAAATAGAAAAGTGCCAAAAGCACATGAAAAGATGCTCAACATCACTCATCATCAGGAAATGCAAACCAAAACCACAGTGAGATATTGCTTCACACCTGTCAAAATGGCTAACATCAACAACACAAGAAACAAGCATTGGTGAGGATGTGGAGAAAAGGGAACCCTCTTGTACTGTTGGTGGGAATGCAAACTAGCACAGCCACTGTGAAAAACAGAATGGAGGTTCCTCAAAAGATTAAAAATAGAACTACTATTGAATCCAGTAGTTCCATTACTGGGTATTTACCCAAAGAAAACAAAAACATGAACTCAAAAAGATATAGTCACCCTTATGTGTATTGAAGCACTCTTTACAATAGCTGAGATATGGAAGCAGCTCAAGTGTCCATTGATAGATGAATGGATAAGGAAGATGTGGTATCTCTCTGTCTCTATGTCTGTCTGTCTGTCTCTCTCTCTCTGTCTCACACACACACACACACACACACACACACACACACTGGAATATTACACAGCCATAAAAAAGGATGATTTCACTCATATGTGGAATCTAAAAAGCAAAACAAATGAGTAAACAAACAAAAAATAGAATCAGACCTATAAATACAGAGGACAACAGAGGTTGCCAGAGAGAGGAAGAGTGGGAAAATGGGCAAAATGGGTTAAAGGGAGTGGGAGATACAGGCTTGCAGTAATGAAATGAATAAGTCATGGGAGTAAAAGGCACAGCATAGGAAATATCGTCAATGATATAATAACCGCCTGGTAGCTACACTTGTGTTGAACACATCATAACATACAGAGAAGTTGAATCACTATATTGTACACCTGAAATTAACACAGCATTGTGTGTCAACTACATTCAAATAAAAAATAATTTTAAAATAAAAAGAGAAAGAAAAGTGTCAACAGGAGGGGGCTGGGCTTTGAAAGACCAAGGTCAATGGCAAAGCAACAGAAGTGGATCAAGAGTCAAGCTTTTTTTTTTTTTTTTTTTGCCTTTTGAATTGTGTGCTTTGCTGAGAGGCAGTCCCTCCCCCTTCAATCTCCATAATGACAGCACGGGTAAAGGCTACTAGGCCTGTGTATACTTTGTGCAAGTATTGGTTTTGCATTGGTTTTGTTTGCTTTGCTTTGTTACAACACAAAGGTGGTAGGTTTTTTTAATTATTTATTTATTTGTTTTGAGACAGAGAGAGATAGGAGAGAGAGCAGAAAAGGGGCAGAGAGAGGGAGAGAGAGAGAATCCCAAGCAAACTCCATGCTGCCAGCACAGAGCCCAACACCCTGCTAAAACTCACAAAACCATGAGATCATGACCTGAGCCAAAACCAAGAGTTGGACACTTACCCGATGGACCCACCCAGGTGCCCCAAATGTGGTAGTTTTTATGCCAGAATCAACTCTGCGTAGAATAGAGATTTGGGGAGAGGCGCCTAGGCCCCCTCAGGGATTCATAACAAGCTTCAGAACAAGGAAAATTGAGGGCTCCAGTTGTTTGTTCCAAGATGTCCAGGAGGTGTGAGACCAGAGATGACATTTATATTTGTGTACACTTATTAATTTACTCAACAAGCTTTACAACAAGCAAAAACTGGAAGGGTTTCTGGATACAGTAGGGTTGGTTGAAACTATTTTTGTAGAAGGTGAGTTTTGTAGGAAAAAAAAGTTAGGACTGCTTTCCAAAGATCAGGGATATTTCAAGATTGGGAACAAATGGTATCTATGAAATTCGGAGACAGAAACAAGCAGGTTGCATGAAGGCTGGTGACTTGTGTGTCATGAATGGAAGCACTGAAGGAAGATTCTTCTTGCTGCTTTGAGTAACAGGCAGCTATAGTTTGTCAGATAAGTGCTTTCTTTCTTCTGGGAACTATTTCCCACCACCCCACTTTCATCCACATATTCCCATGCAATGTTTTCCGTGACCCACCTCTCCCCTGGTGTTGCAGCTGTTAGACGTGGAGCTCAGTCACTGGATGACTGTGGTTCCTACAATGTCGGTGCCAGTGCTCTGTCTGGCTTGCTGAGCAGAAGAGAATGTTGCATGATGGGCAAGGAGGAAGAGAGATTCTTGGTGGCTTCTAAGTCTCTGGGTTCTAGTTAATCCTGAAACCCAGCCATTCCCCTGTCCTTACATCTCATCTTCCTAATTTAAGTAGTCATCATTTTCAGTGTTCTATCTAGAAGAAAGAAGTTCTGTCTAGCACAATCCTTAAGAGACCCTAGAGAAAAAAACAGAAGAGCCTAGTGGCAGCAGGAAGGCTGGCTGGGCAGCTTGTACAAATACTCCAAACTTGATGAGACAGAGATCTAGTCCATAGCTGTGACAATGAAAATGAGCAGACCCAAATGGCATTCCAGGGGACTGAGATGCAGGAAGCGATGATAGAGTAGAGGGCTTCCCAGAAGCATTTGGCGTGCTTGTCATAGTAACATTTTCCTGTGACACCTTTGTTGGCTACAGTGCTTTCATAGCAATAATGGGTATAACAGCCTCAATACTAGCTTAATAGCTCCTAGGACAGGACGCGACCACAAAACATGTCAGAAAGCCAAGGGCATTAATGGAGACTCAGGGGAGCTATAACTTAACCCAAAGAAGAGACTTGATCCAGTCTTTCCAGAAAGGAAATTAAGCACTTCAGCTACCAATTCACCAGCAAGTCCTACTCTCCCCCAAATGAAAGGGCAGCTGCAACTCTACAGGAAGCACCAGGGTCTGTTCCCCGGAGGCCCTCAGCTGGAGCTGAAGCATCTGGTCTCCAGGGAACGCTGAAACTGAGAGGAAAGGCCTGGAGGGGCGCCATGACAACAGGAGCCAAAAATGTGTCCAAATCCAGAGAAGCACCACCGCTCACTAGACTATAGCCTGTGTTTTCTAACCACCTATACAAATATTTGTGAATCCCTCCCCTATGATCTAGACTGATAAGCTTTTGGGGAAATTTATAAGTTGTGATCTCACAAACTTTCCTTGAACCTATCTTTCCTTTAACTAAGACCCCTGACATTAATGATTACAAATGTAAGAGGGAGTCTTTTGAAACAATGGTTCCCTCTGGGTCTTTTTTTAGAATAAAGGAAAGTTTATACAGAATGCTATCATTCCTTGGCATATAATCTCACTATTCATCAGTAGCCCCAGGGCCTTCAGAGAAAATGTGATTGTCTGACAGAAAGAATTCAATCTTCAAGGAGAAGTAAGTAATTTAGTTCTTTGGCATCCCAGCAATCAATTTCAAAGTATAGACATTTTAGTTCCTGCACAGTGAAGAATGGGGAGTAAGCTGAGTCAGTCAGCATAGGCTAGATGTTATACCACAGTGACAAAAGACCCCCAAACCTTAACGGCTTAAACAAAGGTTCACTTCTTGTTCATGATCCATGTCTAACACAGACCAGAGTGGGGATCCCTGCACTGCACACAGCCACCATCTCCCACTGCTGATGTAGAGCCAGAGATGTATAGAAATTATTTCAGAGTCTCTTCATGCTTCCACCCAGAAGTGCCCAGCTTCCTGTCAAGAGAGTTCAGTTCTGAATCCAGCTCTGCTGCTGATTTACTATCTAGCATGACTGTAAAGTTATTAAACAAAAAAGAAACAGAGCCCAAACATTCAAATGACTCAGAATAGTCAATGCGGGAAACTTTATACCACTGTGTACTTCGGGCAGCAAGCCTGGAATCATCCGAGAGCCTGACCGTGGCAGTATCCCCAATACTGTGACACTGTCCCAATGACGTGGGCTGAAGGGAAGCAGGGAGCTGAGGTCTCAGCTAATCCCCTCACCATGTACTCAGAGGGGCAGAGTGGAGAGGCAGCCAAACTGTTGGGTCCCCAGACCCACAGTGTGTTGGGTCCCCAAACCCACGGTGTTGGGTTATCATGGTGAACACAAGCTTGTTCTGCTCTTGTTCTGCTTTGTTTTGCTTCTTTCATTGTCTTTTTAAAGAGTGGTACAAGTTCTGTTTCAAAGGCAATTTTCCACTGAGGTTCTCTCCCCCCACCCTCTCTCTCTCTCTCTCTCTCTCTCTCTCAAATATTATGTGGTTTCCTGCAGTTCTGAGACTTAAGAAAACTGTGTCTAGGTGTGAGCCTTATTTCTTTCATTATGTTGGACACTCATACACCTTTAATCTGGACAATTGTGTTCTTCAGCTTTGGACATTTTTTCTTGATATTTTTTTATTTATTTAATTTATTTCTTCTTTCCATTTAATCTGCTCTCTCTTTCTAAAAAGGCCATCATTTGGATCTTCTGACCCAATTCTCTATTTTTCCTCTTTTTCACTGCTCACTTTTCTTTTCCTTTTTTTCTGTTTTTTTTTCAATTTGTCAACTTCATCATCTGATTTTTTATTTTACTCTGCCATGTGTTTGTCTAAGACAAGTGTCCCTTGTCTTATAGTGTCTGATTTTTTCTATAGAATTTTATACTTGCTCCATGCTCTGAAGTCATTTGTTACATTTGTTTTGTTTTGTTCAGTACCACATTGTCTGTCCTTTCTGTTTCAATCTGTGTCACCTAGTTAAAGGTTTTATATGAATTAATGGTTATTCTTCACTGTTTATAGTTACAGATGAGACCCTAAAAGACATTCATTATAGAAGATTGGCTGTTTCACTGGGTCCCTAAATGCCATGATTTAAAATACAGTTGACTCTTGAACAACATGGGGGTTATGGGCACTGACCCCTCACACAGTCAGAAATTCACATATAACTTTGATTCCTCAAAACTAAACTACTAATAGCCTATTGTTGATGGGAAGCCTTATGAATAACAGAAACAGCTAATACAATATTGTATGTTAAATGTATTATATACTGTATTCTTACAATAAAGTAAGCTGGAGAAAAGAAAATGTTATTTTAAAAATCAAAAGGAAGAGAAATATATTTAAAGTACTATACTATATTTTTTGAAAACAAAAACAAAAACAAAACATGTACCTCAAACTATGTTGCTCAAAGGTCAACTGTATTTCATATTGGACCAGTATCCTTTCAGAGAGCTCTCAAAGCTACTGTGTAAGTGTGTAAGCCTGACTGTCAGTTCTGGGGACTGGAGGAGGTTGGGGGTTCTATAAACTCAGTATGTTCATTTTTATTTCATCCTTTTTGAAAAAATATATAATTTCATACCCTCATACCTCAGCCATCCTCAATGTCCCCAAATCTAGAGGCTGTCTACCTCAATATCCCCATAAAGTAAACCTCCAACCTTTCCCTGGAATCATGGGCAAACCCATGATTGCCTGGTGATACAGAGTGAACAAAACCATCTGAAGTCTTAATTATCCTTTGGCTTTCCATCACTATTCCTGTTTTCAACCCCAACTGCATCCTGATCTAATGCTATAATTTCCTGGGTTTTTCCAGGATTCTGTGACAAAACAGATCTTGCTTTTTTTTCACTTTCCATCCAGAGACTTAAGTAGTAGTCATCTCTGGGATTCAAACCATTTATTTGTCTCCATTCCAGTTTCCAAAGTGCTAACTTCTAGACACAGAAATCTCCCCTCCTTTTCTTTCAATTTTTGTGTATTTATGACACATTATTCCTTTACTACCATTTTGGTGAGGTTTCAGAAGGCAGAAAAGATAAACAAAATGTTCAAACTTCTTTGTTTAACTGGGAGTCTGTTACAATCTATTTTTAATGTTACAATACTGGATATTATGTAACTTAAATTATATCTGGGGGTGCCTGGGTGGCTCAGTCAGTTGAGTGTCCGACTTTACCTGAGGTCATGATTTCACAGTTCATGAGTTTGAGCCCCGCATCAGGCTCTGTGCTGACAGCTTGGAGCCTGGAGCCTGCTTTGGATTCTGTGTCTCCTTCTCTCTGCCCCTTCCCCCACCTGTGCTTTCTCTCTCTCTCTCTCTCTCTCTCTCTCTCTAAATAAATAAATAAACATTTAAAAAATTATATCTGAAACAAAATGAGAGGGGGAAAGGGCAATAAAGAAACAAAGGAATAGGGAAAATAGGAGAGAATTAGAGAAAGGAGGGGAAGAGGAAAAATAGAGACAGAAGTGGATGCAGGTTTGATCCAGGCTTCATTCATTGTAGAAAAAGATACTCAGGGTCATTCATGTGGAAGGAGGCATCATGGACCTAAGAAGGGTATTTGGTCTAGAGTAGATGTTCAACTGGCACATAGTGATACAGGGATAAAAAGTGAAAAGGGCCAGCCCAGTATTAGGTTCCTGTTAGTCCAGGTTCTCTGAGAAGCATATGCTAAGATGGGACTAAACTTAGGGACTGTGTGAAAGGGAGCAAGAAGAGAGCAGGGAAGGCTGAGAGAGCCACCAGACCACAGCCACACTTGACCCCAAGTGAAGGAGGGGAGCAAGGAAGTTTTGGTGCAGGTGTCCAAGGACATTTGCAAAGTCATCAGGGAGTCTTTGAGTCAAGAGCAGGTGATAAAGGCGTCAATATCTCCCAGAAAAAAATATGCCTTAGCATCCCTACTGCAGTCATTGGGGGCAACCTAAGGGATATAAGGCCTTGGCATAACCACAATATTGGAGCCCAAATGCAGTAGCTAGACTCTCGACCCTTATGCTCTCTGTAGTAGTACATCTGCCAGGAGCATTCTCTCAGCCACCACAGAGGCCAGTAAGGAAGGCTGTAATGCAAGGGTCCAGCCAGGGAAGCCACATAACCATCATCATAACAATGATGGCCACCATTGACTAGGCACTGACTGGGTGCCTGTGCTTGTGTTGGGTACATTCCATACATGAATAATGTATGTTGCTGATGATCTCATTGCCTACTAAGGGCAGATCCCAGAAGGATTTTTTCACAGACAGAGTGGTAAGTGCAAAGATTCAAAATCGAAGACGTTCAAGAAACCTGAGTTACTCTGAGTCATAACAGGGAGAAATGTGGAGAGAACAAGAAGAATCCAGGAGGTAGCAAAGGCCGAGCCCAGCAAAGTTGCTCAGACAGGTGGGGACAAGATTGAAAGGAAGGTGAGGCCACAGGAAGCCAGAGAAAAGCTGGAGAAAGAGATGGGAAGCAAATACCCAAATGGGGGTTTGGTGGCTTAGTGGCATTTTTCTTCTTAAAAAGAAGAAAAGTTTATCTTCTTGAAAAGTTTTCAGAAAATCTGCACCCTTGGACTTCCAGTTTGGGCAATACTTTCAACATAACTCCTGAAACTTTCCTGTGTGATAAAATAATTTACACCATTCACAAATGCTTTATGGAATGGAATCTGCTTTGGGGGGATATGACAAAATACTGGGTCCTATAATTCTAAGGACTGAATAGGAAGTTGGAAAAGAAACCCAGTCTTACAGATTTAGACAACATCATAGGTACTTGGGAAATGCTATGGTTGGGTCGGTGGACATACAGGTACATGTAGGTCATGATAGCCACACCTGAAACCAGAAAGATTAATTCTAGGCGCTTCTTTACCCTAACCCTCCCCTTCTTATAGGTCATAACCTAATGATTTGGAACTGACCTTACCTCAAATAGCTCAAAAAAAACTATGTAAAACTGATCTGCCAGTTCTCAACCATGAGAGGATATGGAGAAGGTGGGGCTGGCATTCCCCGACCTACATGACAACAAAGATAGTCTCACAGAAACAGTGTCCACTAGGAATAAGGAATCATTTTTTTTTTTTGATGAGCATGCAGGCCACTCAGAAAAACACAAAAGTGCTTACAAATTTTTTGCAAAATGAGCATATATTGAGTTTAATTATAGATGCCTATGAATACATATATATCCTTATGGTGTAGAAGACTTACTTTATTGCAGAGAAATATGTTTAAGGACGAATATTGCTCAGTTATTAAAGCATTAGCATCTGAGGTATCTTTGAGAAGTAGTAATGTGACACAGCCCTTTCACTATTCACCCTGAAAACTCCATCAGAGGCCACATCAGGAATGTAGGTGGACAGAAGGAGACCGTGAGCTTTGGGAGTCACTTGTCACCGGACAGAATATTCACTTAACAATAATGGACAGCAAACAGGAGCCTTCAATGGACATGAACCCACTGGCAGTGGATGCTGAGCTCCACTCTGCTCTTCCCCGGGGCTGCAAGGAGATGTAAGGATACAGACACTCCCTGCGGGAGTGGGCTAGAGCCCCATGGAAGAGGGAGACAACCAAGTGAGCATGTACCAGCACTGTGATGCATGGCATACTAAAGAGCAAGTAAAATTTTTTTGTTGGATAAAACAGCAATATAATTCTTATTTTGGAAGGCTAATGGACACCAGATAATTATGCAATGAGCATACTGAGACCATTATCTAATTATCTTTAGAGCCTTCCGGATCTAAGGACAGCACCTCTGATATTTCTTGTTCCAGGCAAATGCTTGTGTAACTGAGACTTGTGTTTACCAAAGTTTCAAGCTGAGAACAATCGCTATGTAGAGGAACTTGGAAGACCCTTTACTAACAGAAAACAATGCTATGGTAATGATAAAAATCACATCCCTTTCCACATTTTACCTTGGTTTGGCTTGGCTTTTGGCTTTTGCTTTGTCATTGGGTTTTATTAACACCAGGCATGGCAACTTAATAATCTGGTTTGCCTTCCCTGTTCTTAACACTTCAGAGAGGCAAACAAAAGGTTTAGAAAGAGATTAACTACTTTTATTGCATTGTCTTTAAAGAATAGACTAGTCACATCTCAGTCACTGCTTTTTTTGCTTACATGGGACTTCTCTTGCTAGACTAGTGGGTTGGAAATCTAATTCTCAATGTTGACTTTCTATAATCAGTTCCAACACGGAATACTTTAGAGGTTAAAAAGAAAATTGGCCTCAATACAGTCTAAAATCTACCCTAGAAGGAAGCAGGCACAGAATAAACCAGGCAATACATACTATTTCTGGGTTCAGCTATTTGAAAACTTTTCAAGTCTTACTCTGTGACATTTACAGAGAAGTTTGAAGAATGCTTAATAAAATAGGCTTTGAAAGTGTCTTTCTTAATCTACAGTATCCATTTGTACATCATCAGTGTATAATTATAGATCAGTGCTGATGCTAAAAATATAACAAAGGAGGTAAACTTCCTCTGTGGGCTCAATCAAGCTGGGTTATCCAAGGAAACAGTTCTGGAGGGATGGGGCTCTACCAACAGTGTGCAGACCCCTCCCTCTACAGAGCTGGATCCCAGATAAAATGGGCTTTATGCTACTTTTTTATATGGCTGGGCTCTAGGAAGCAAGGGAAATCTCCAAGGACAGATTTTTTCCCAGTCTTTGAGCTGAAATCAGAGCAGAAAGCCATGAGCTTCAAACAAATGTATCAGAAATGGCTGACATGAGAGCCAGTGGTAACACAACTCTACAGTAAAAACCTGAACCTTGCACCTGTTGCTTGGGGAAAAGATGAACTTGGGATCCCTGCAAGTCTGATAACCTGAAGACACAGCACTGCCCTGGATCTTGGAAGAAGCAAATGCAAATTGCTAGAGGAACATCCCCAATTTGGGCTCTCTCTGACATGAAAATCAAACAAATTCAGGCTCACAACCAAAGACCAAATTCACGAAGAAAAAGTCTTCATGAGTGTGAGTTAAGAGAAACAAAACTCACATATTCAGGCTCACACCCAAAGACTTTAGATGCTAAAATCATCACACATAGATAAATTCCATATTAAGTGTTTGAAGGAATAAAATACAGAATCACAAAAATGAAAAAGCAGTAAAAGATGATAAATAATGACCAGACAGAAGTTTTAGATATTTTAAAAATGAAAAATACAGCTGTTGTAAAGAAGAAATTGTGGCAGTCCTCACAAAGGAAACCAGGAAAACCCGTGTCAAACAACCAAACTGGGTTCACACCCATTCTTTCCAAACAAGGGAGAGGGTGCTAAGAACAGAGTCTCAACAATATCTTGAGAAGTAAAGTCACAGAGGAGTTTTATGGAACTGGCCTGTATTAGGGTGAGAATTCAGCTGATTTGGGGTGAGCTTTCAAAACCACCCAAGTAAATAGTGAAATAGTCAAGGTTAGTCACTTTCAGTCTGTGGGGGGCACAGAGAAGCGTTTTCCGCAGGAGTTGTGTAGTGGAGAGTATACTATAGTTTTAGCTTTCCAGAGTGGGTCATGGCCACTCTGTGTGCCTCCTGCTAGGGAAGATTTTCATCCCTACATTGCTCTTCTGTGTCCCTACAGTACTATAAAAACAGCTCTTTCACAGGACTTTTGACATTACCATCAGGTTGCTCTATCTATTTTTCAGTACCTGGCATGTAACTTTGAAGATCATAAGGCTTCAAAAAATGCTTATGACAGAAAGGAAAGAAGAAGGGAGGGGGGCAAGGAGTGAATACTGCATATTCCTTATTTGTTGGGCTATCACACTCCCAGGTCTGGTCTTGCAAGTCTTAGAAAGACTTGAACAATCCATGAACATGAGGACTCGTAGAAATTCCAGGAGCTTACTTACTGTTCCTCATATGTATTCAACATTTCTTCTTTTTTTTTAATAAATTTTTATTTATTTTTGAGAGAGAGATTGAGCAGGAGAGAGAGAAAGGTGGACAAAGGATCTGAAGCAGGCCCTGCCCTGACAGCCATGAACCTGATGCAGGGCTCAAACCTGTGAACCATGAGATCATGACCTGAGCCGAAGTTGAACACTCAACCAACTGAGCCACTTAGGTGTCCCTGTTGTCAACATTTCTGACTACCCATTCATGAAACAAGAGTTTTGAACAGATATTAGTTTCCCCAGAGTCTCCCTTCCTTGGTCTCTCATCTGAAAAAACAGCCACCTCTGAAAGATGGTCAGCTGGGTAGAAAGAGAAAAAACAAATGGGCTCAATTATCACTTTGCCGGCCATGTTTCTGTCACAGGGCCCTAAGGAATGATGGTGGATCTTCACATAGAAAGTCAGAAGGGACCACAGTGAACTTCTGAGAATAATGGCCACTGCTTCATGACTGCCTTCCACATCTCACGCAGATCTCTTTTGGCCAAATCTAACCCAAGAAAGGGAATTCAGGGAACCGTAGCTCCCAGCTTGACCAAGTTGGCCTAGAATAATCTAGCACAGCCAGCAATGGAGAACAGTTCCTGAATGAAAAAAAGTTCCTGGCTTGAAGAAGACAGAAGAGAGGAAGCAGAGTTCATGGAAAGCTCATGGAGGAAATGTGGTGTTCACTGAGGCTGAAAAGAAGAATATGATTTAGCATATAGGGAAAAGAGAGAAAGAGCAAATACTTCCTGTTGAAATGCTTCCTTTATTTTGGTGTTGGGCCAGAGCATGTACCACTTTCATGGAACTTGGACGAGGAACCACGGGACTCTGGAGCTAGGATGTGGCCTAGAAACAGAGACACAGAGGAAGAGCCTCATCCTAGACTTGACTCCATCCTTGGGAAGGACCGGGCCAGAATCCTGCTGCCAAACTTATCAACTCACCCAAAGTGGAGTAATAGTTCTATACAACAGCCTCAGCTTTGCATTCCACTGTTCCCGTGTCTGCTCAAAGACCATTTGGCATGCCTACTCCAGAACAGGAGCCTGGTTTGAAAAGAATGAATTTGGTCTGGTTGCTTTTTAAGGGAAAATTTTAAAATAAGGACAGCTCTGAAAACAAGTAGAGTTTTGTTCGTCACTGACCTCAGTGAGATGTTTGTTGGCTCCGGTGCCCAGCAGTCTGGCTTAGACTTCTGCTGAGCTGGTGGCAACTCTCATGGAGTGAGCACTGCAGGGAGGGGTGAGCTTCTGCTGCAGTAGATGAAAGGGGGCCACATTGGAAGGATTCCGCCAGGGTCATGGCTTTGGTGTTGGCCCAGACTTATGGGAGGGTGGGGGAAACCTGCAGAAAATGCTCACAGTGCTCAGAGGGGAAGCATTTCAGAAAAGGAGGAAGTGGGAGCCAGTGAGGAAATGGGCTCCCCAAAGATGAGCTCCAATCCTCCACAAATAAAGTCACCGCTACTAAAATAGAGCCCAAATCTCAGCAGCCTGTGGGGTGGGAAGCTCTTTCAGATAGCTCTTTTGGTCCACTCTTATTCCTGGCATCCCCTAAACCATATCTTCACTCACAGGAGGACTGAAAGGAAGGATTTCCCCACAGGCTTCCACAAAAACATCATAAGATTTCCTTTAAGCTGTTCTCCGTATTCAACGTTTCAATAACTTGCTTCAGCTCTGGGACACAAAAGTGAAAGAAGACTCTTCACCTTGCTGATCCCACATGTACATTGACTGTGCACATGACAGAATATTCTAACTTGAGTGCTATATTGCTACCTGGGGACATTCATGTTGACATGATTTTAAACGGTGCCAAAGAATATTTAGGTGTTTCCTGTCCTTTAGACCAGCAAGATCTGATCCATTTCCACTTCACTAAGGGCTCACTCCATCACAGGCTGGGGCAATTTCTCTCCTCCCCATGTCAAGAATATTGGATCAGCCTTTTCCTTTTCTTCTTTTGCTTAGGAAAATTGGGTTTTCATCAAATGGTTCTCCCATTTCTTTTTAAACAAGCAGGGTAAATTGACTCCCAGGTTGGCTGGTGCGTGGCCCTTCTGAGACGCACATGATCCAGGGAAACCTAACCCCACGGCATTCTGTGCCTTGTCATTGGGAATGTTGAATGTTGTTGACAGGAAAGATACCCTTTCTTTGTACTCACCAAGAGGCTTTGATGTCCAAATCCCCGTCACTCAGTCCTGGAGACTATCAGGCATGTGTGAAAGCACCAGACACAAATCTCTGAGGTCAGGGTCTTGTTTGCACTCAAGTGCATATGCCACATGGTCTCTGATGACCAGCATGTCCCTGTCTGCATGTGGGACCATCCTTGGCTTATAGTCCCTGCTATGTTCCGGACTCAACTTCACACGCACGTGGAGCACAAATGACAAAAGCAACGCAATTTGATTTCTGGAGGCATGAGAAGGCGCCAATTTACATTTTCTGTTTACATTTGCTCAATGAGTTCATTCCTTCACTCACCATTGGAATGAAGAAAAACAATCCTTGGAGAAATCATTTGCCCAAAGTCTTCATTGTATTCCATGAGGTGCTCCCTCTTCTCAAGAGCAGAATGGTATTGTGGAGGGAGAGAGACAGTGGCGACAGGGAGCCAAGGCCACTGCAGATGGTGGTCTTTGGCCCTCTGAAGGGGCAGCCTTGCCCCTGCACTGCCCTGTTTTGTGTGTTTCCCACATCCCACTATGCTTAACCAGTCCCAGTCCTCTCTCCAAGCTGCCAGAATTATATTTTTTAATACAAGTGGAATTATGTCACTGTCCTGTTTAAGATCACCCTCTGGATTCCACTGTCCTTGGTTTAAAGGAGAGTTTTTCCTGGGCCCCCAGCCACCACCACCAGCTGTCCCTTTCCCCAGCCTCCCTCTCTCACCTATCACATGAACTTCCTTTTGTTATTGCATCCTGTCATGGCCTTTCTCCTCTCTCGGCCTTGCACATGCTACCCTCCCTGCTGGGCTGTTACCCCTTCTTTCTCCTCCTGTCAAACTGACAAATGCATCTGTCTAGAGAGGCCTTCATTGATTTCTAGCCCCTCTAACCCACTGCCATTACCAATGGTCCCCTTGCTATTCTGTCCCATAGAATCTTATGCCTGTCCTTCATGGAATTTATGACAACACTCAATGACATAGCTCATCTGCCTAGTTACTCAACACCTCCAAATAGCATTGGAAGCTTTAAGTGGCCAGAGATGGTATCTATATTGCCCACCATAGTCTACCTAGTGCCTAGCACAATGCCCACTACATTGAAGGGACTCCATAATCATTTGCTGAGGGAATGAACACAGGAATGGACAAATAATGAAGCCTGGATTTCAATACCCTGCAGGTGCCCTCTAGGCACTGCACCTGGCATCTCCATTCTAGCCTCAGGCCTGGTGTTTGTGGTTATGTGAGCTCTGTCCACTTGGCCAGAAAATCTGGTCCTCTCCTCCACTAGCAGCAAAATGTACAGGAAATCTCTGTATTTTGGAACAAGAAACTCCAACTTCTTAACCAGACCCCTGAGTTACAGTTAACATCACCAATATTATCCCTAGAAGGCACCTTGACAGACATCTCCCCATCTCTCCTGCCCTCATTTACTGATGAGCAGAAAGACCATGACGGTAACAAAGGACATTATTAGATAACACTCTGGGGTCCAGACCCCAGAAAGTTTATACTGCAAATGAGCTGCTCAGCACCTCCCCCATGACTGGTGCTGGTCCCATCCCTTGAGTCAGCACTCAGGACCCTCAGAGAAGGTTATTCTTGTTTTCCAAGCCATTATTCACGATAAGCTGTGACCTT
Source organism: Cryptoprocta ferox (assembly GCA_028646485.1). Lineage (NCBI taxonomy): Eukaryota > Metazoa > Chordata > Mammalia > Carnivora > Eupleridae > Cryptoprocta > Cryptoprocta ferox. The sequence continues at coordinate 8,230,189 of CM053577.1, read as the reverse complement.
AGAATGACTTTGAGATATAGCAATTTAAGATGTAAAGCAATATTGATAGAGTCTAGCTAGACAGTGGTTTTTCTAACCCTCTTTGTGAAAACAATGTTTCCACTATTTCCACTCTAAATATTTCATTTCTGAAACTTCAGTCCAGCAAGAAAACACGAGACTTGTTGTGTTAATAGGTGCGCCTGAACACATACTTGGGCAATCTGAGCATCTCTTGTGAGGGATTTCACGGGTCAATGGGATATAATTTGGTTGAGGAAAAGAGAATCTCAATACCACAGCAAATGAATAAATAATTTGACAACCACAAAAGGAATGATTAGAATTTTCACCACAAGGCAAAAAAATTAGTTGTTAAAATGTGCACAGGATGGTGATAGGATCCATTTTAAATAATAATGCTGTTCACAAAAAAAATTAATCTAACATACACAGCCTGAAATATTTTCATATGCAATAACAAAAATGAAGATTATTGGCCCCTCTTGCTCCTTAGGGATTATTTGTCTGTGAGTAGCATATGAAGAAAACTTTGGAACTGAATCCATATAACAGAAAACATCTGTTTGGGTATCTTTCAATTACAATATGTTACGGGGGGGAAATGGGATTTAGAAATACCAGTCTGACATGTAAACTGGCCATTTCTGACTTAAACATTTCATAGACTCCCTTGGCAGAAACACCTATGGTGAATCCTTTAAATTTATCTCTTTGCCTTTTGAAATTCTTAAAAACAGTGGTCTCCCCACCTTCTTATGTGGTAAATAAAGTAACCAGACATACACACAAAGAATAATTGTGAGGCCAGGTTCAAAAATATTTCCCCATTAATATGTAAAAAGAGGGAGGAAATGGAAAGCCTGGATTGATAGCTGGAAAATCTTTGTCATAGAATGTGAGTCACTGATTTCAATTTTTCAGGTGGAGGCTGCAAGGAGTGAAAGAAGGAATACTCTCGTCTTCCATCTTTTAAAAACTCTGAGCTCACACTGCCTTCAGGCGCTATGCTCTCTCCTTCCCATCATGGCTCAACAAGCTCCCAGCCACACTCTCACCGGCTCCAGGCATTGGACTCCACTTTCTCAGGATCCACAGAAACTAGACTCTTCTCTGAAGTCTCCTACCATCACCAGTGATGTCCTAATGGCCAGTAGGGTGCACATGATGTGCAATGCCCTCATTTTTGGCAGTTGTTTCTCTTCCACTCCCCCCCCCCCACTTGCAGATTCATGATTAGTCCTTCACCCCTTAAATATCAGTGTGTCCTCTGTCCTCATCGTGGAAGCTATTAACACAAGTCTCACCCCACCTCTTGCATCTGACCCTACCCCTCCTGCTCCATTGGTCCAGACTTTCATCTTTTCTACCTAGACTCCCACCACCACCCCCGCACTCCCACCCCCGACACTCCACCCTAACTTCTAATCATGCCCCAGGTTGCTGCCACCCATCAGCCTACAGGGAAAATCTGGTGCGTCACTTCTCCCCTGCCTTAAAATCCTCTAGTGGCTCCCCATAGGTCCCAGTTTACTCTGCCCAACCTAGACCTTCTTGGCAAGGCCTGCCTCTGATCCTGGCTTTCCAGAAAGCCACCCTCTCTCCTGGTGTTCCTCACCATGAGCAGTGGTGACCTCAGTTACTGCCATTGGTTCAGCCTCTCCTCACTGCCTGGCACACCCCTTCACCTTCATCACCTCCTAACTCCTTCTTATTCTTTAAACCTCAGCCTCCATGCCAAATTTCTCATCATCTCTGGTAGCAGCTGTTTGTGACTTCTCTCAATTTTGAATTGATCAGCCTTCCCCAGGGTTTATCAATTTTACTCATCTTTTCAAAAAACACAACTTTTGGTTTTGGCTATTCTGCTTGGCTTTTATTTCAGCATTTTCTGCCTTTGTTTTTATTGTTTTCTTCTCCTCTCTTTGTATTTGTTTTGCTTTCCCCTTTTCTAATTTCTTGAGACAAACACTTAGCTCCCAGAATTTTTTTCAGGCTGTATCTTTTCCTAGTATAACATTCTAAGGTGAATATTTCTCTTTAAGTATTGCTTTCACTACATCCCACATGTGTTTGAAAAACATGTTTTTTTAAAAACCTATTTTCGTTGAGATTTTTCTTGACTTGTGGGTTATTAGATATTTTTCTTAATTTTTAAACATATGGTGATTTTCCAGTGACATCTTTGCTTTTGAACTGTGGTCACATTACACCCTCTGTAATTCTCACCCTTTGAAGTTGTTGATGCTTGCTTTGTGACCTCCTATGGTCTGAGTTTTTGTAATTCAATATATCCTTGAAACTAGGTATATTCTCATGTTGTCTCTTGGTGTGTCAGGTTTTTAATCATGTTTTTGAAATTTCTCATAGTCTTACAGATTTTTTGCCTGCTTGATCTATCAGTTCTGAGAGAGACACGTTATAAGATTCCAACGTGATTTTGGATACACCCAAACCTCCATCCAGTTCTTCTGGTCATTTTTTCTTTTAATATTTAAGGCCACATAATTAAATGCTTATAAATGTTGTTATTCTATATTTCAATGGGTTGAATCCCTAATCAGTAAGAAGTAACTCTTAATCTCCAGTAATTCTTTTTCTTTCATTTTTTTTAAATTTGCTTTAAGATCAAGTTTGTCTGACGTTAATACAGATTTATCAGCTTTCCTCTGGCTACTATTTACAGAGTATAATTGTTTCCACTCTTATTTTCAAACTGTTTTTATTCTTATATTTTACTTTGTGCCTTGAAAACAGAATACAATTTGGCTTCAATTTGTAATCAAGCCAGAAAATCTTTGTCTTTTAACTGAAATATTTAGTCTACTTATATTTAATATAATTATAATATATTTGACTTTAAATCTACTGTCTTACAATATGCTTTCTATTTGTGTCACTCACTCCATATTCTTTTTCTCTCTTTTATTATCTTCTTTTGGATTGACTATTTTTTATCATTCCATTTTTTCAGTCTCTTTGTTTAAAAGTTTTATACTTTTTAGTATGCTTTTAATGGTTACCTTGGAAACTACAACATGAATTCTGGACTTAACAAAGTGTTTTGATAATTGGTACTTTTACCTCCTCTAGGGTAGTGTAAAGACCTTAGAACACTTAGAGTCCTTTTAATCCCTTCCAAACTTAAAGATTTTCATGTCCTACATAGAGATAGATAGATAGATAAATAGATGATAGATAATAACACACACACATATATATATGTATCCCACAAATATTAATTATTATTCTTTTATAAAGTCCATGTCATTGGGATTTGCTTATATATTTATTTATTTATTCTTCTGCATCTCTAACCTTCCATCAAGGATTACTTTTTGCCTACTTAAAGAACTCTCCTTAACACTTCCTTCACTGACAATCTGTTGGTAACAACTCTTTCTGTTTTTGTCTGAGAATGTCTTTATTTCATCTTCATACTTGAAAGATATTTTTACTGATAGTCTATCCTGGCAGTTTCTTCTTTGTGTTTGGTTTTTCAATATTTTAAAGATATTCCACTATCTTCTGGCTTCTATCCTTTCTCCTGATAATTCAATTATCAGTGTATTTACTATACCTTTTAAAAGTAATCTTTTGGGGTCCCAGAGTAGCTCAGTCAGTTAAGCGTCCAACTCAGCTCAGGTCTTGATCTCACCATCGTGAGTTCAAGCCCCACATTAGTCTCCTTGTGAAGCCTACTTAAAAAAAAAGTAATCTTTTTCTTTCTGACAGTTTTAAGGGTTTGTCTACAATGACACTATGATATATCCTTTATATTTATCCTGACTAAGATTCCTTGGGATTTTTTTTACATATATATTAATGTTTCTTGGGGAAATTGTCAGCAATTATTTTATCAATTATTATTGATAAGTACTATAATTTTGAGCAATTATTTTATTCTTGAGGTTCTTGTTGCTACTCCTTCCAAAATTCCAACTTGGACTTTCTAATTATACCCTCTCTTTATATTGTTTTCTTATTACCTTTTACCTTTATGTGCTTCATTTTGTATTTTCCTCTAACTAATCTTATAGTTTACTAATTTTCTCTTCAACTATATCTAATTTGTTATTAAATCTATACACTGAGTTTTAATTAAGTTACTGGATTTTTAAGTTCTAGAGTTTATTTTGTTTTCATTTAAAACTGCTTTGCATTTTTTATGGTTTCCAATAATCTGCTAGATTTTTCAAACTTATCCTTTCTCTTCTTAAAAATTGTTAAGTACAGTTGCTATAGAGTCTTTCACTGATCATTCCCATATCTGATATTCTTATGGGTGTGTGTGTTATTTCTTATTTTCACTGGTTCTTCTCAGGTGAGTGTGTACCTTCAGGTGCCTAGTCTTTTGTTTTGTTGGGTTTTTTAACTGTGTGCTTGACATTGTATTTTTAAAATTTTTCGTAGAAATATTTGGAAGCCAAAATCAATTGTTACTTTTTAGATTTAATTTTAATTTGATTTTGCTACACCTTGAGGCACTATCATTTCATTATCCTTTATTCCAACTTCAGAACATAAGATTTCTTGGTCCCCCAGATGACCCAGAACTGGGCCATAGTTCATAATAGGGCTGTTTCACTTCTGTTTCACCCTTATCTCCAGGATGAACAGTTCTGCTGAGACTGAGACCAAAGCATAGCAGGTTTTATCTGGTAGACTCAGGGATCTAAATTCATGTCCCATGATCTCACAGGACTGGAAAGTGCTGCTCACTCTCTTAACCATATTTCAGATTTTCATTTGTTCCTTGGTCAAAAGCAGTCCCAGTGGCAACATCACTTCTTGGATTTTCATCTTCTCCTGAATCTTGATCCACTAATTCCTCACTATCTCATTAACTCTTTAATGCTTTTGAGAAATTTTTTAAATGTCATTTAATTGTCTGGTGGTTATTTTCAGTGAGATGGTTGGTATGAACTACCCCAGCCCTATCAACAGAATCTCTTTTGCCATGTCAAGCAATGTTATTCATCCTTCCACCCTTGCTATGCACTACAGTATCAGGTATAGTGCTGGTCTGGTGTACCATGAGGATGTGGCCCCCTGAGTGTTAAAGGTAACTGTTGTCCAATATTGGATAAAAGTCTAGCAAGAAGAAACTTACAGCTTCTTCCACCCAACTTGTGTTCCTTCCCTGGGCCCCACCCCTTTTCTGTATCACTTGTCCCTCAGCACTTTCCCTCTGCTCTCCCCTACTCTCCCTTGCTCTTCTTGCCTCCTAAAACCAGTTCATCTACAAATGACTCTTGAATCCATTCTCATTGTTTCATATTTTCCATCTTAAAAAAACTCATAAGTGATTCTTTTTCTGTATGGATTCAAATGACTCTTAATTTCTTTTTCTAGAAAAGAAAGTTCCAATTGCATTAAACTAAGAAAGACTTTGAGAAACAATGTTAAATGAGTGATTCATCATGCTGACATTAACTGGGAGGATGTCCAAAGCACACAGAAGAGTAAATACACTTAGAAAGATGATTTTTATGTTTAAAATCATAATAATCACGTTTCCCATGTCCTCTTTGTTGAGGCTTAAAGTGTCAGGCTAAAAATAATTAAGCTTTACATTCAATACAAAAATGTATTCAGAAACTGTCATGTCTCAACTTCGTCTTTATTTTCATGGCTTTATAGCCAGGACTGGCCTATCATAAAAGATAAGACACTTCATTGTAAATATCTCCATTCCTTACCTCCTCACTTGCTCAGCGACCTTCTCAATGGAGTATCTGTAAACTCCATTCTCATAAAAGCCCAAAAGGATGCAAAACACACAAGATTGAGTTTATTAAAATAAAACCCAAAACAAAATCCCTACATTCTTCTCTTTTAGATCTATTCAAAAGAACCAATAGCCTTCACTCCCACAAACTGCCACAGTATTTTCATTCCAATGAAAACAAACAAGCTTTAACTGAAAAACCTTAAAGTCCATGGCAAACAATAAGTCAGGTAATTTTCCTCCATAGAGACACATACTTGTAAATAAAGAGGCCAAGCAGTAAAACAACCTCAGTAAAATGAGCTGTTTGCCATGGACTTGTGTATGTGTATAGATAGAGGGGTAGAGAGAGATGGAGACAGAGACAGACATACAGAGATGAGATGGGGGAAGGAAAAGCAATAAAGCAAATACATTGAAGTGTTAAATTGGGGAATCTGGCTGATCTATGGAATTTTTTGTACTATTCTTGCAACTTCTCTATAAATCACAAATCATTTCAAGAAAGAAAGTAAAAACAATACCAAAAGCAACAACAAAAGATTCTAAGGCTTTGCTTTCAATTTGTGAGCTGGACACACCCAATCTCCACTCTCTAGCTCCTTTTTAAATAAGTCACCACAAACAGCATCACAACCTCAGGCAAGTTACAAAGCAAGTTGCCTGTGTTACAGGCTTCCTTTATATCATTATCGTCATTGTCCTTCCTGAAGTCTTCTCCTGTCGCCATGATCATACTTGGGTATTTTTCAAGTGTCTGTCAGTAGGAAGTGAACAAATCGTCTTTCCAGGTAGGGAGCTTCTGTACCTGCTCCAACTACAAAGAAAAAGAAGTTGAGAATTGACAGTTATTTTGTAAAAGAAAAACCAAATCTCCTGAGAGCTCACTAGAAGACAAGGTATGTGTTAACCTCTCATTAATGTTCGATGGATAGATGTCAAGGGATGAAAAACAAAAACGAAACATGCATATATACCTAAAATGTCACAAAACATACAGATGTGTCCATACTGTGGCTTGGATGCTGTCCCCTCTGGCCTGATCTCGCTGAAGTCTGGGATCTTTTACCAGCTCCACATCCTGATTCTGCTCTGTCCTGCAGCCACATTCAGGTCCATGCTGGTCTGCTCCCTTTAGACCATGGGAACTTTAGACACCTATCCTAACTCCAGAGAAAGTTTGATTTCCTTACTTGAAAATTCTCACATTTTAGTGTTTAATGCACAAAAACCTCTTAGCCTCAATTACAGAGACTTCATAAACTTATTTTTGCCCCAGTTCTTTCTACGGCACAAATTCATCAACTACGTGACTTGATGGAGGTGGAATTGCCTCCAAGTCAAACACACTCAACAAAACGCAAGACACTTGCTAATCCCTCTCGAGGTGGGTGGAGGGGTTATAGACCCTCCTGGATTCAGAAAGGAAAAACCATATCCTCCACGCTGAAGGCTCTCTGCAAGATTATTCCTTATTTCTCACATTAATTCTTTGCTTACTTTCTGTCTTTCCTATGGCTGTGGTTAAAACAGCCATTCGCTAAATATTTGCCTTATTGGACCTTTGAGATTTCATACTTTATTTACTTATATATGTAGCTTTTTATATAATGAATAAAAAATTTAATGAGCACCTACAAAGTGAAGGTCATTGTACTAATGACCCACAGGAGTCACTGGGGAGTTCAAACTATCTTGGAGGATATGACATAAATGTGTGAAAAAGTAATGAATAATTTATGAAAGCCTATGATCTAGGAGCATCCACTTCTTTGAAAGGAGCAGGCTGTGAAGACAAGGCAGCTCTATGGGCAGAATTCCAGACACTGTCACCCCAGTGTGGGAAAGGTTTCCAGCCAAATTTCCTTATGCTCTTCAAATCACAGCACACAGGTTACTACCTACAGCACGTTCCTCCCAAAGACACAGTGCACGGTGCTAGGCCCGCTCAAAATGGGTCAGACTCCGTTAGTAGGTCAGGAGGGATATCGGAGCCCATGCAGTGCATGGGAAGTGGGGGAGGGGGTCTCTGAACTCCTGGAACAGCCCAGGGAGGCCCCTCACATGTCCACCGCCATCTGTGTGCCATGCTTTCCAACCACTGGGTGGGGCAGATGAAGGAGGAGTAACTCATAGCCTCCCAGGTTGGTATAGACTCCAGATAAGGTGCCACACTCGCTATTGTGTTTTCTTCACTCTTGTCCCCACCAAAAGAAGCAACTGATGCCAGCCTGAGGCTGCCATTGCCTCTAGTGTCCCCACAGTGCCATGCTACCTGGCTGTCGGGCTGGCCTGACGGCCCTGCCCAAGCTTCCATGCCCACTGTGGGCACATCCTCAGGCCTAGACCCCCAGCCGGACCTCAGAGCACTGTGAGTAGCACACCAAGCTGTGGTCAATACAGTCCATCCTTCTGGAAGAGCCTGCTGTCACCAAGTCACTCATTCCTCTCTTAGGATGAGTCTTTGCTGAGGACTTTTCCTGATCCCCCAGGGAGCTTGCCTTGCTGGACTCCAGACCTATCCAAACATTGACTCCTGAATAGAAACAGCTAAGACTCCAAAGGGACCCCCTGCCTCACAGGCATTGGCAACAGCTCGTGACCTAGCCCTTGACCAGAAACCACGGAGAGGCCGGCTGTGAGCATCAGGCACACCGCCACAGGGCTCATGTTAGAGAGGGCTAGGACAAAGATATGTCTAGAGGAGCTCAGATTCATGTTCCTGTTGAAGAATCTCTTAGCCCAGATTATTTCTTGGGCAAAGGGGTCCCATGGCAAAACTTACACCAAGCTGATTAAATTTCCCACTGTGTCAAGACCTGGGCATGAGCTCCCCGAGCCACGAGCCAGGCCGGAACTCTGGGAAGGAGAGAATTGAGCAAATACACAAAGACTCGAGATGCTCCCACCCTGTCAGGTAGGGCATTCCTGGGCCCGACCATGGCTCAGGCGGGCAGGACATCGGAGCAAACACGCAGATGTGGAGGTCCGGATCTGCTGACCCAGGCTCCGAGTTTGCCCCGGGGAGTGCCAGCGAGGCAGCTCCTGAGTGTGCATTTATGAGGCTGCCTTCCCAGTCTCAGATCATCTCTTTGGGGGCCTTCTTGGCCCCAGGCTGGAGCAGAAGGCAGGGAGCCAGTGCTCCCAGTCAGAGGAAGCCTGTTAAAGACCTTCAGGAGGGCGCCAGACTCCTTTGCGCGGTTTTTTTTTTCCTTTAGGAAAGCAGACTCTCCTGGAATAACTAAGCCAACATGAGCTCCTGCTCCACCCTCCCGAGTCTGGCCAGGCGTCCCAAGCCCTGTGCCCATAGCTCTCCCCTTGACCATTACCTCATCCCCAAACACTGTGAGCCAGGCCTCCTGAGCAAGCGTGGCAGGATCAGAAAGGAAAGGCAAAGTTTCTGGAACAGGGAAAAGACTTCACATGACAAGGGCACTCCCTTCCCTCATGGGCCCCTCCAGGACACTTTGCCCTGCAGCATGAGGACCCTCCCACCGTACCTCCCGGACAGCAGCACAGCTATACTGAGACACCACAATAGGGAGCCCCAGCCTGGGTGCACCAGTGTGACCCAGGGAACATGTTCATTACACAGAGGCTCAAACACCCTACTCACTGCCCGACCTACTGCATCTTAATCTCCAGCTGGGGGCTTGGAGTGGAGAAGAAGGCATGCCCCATTTTCAGAAGCCCCTTGAATGACTTTTAGAAGCTCCCATATCTTCCTGGTGAAAGGCCTCTGCGCTGTGGTGTATAAAGTCTGCAGAATGTGAGCAGACACACCACCCCCGCCCTCACAGAACTCTCGAGCCTTCTCCTGACTCCTGTCCACACCACCTCATGCAGAATGAGGCTTCTGAGAAGATGAGAAATGGCAGAGAGGTGGGGAGGGGGAACACAGGGCTTCACCCCGCTGTGGGCCCACAAACGGCACAGGACAAGTGTGATCTGGAGGCTACTGCCAAGGAGGTAGAGCCACGAGGCCAGAGTTGCAGTGAGTGATGAGGCTTCTTTAAGGTTGGAAGAAGGACCCAGGAAGCTTCCAAGGTTGAGGACCCTCTCTCTGGGAGAAAGGTTATCAGCTATACAGGCTGCCAGGGCCCATCCCAGCAGGTCCACAGGCTGTACCAGACTTCATTATCAGTGACACACGCTCCCAGGCACACAGCACCAGGACCCTGAAGTCTCAAGATTCACTTACTCAGCCCAGCCCAGGCCTGCCTCTCCCTGCTCACCTGCCCCCACCTCCACCACCACCACCAGGACCAGGCACTGAGGCTGCCGCCCCACTGCAAGCAGGTTGTTTTCCATGATTGGCCACACTCCATCTGAGCTGCTGAGAGTCCTGGGGTCCTGAGAGGAAACAAGGGACTGCTGGGGCCAGCCTGTCCTGAAGCCCTCTTTCTGCTCCTTCTAGCCATTATTAACAGACTAATCCTAAATCTTCTGCTCCTTCTGGGACCATGAATGCTCCTCCCCTCCACAAAGAGGTAAAACCAATCATGGTCCGAAGGGGGAAAGTCTTATTCTGGACACATAAACAGACAAATCTAATAATTCAGAGTTTGTGTCAGATCCCACAGAGACTCAAATCATAGCTTTTGCTTGCAGGCTTTTGCATGTACTAACCCCCCAAAGACTCACAGCGACACTTGGTGGTGGACACAACCATCATTCTATCCATAGAAAAGGAAACGAGGGCTCGAGACTCAGCTGTTACAGGGTCTATGAAATTCCACCTCATAACATTGTTTGGAAAGTAGATGAGATGGGGAGAGAGAGATGAACAGGTGGCGCACAGGGGATTTTAAGAGCAGAGACACTAGGATGCCTGGATGTCTCAGTCAGTTAAGCGTCTGGTTTCAGCTCAGGTCATGATCTCATAGTTCATGGGTTTGAGCCCCATGTTGGGCTCTGTACTGACAGTGTGGAGCCTGCTTGGGATTCTCTCTCTCTCTCTCTCTCTCTCTCTCTCTCTCTCTCAGTCTCTCCCCCTTTCTCTCCTTCTCTCTCTCAATAAATGGGGGGAAAAAAGAACAGAGAAACTATTCTACAGGATACTGTGGTGTATACATTTGTCCAAACCCATGAAACTATAGGACATGGAGAGTGAACCCTAATGTAAACTTTGGACTTTGTTAATAATAATATATCAATATGGGCTCATCACTTGTAACAGATGGACCACACACTATTGCAAGATTTTAATAATACAGGAAACTGTGGGGAGAGGTGATACATGGGGAACTGGTACTTCATGCTCCACCTTTCTACAAACCTAAACATGCTCTAAAACATAAAACTTAGTTTTTTTAAGTTAAATGAGGTAACATGCTTAAAGCATTTGCAAAGTGCCTGACATATTACCTGCTATAGTTATCATCATTTTCTGTATCTGGAACCCAGGTGGATCAGAAAAGCCCGCCCCCTAAAAAAATCTAAACACTAAAATAAATAAATAAACAGCAACAACAAAAACAGACACAGACTCATAAACACGGAGGGCAAACTGGTGGTTGCCAGAGGGGAGGGGACTGGAGGGCTAGGCAAAATAGGTGAAGAGGATTGAGAGGTTTTATATCCTCTAGTTATAAAGCAAATAAGTCACAGCATAGTAACAATATTGTAACAACTGGCGACAGATGGTAGTTACACTTCTTGCGGTGAGCAGTGTGCAATGTATCTAATCGTGGAATTGCCATGTTGTACACCTGAAACTATATAACATTATATGCCAACTATACTTCAATTAAAATAAAACATAAATAAATAAACAGAATAAAAATTAATTATATCTTTTATTTAAGAAAAAAGAACAGTCCCACTCAGACTCTGTAGGCGATTAGAGTATTTCCTTGGGTCTACTATCTTTGGGAGAAGCCTTCCCTTTAGATACTGCTGAAATTATGTGTCTGTGGCAGCAAATTTATAAAACTGCCAAATATTCACCAGACCCTCATCTTCCCTGCCTACCAGCCATGCTGCTCGGTGAGAAGGTGACATCTAAGCCCCAGCAATAGAAAAGCTTTGCTTAGAGTCACTGTCCCGCTGTCCAACCTGAAATGCCCTCTCCTGGCTTTATATCCTTGTGTTTTTAAAGATACGGCCTTAATTAGGGTTCTCCACAGATACAGAACTGATAGGATATATATGTTAAGAGACTTATTTTAAGGAATTGGCTCAGGGCGCCTGGGTGCCTCAGTGGGTTAAGCGTTCCACTTCAGCTCAGGTCGTGATCTCACGATTTGTGAGTTTGAGCCCCGCGTCGGGCTCTGTGCTGAGGGCTCAGAGCCTGGAGCCTGCTTCAAATTCTGTGTCTCCCTCTCTCTCTCTGCCCCTTTCCCGCTCACATTCTGTCTCTCTCTATCTCTTTTAACAATAAATAAATATTTAAAAATTTTTTAAGGAATTGGCTCATCGATTGTGGGGGCTGATGAGCCTGAAATTTGTGGGGCAGACTGGTAGTCTGGAAACTCAGGCAGGGTTCCATGTTATAGTCTTGAGGCAGAATTCCTTCCTCTTGGGGAAACTTCAGGTTTTGTTCTTGCACTTATAAAGCCTTCAACTGATTGGTTGAGACCCACCCACATTACAGAGGGTAGTCCCCTTTACTGAAAAGTTTACCCTAGATGTGACTCACATGTACGAAATACCTGACAGCAACATCTAGACTAATGTTTGGCACAACAACCGGGCATCATAGTCTGGCTAAGCTGACATGAAATTTAACTACCACAAACTACTTTTCTAAACAAACAAGACAGAAAAGGGTGTGTTTGGAAAATATTTATATTTCGAATGCTTTTGAACAAATGTACCTCAAAACCTTGACATCTGACCTGCCAGGCTGATATGTGGACTCTTTGGTTCCCCCTCTTGGCTACCTCTGGAGAAAAGGACTTTGTCCCTTACGTGGCCTGCCACACCACACGTGCATGGGGATTTGAAAGTAGAGGATGCAGAGCCCAGTTTAAGAACCCGCTCATGAAGCTTGCCTGTATGCATTACGTTGGACATTCCTTGTAGCCACCAATCAGAGCTCTGTCCTGTTGTCACCAGGTGACCTAATACCAGAAACTCTTCCCAACCAGACCCTGAGGAGATAAAATGCCCTCACCTTAGGTGGGAAGAGAGATGAGGTCAATCCCAGCACCAGAGGGCCACATAACACTAGCTGAGACATGGTTATTCCTAACAAGCACTTGTCCCTGAAACTCACAGCACTGATAAAGCAGGACAGAGAATGCCATTCCCTCCCTGTTCCCCCTGTGAGCCTCTACAGACATCCCGACAGGAAGCCAAGCTAGAACCATGGAGAAATAAGTTTAGGTCATTTTATTCTAATGTTCTTTGCACTGTGCTCATGAAGAAGTTTGAGGAATATGGAGTTGCTGGAACATGGCCTGGGGGGTAGGTGGGAATCTAGGAGGCCATCACTATGCAAACATTTTGAGAATGCTCAGCCAAGAAGGAGCATCTTCATTTATGGGCCCATCCCTAGGTGGACAACTGAATGAGCAAAGACAATGCCAGAGACTGTTCCCAGGGGACCAAAATTGATCAGGGGGTCCCACCACTAACAGAAGCTGCCCTCTCAGCCTCAGGCAGGCTAGCATCCCTTCTCCCCAAGACAATAGGCTCCTTCCCAGAGGAAGGCTCTGCTTGGTGGCCCTGAAGGACCCTCCATCAGAGTGATGGCTCTTTGGACTTGAACAGGTCTTGTTGGGCCAGACACCACTTACTGCTCCTGTCCCATGGAGGGGTGGGAACACCCTGCTGTGGGCACTGAGCCTGCTCTGGGTGCAAATCCACATACTGACAGCCAGAGAACGCCAGCCATGAGCATCCAAAGAATCCAGGTGGAGTAAGAGCCCATATTGCCCATCCTTCAAAAGGTGGAAAATGGGAGCTCTTGGGCCAAGTTAACCAGAGAGATTAACCTTTCTGAGCACATTTCCTCAGCTGCCTGCCTACTTCAGTGAGGTCTGGAAGGCCAGGCAAGCAGTGTATGCATGGGAAGTGATTTGGGAGAGAACCTTGAAACTAATGCAGGCAATGCAGGCCATCAATATATTGTCAACTAGACAGGGTAGGTTTAGGTTAACTGGGTAAATTGTTCCCTAAAGAGAAAAACTCAACTGAGATAATCATCTTAGAGCATAAAAGCTATCTGGGCATGCAGTTGGCACATTTTTCAGATATTCTTGGTGCTGTTAAGAAGCGCTCTGCCAAAGCTGATCCACTCCTCCCCAGCTTGCTCTCTGTAAGCTATTTAAAATTTTTTTAATGTTTATTTATTTTTGAGAGAGAGACAGAGCACGAGCAGGGGAGAGACAGAGAGAGAGGGAGGCACAGAATCTGAAGCAGGATCCAGTCTCCAAGCTGCCAGCACAGAGCCTGACACGGGCTCAAACTCACTGTGATATCATGACCTGAGCTGAAGTCAGACACTTAACTGACTGAGCCACCCAGGTGCCCCTAAGCTATTTTATAAATTCCTCTCCTCTGCTAAACCAGCTGCCTTTCTCCTTCAGCCACTTCTTCTGAAGATGTGTTTAAATCTCCTGCCACTGTTTTCTCCTCTCTGGCATTCTTTGTACGTAAAGGTTTGCAGGCTTTTCCTATCCTTTTACAAGGGCTTCATTGAAAGAGGGGTATATTCATGCAGTTCATCTGCCATAAAGTATCACATTGCTGTGTTATACCTGATTTCTGATTCCATGGTATAGGTTTGATTATTGCATGGATTTTCAGGGAATTTCTGCTGGTGCGAGTGAGAGTGATTTCAGGAACCATTGTATAACCAAGACAGGAACCATCTGCATTCTCTCAGCCAGGAGAAGATGGCTCCAGAAAATGCCGGTCTCTAATGACATAGTCAAGAGGGTCTTACCTCTACAGCAAGCAGGCAGTGCTACAGGAGTTAGAGGCCATTAACCCTGCCACTCAGTAAAACACCTCTGCCAGTCATTCCTGCCCGGTCCCTTACTCCACCATCACTGGTGCAGACAAGCACTTTCCCCCGGAACCCCTTTTCCTCATTTATTGGTTGTTCCATTGATTCCATTAACATTTACCAAGCACCCCCTACGTGCTGGCAATCGTGCCATGGATAGTGGGTACAAAAATAGGATAAGATAGGATATTTGCTACCAAAGAATGAACATTGTAGCTGGAGAGACAGACAAATTAACACATAGTTCGGTCCTTGTGGTAGCATAGTGGTTGGAAATTTCTACCTGGAGTGGCCGAGGAGCCTTCAAAGAGAAGTGTCTTTGAAGAATGAGTCAGACTGAACCAGGCAGGGAAAGCAAAGTAATAGTGAACAGAGACGGGGGTAGAAAACGCCAAAGACCCCTGAGAGAAGCTCATATCACTGTGGTGTGAATTACAGTGCATAGTTTAATAAGATATCTCCAGTGAGAAACAGTGCTGGAGGCTTCAGAAGTAGAATAGGTACATATCAATAAACACAATGTGTAGAAACAGAAAACCATAAACTCCACATTCTTACGTTCAGTTTCGGTTATGAATATAGTCGAAAGCAAAGGCCACAAGTTTCAACAGAACTTGAGAGAATGACAGAGCTGTTGTCACAAGTATTTTGAAAATACACTGAAGTACTGAACTTGCCAGTGCATCTTATTATGAAGTTATCACAGAAGGTGAAAACATTTACAAGTCAAACACTTCAAAGACACTCCAGGAAATAAATGCTAACCAGTTGGACAAATTCTTATTCTGCATAGTGTCAAGCTGAATCTAGGCTGATTTGTTTGCTGGAAATTCTCCTGTGACAATCCATTTGTAAAATCTAAAAGCCTTATCATCATCTCTTCTGGAATGTAACCCTTAACCTCTAGGCTATGCTTGCCTTGCATAGTTCTTATGGAGAACTGCTTTTACTTTCTATTATGTTTGTCTAGCAAATTGTATTTGTTATAGGATATTTATCGTAGAGCATACAATAGTTTACTCATCCAAATTATAATGTGCACATCAGTGCTGTGGTAATTAGATCACTCTCATGACCTCACTAATTTTATTCTGGAAAGTTCATCTGTATATAATTGGCTCGACTTTACTTATGCATCAGAAACTACTAGGAGTCTATGTTGGTTTTCAGTCTACAGGCTTATTTGAGAAGTAGACTGGACTCTGATCAGGGTCATTCCTTTGAAAAAAATGCAAAGTGAGTTTTGCACAACACAAATATGTAAAAAGTTCAGATGAGGAAGGTCAAAGGCTAATTTAACAAGAAACTCTGAATTACATAGGCTTCTTCCTAACTGAGACCTTCTATTTATACATTGTTCAGCTCTGCCCAACTCTCTTGACAGGTGCTTGCTCAGGCCTTAGCTGCATGAGGAATAACCTTACTGTGGGAAGGGAGTTGTTTCTGCTCAGCCAGAGAAAAGAAGGTGAAAGTTCTTTGCATCACGAAGCAACACACCCATCTTGTTACTGCTAGATTCCCAACACCTGTAGCAGTGACTGGCACAGTGGAAGGTGTGCAATAAATATTTGTTGATTGAATAAACCTGAATGAATAAACTAATTCCAACCTTCATTACCTGTGGCATGTATTGAACTGTAGAAAATGTCTTGGTTTCTTTCTATTCCATGATACACATAACCCCAGCCTACCATGTTGAAGAAAGCATTGTAGAATGGAATTACCATCTCACTGGAGAAAGTGGAAACATAACTTATATAATCAAAAATACCACCAGTTATAACCATTCATCTCCCTCATTTTACTAATAATAATGAACAACCCCAGAGAGAAGACATGGTTGCCTATGGCTTTTTTTTCTCCACTCATGGAACACTTGCTGTGAAGCAGACACTAGGTCAAATGCTGGGACTGGCAGAGGACAGACAAAGCCCCGCCCTCATAGAGCTCACTGCCCAGTGAGGACAGAGGTTTTCAAGCACTGGTCCTCAAACCAGGCCAGGCCACGCACACTAGGATCCCCTGGAAGTCTTAGTAAAAGTAGAGAGTAGGGGCACCCAGGAGGCTCAGTTCACTGAGGGTCTGACTCTTGATTTCAGCTCGGGTTGTGATCCCAGAGTGACGGGAGCTGAACGTGGAGTCTGCTTAAGATTCTCTCTTTCTCCCTCCTTCCCTCTCTCTCTCTCTCTCTACCCCTCTCCTGGGCTTGCACTCACTCGCTCTTTCTCAAATAAAATTTTAAAAGAAAGTAGAGAGTATCCATCAATGAATGCCAAAGGTAGTGAAAGATGGTGGTCAAGATTACAGGAACTAATACTGTCTCAATGTCTCTCTCTCTCTACAAGATACTTATTAATTACAAAGTTATAAGATATTTATTAATTTACAAAATAAATCACTTTACAGTTGAGAAACCTGGCAGGGACCACCTTACCCAATAACCAAAGTTGCCAATGCCAGGGATGGAGCTAGTCAATTGCAGGGGCCTCTAGACTTGATGCATAGAGAAAGACACATCATCACTCCTGTGGGATGATGGATGGCCCAGAGAGCATAACCCGAATCCAGTCATGAGGAATCATCAGACACACCCAAACTGAGGGACATGTTGCAAAATCACTGACCTGTACTCTTTAAAAATACCAACATTGTGAAAAGTAAACAAAGCCCTAGGAACTGTTCCAGGTTAAGAGAGGCTAACGAGATATGGCAATGGAATGCAAGGCCTTGGATTTACCTTTTCTGTAAAGAATATTGTTGGACCATTGGAAAAATCTGAATAAAATTTTTAAATTAAACAATAGTATTGTATTGGTGTTAATTTTCTGGTTTTGATTATTATATTGTGTATTTATGAGATAAGTCTTATATTTTAGGAAACAGGGATATTTAAGGGTAAATAGGCATCATGTCTCATGTCTGTAACTTTCTCTTAAATGGTTCATAAAAAACTTAAACATGCATAAGCATATATGTGTGCGTGTGTGTGTGTGTGTTGAGAGAATGCAAACACTTAGGTCACCTAGGTGAGGTTATTCAGGAATTCTTCATATAATTCTTACATTTTTTTCTGTGACTTTTAAATTATTGTCTATTTTTTAAATTTAAATAGATATACTTGGGCTCTCCCCTGGGAAATTTTGATTCAGTAAACTTGGGATGAGTCTAGGTGGTTTTATTTTTAACAAGCACCCAGATAATTCTGGTGCAGCTTGCCTAGAAAGGGATTTGGGAAACAGCATGCACTGAGAATTGCCTAGAATCACATAGCTATTCAGGGACCAAGCAAGACCAGACTATATCTTCCCTTCCCATCCAGGCCTCCTTCCACTATATTATATAGTTCACTAAATTAAAATTAGGCACACATTTAAGATTATTTCAGCCAATAGGCATCAACAACACATTGCTCTCTCAAGGCTCTCTCCTTGAAAATGGCTCCTGTGGGAATGGTGGGCAGTGAGTATATTCCAAAGGCAGAACAGGAGGTGAGGAGCTTCTGATTGCCTGGGTCCAGCTCACAGGTCAACCAGCAGTCACGCCCTCCTAATGATCTTCTCCAACAGGGGGTCAGAACTCATGGCCGCAGACAGCTATCTTATTCACTGCAATGAAAAATAGACACAAAATCAGGGGTCATGATACCCTCATTGACGTCCATGAGGTCACACTAGCCTGAAACAACAGTTATTTTCCCAGTGATCTGTGGGGTAAAGGCTGTCTGCATGTGTGTGTGTGTGTGTGTGTACCACAAATTCTTGCATTCAGAAACATCACTATGTACTAGGCTTGTACAAAGAAAGAGCACCCTACCAAGCACCTTGTTGGCCCCCAAATTCTCAGGTTCACATTTCATTAAAAAAAAAAAAAGAAAGAAAAGAAAAAGAAAAAGAAAAAGATTGGAGTCTTATCAACCCAGGAGGACTCTACCTCCATCTGTATAAAATATTATTCAAAGATCATTAGACTCTTCAATTCTTAGAATGGAAGGTTCTTTCTAAAAGAAACTGGCTCCAAACCTCACCCAGTTTTATAAACAGATAGAACTGTTCTGGGAATTGATAACCTTCTCAGTCTTGGTGTTGAGTAGAAGACAAGAGTTCTAATATCAACCCTGCCCAGTATGATCTCAAATGCAATTTCCCAGAAAGAAACATAAACTAGCCATTGACAAACTAATAGGATTTTTTCTTCATCCTAAAAAAAAAAAAAGAGTATGATTGTTTTTGAATCTGGATATCCTCACCAGTCCAGGGTGAGTGATTCAAATTCTGTGAAGTCGATTTATGTTCAGTGATGACAAGTGAAGACGACAATGGTTATTTGAAGAAGTAGAAAAGAAACAAGTGATTTCCCTCGGGAGCAAGGAAGCAAGATGACAAGGTGGGGAGTTGTTATTTCCCCATGAGCAGGCACTTTCCTTTTAAAGACCAGAGGAGGAAGAAGAGCAGCTTCCCATTGCCTCATCTACGGAAATGGGAGGCACCTGATTGGTCTGGGAGATCAAGAAATGGGTGCTTCTGGTGCAGGAGGGAGACAGTGCAGCCACCAGCATGCTTCCCCTGCCTCATTCCACTCCTCCTCTGATCCAAAAAACCTCTGATGCATGGAAAAAGCAGAGGAACAGGGTCAGAAACTTGCTGAAGTGACTGAGTTGTAAGTTTAGTTGAGAAAAACCTCAGCTCATCGTGCATGCATTACAGAAAGTGCAGGAACTAAGGACTTGGCAGGAGCCAATGCACAAACAGAGCAATTACCCCAGAAGACTGGGTGAAAGCACCCCAGTCTGGAGTGACCTCCCACTGCACCCAGTGAGGACTGGGGACCCTGCATGGACCCGTGACCTGACCTTCAGGATCTTGTAGGCATCAGTGTAGAGATGGCCACTCTTAGACACACACCCTAAAGCCCTGCATGAAGTCATTGCTATTATTCTTGTTTTCAAAGGGAAAATTCCCTCTCTAGAGTGGGGATCTTTGCCAAATTGCTTAGTTACCAAGTGTGTGTTTGCAGTTGTATTTACAAACTCAGTCCTTCCCTTCCCTTCCCTGTTTTAATCACCAGAAACCTTATTGGTTTACTTCCCGGGCCTGGCTTTGAGATCAGGCTGCCAGAGGCACTCCTGAGTAAGATCTGCACCAGGAAAGCTTTTCTTCTCTCACAGGCCACTGTTTTGTTCAGCAGGCGAGTTAACTTCTCTCAAACTGGGCTCGATCTCCTCACTCCCTCCATCTCACCAACAGACTCATATTGAGCACCTACTATGTATCGGACACTCTGCTATGCATTTAGGGGATACCTAGACAACGTGGAGCAAGTTCTTGCTACATGCGAGGCTTGGTTCCAGTGACTTGATGTATCTTAATTTACTTAATCCTTACAATTACCCTATAGAGGAGATATTAATACCTCCATTTTACAGAAGAGCAAATGCAGGCACAGAGTACTTTAGTAACATGAGCACTGTCACATTGTTACTAAGTGTTGGAGGCAAGGCTTGACCCAGGAATCCTGACTGCAGAGCTCTCACTCCCAACCCCTGCGCTACAATGAGACCTCGCAGTCCAGTAGAAGAACACACCTGTAGTTCACCAGTGCAGAGCAGTGTGTCAGGTGCCGCCCTAGTATGGACTCAGGGAACCGTGGGGCACAGGTCCGACTTTACCCAAAATCCTCTGCATTGTAGAAACCATGTTTCCAGTTTGTGTCACTGGCCTTTAAGCCCCAGAACCATCATGGCGGCATCCCAGACATGCCTCAGGGCTCCAGACTAGCTTATGGAATAAAGTGGTGAGTGCATGAGAAATGGCCTCCGCTCTGGGTGCTGTGTGGACATCAACATTCACTTGGACAGCACTTGCTTTCCAAATGAAAGCTGTGCCATGCCATCTAGCAGAGATACCTTGAAGGACATAGCCCCAGACACCCCATTGCCCCTGAGAAGATTTCTGACTCCCTGCTAAGTGGCTATGTGGGGTCCTGGGAGTTAGGGGAGCAGCAGGAGAGTCTGGTGGGGATGCTCAGGGTAGCAGCCCCCCCTCCAAAAAAAACAAACAATAAAAGGTGGAGAGAAGGGGCACCTGGATGGCTCAGTCTGTTAAATATCTGACTTCGGCTCAGGTCATGTACAGACAGCATGGATCCTGGAGCCCATTGCAGTTCTGTGTCTCCCTCTCTCTGCCCCTCCCCTGTTCATGTTCTCTCTCTCTCTTTCTCTTTCTCTCTCTCAAAAATAAATAAATAAACATTTAAATTTTTTTAAAGAGGTGGAGAGCAAACAAAGTAAAATTAAAATAAATTCTTAATTTAGCTAAAGCTCAGTCCCATCTGTAGTCATCTGAGATTCTTCTAATTTTGTTAGCTTATCTTGTTTTAATCTCATTTCATCATTTATTTTCAGACTGTCTGCTGGGGGCTGTGCAAATTCTATCTCCAGAGCCAGGAATCACAGAATTCCAAGTTAGAAAGGATATTTGAGATCATTTGGTACAGCTCTCCCATTTTATGGATGATGACACAAAGGCCCAAGGAGGTTTGGTGACAAATTCAAGGTCACTCTTCTACCAAAATAGAGCAGGAATTAAAATACCTCTGCTGTCTTATAGTCTAAACAAACCTCTATTTCCCAAACACTCAGGAATCTATTGCCTAACATCATGGCTATTTCTGTAGTAAACATAATATGCCCAGAGACAGATTTTTGAAAATTCTATACTCGGTTCAGTGGTTTTAATCAAAATGTCCCATTCTCTACTGCCTTCCTAGTAATGGTTTATTAATTGTTTCTGTGACTCTTTCAATCTTGGGTATTTTTTAGTGCCTCTTATTATCATTTTATCATAAAAGAGTCCCATCTATTTCTAAATGCATCTACTGTCATTGACAGGGTCTACTGCCAACCATCCTATGACTGGGTGGTCCCACAGCACCACCACTGGACTGCAGCAGGTGTCAAGAGGTCATGTGGCGCCAACTTTTATAGTGATTTGACTAAAGAGCTGAATTGGCAGGAGAATAAATATGATCACACATTCTTCATTAGCCTTCCTTGTTCATTGCTAAGAATAACGTTGAAATACAATCATCTAGGTTAGGAAGTTGCCTGTGAGTGAATGCTTGGCATCCCCCTTTTGACGGCTCCTCTCCCAGCATTCACAGATGGTGTGTGATCTTCTACTTCACTGACTAATCATGAATAATACGGCAAAGCAAGTGCTGTCCAACTAGAGAGAGATCTGAGGACATGACGATGTAGAGTCTCCCACTGCCGACAATTCCAAAGGACGTTATCCCATCACTGCGGCTCTTCATTAAGAGGTACGGAAACAGCCTGTAGCCCAGGGTTTCTGGAAAGGGAGTTCCAGAAACCTTGTGATTGGCTGCAAATGTCTGTGTCTTCTATTTTTTTATTGTCTATTTATTTATTTTGAGAGAGAGATAGAGAAAGCGCAAGCAGGGTAGGGGCAGAGAGAGAGGGAGAGAGAGAATACCAAGCAGGCTCCATGCTGTTAGTGCAGAGCCCAATTCGGGGCTCGAGCCCACTAACCATGATGCCATGCCTGACCTGAGCTGAAATCAAGAGGTGGCTGTTTAACTAGCTGAGCCACCCAGGCACCCCTGTGTCTGTCTATTTTTAATAAACTTTTCAAAGATATATGTGACCCTCGAATATTTTTAACTCAACTGTGGGAGAGGATGAGAAACCATGGAAGTATGTTAAAAGACAAGTGCAGCCCAGTTTCTCAGATCTCTCCAGTGACAGAGTGGAGAACAGCCCTCAGGGGACGGTGGTTGGATGCAGGAAACCCATGACAAAGGTAATGAGGGGATTCAGGAGTGGAAGGGTGAGTGCCCAGCCTCACACAGCCTGTAGGGTGGAGAGCAGGGGCAAAACCATGAGATTTGGGGAGCTACGTAGGAGAGTTTAGAAACTGACTGGATGTGGGATGGGAGAGACAGACAAGAATCTGGCATGACCCCCTAGGTTTCCAGCCTGGGCAAGGCACATGACAGTGTCACCAAATGAAGCAGGATTATAGCAGGAGAAGAAACTATTTTGGAGTGAAGATGATGGACTCAGCTTTAGACACTTTGCACTTCACTTTTCTATGTGGAAAGTTGCTCCAAGATGGTTAAAATGCATCCAATGCTTGG
This sequence comes from Cryptoprocta ferox, assembly GCA_028646485.1. NCBI lineage: Eukaryota > Metazoa > Chordata > Mammalia > Carnivora > Eupleridae > Cryptoprocta > Cryptoprocta ferox. Next base: position 8,207,348 of record CM053577.1, on the reverse strand, counting down.
GGTAAGGGGAGAGGATCAGGGATATAGTCAGAAAATGCCATTAACATTTATTTAGATACCAGTTAAAATGACAGAAGTAAGATCATCTAGGGAGGAAACATGGCAGGATAATAGAGAGAGGTGGGAGCCAAAAGCCTGTGACACACCAACATTTGAAGAGCAGAGAGAAGAGGGGGCCATGAAGGAGATGCAGGAGGAAACAGCCCCAGAGGCTGAAGCAAGATCATCAGGACACAAAGAAGTGGCTCCTGTAAGACAAGGACTGGAAACTATTCATTGGATTTTGCAAATGGAAAGTCACAGGTTAGCTCAGCTGGAATACTTCCAGGATCTTGATTCAGATGGAAGAAAAATCGTTCTGGCTTTTCAAATGTTTGAAAGGTAATGAAGAAGCGGTTCCATGTGGGCAGCTATAACGAAATACCATAGATGGGTTGGCTTATAAACAACAGAAATTTCCTTCTCACAGCTCTGGAGGCCGGAGGTCCAAGATCAAGACAAGGATAGGTCTGGTGTCTGCAGAGCCTACTGCAAGACTACAGATGGCCGACTTCTTGCAGCGTGTCCACATGGTAGAAGCAGGAGGAGGCTCTGGGGACTCTTTTCTAAAGACACTATCCTGTTCCTGAGGCTCTGACCTCACAACCTGAGCACTTTCCAAAGGCCATCCTCCTAATACACTCACACTGGGGGTTAGGTTTCAACCCGTGAATGGAGGAGACACAAACAGTCAGACCACAGCAGTAAGTGCAAATTACCAGGCAGAGAATGTGAGGTGAAAGAAGAGAGAGTGGTAGCTAGAGATCGAGCCAGAGAGACATTTTGGCTCTGCACTCCACACAGAGACCAGAGTGTGTTTGTACCTGAGGGGGCTGGTGAGCAGACAGGGGTGTGCAAATGTGGGAAAGAGGGTGAAGCCTGAAGAAAGTCCTCTGAAGAGAGTGACATTTGTAGCATAGATCTATTTTCTTTTTCTTTGTTCTTTTATATGTATTTAAAGCATACAATTAGATTTGATTTATGTATACATTGTACAGTAATCAATCACTACAACGAAACTAATTAACATGTTCATCACCACACGTAGTTACCATGTGTGCACGTGTGTGTGTATGTGTGTGCGTGCAGTGCAAATACTTAGGAGGTACCCTGTCAGCAAATTTCAAGTGTACAGGACACTACTGTAACCTACTGTCACCATGTTGCACACTTGTCTCCAGAAGATAGTTGTGCTGTGTAACTAAAACTTTGTACCCCTTGACCAACATCTCCCATTTCCCCCTCATGCCAGTCCAGGTAACCACCACTTTCCTCTCTACTTCTATGTGCGGCCTTTTCATATTCCACATGTAAGTGAGATCATACAGTACTTGTCTTTCCATGTCTGGCTTATTTTGCTTACCATAATATCCTCCAAGTCTATCCCTGTTGTCACAAATAGCAAGATTTCTGTCTTTTTTTCAGGCTGAATAGTATTTCCTCGTATGTATATACCACATCTTCTTTATCCATTCATCTGACAGTGGACACTTGGGTTGTTCCCGTATCTTGGCTTTTGGAAATACCACTGAAATGAAGATGGGAGGGTAGATATCTCTTTGAGATTCTGATCAATTCTTTTGGATAAATACCCCAAAGTAAGATAATTGGACCAGAGAGTAGTTTTGTCTTTTAATTTTTTAAAGACCCTCCATATTGTTTCCATAATGGCTGTACCAACTTACATTCCCACCAACAGTGTGCAAGATTTCCTACACCCCAATTTCCCTGATGAACATGGATGCAAAAATTCTCAACAAGATACTAGCCAACTGGATCCAAAAATACATTAAAAGAAGTATTCACCATGATCAAATGGAATTTATACCTAGGTTGCAGGGCTGGTTCAATATACACAAATCAATCAGTGTGATACATCACATTCATAAAAGAAAGAAGAAGAACCACTTGATCCTCTCAATGGATGCAAAGAAATTACTTGACAAAATACAACATCCTTTCTTGATAAAAACTCTCAAGAAAGTAGGGATAGAAGGATATTACCTCAAGATCATAAAAGCTATATATGAGAGACCCAATGCTAATATCATTCTCAAAGGGGAAAAAGTGAGAGCTTTCCCCCTAAGGTTAGGACAAGGATGTCCACTCTTGCCACTGTTAATCAACACAGTATTGGAAGTCCTAGCTTCAGCAATCAGACAACACAAAGAAATAAAAGGCATCCAAATCAGCAAGGAGGAAGTCAAATTTTCACTCTTCACAGATGACATGATACTCTATATGGAAAACCCAAAGATTCCACCAAAAAAAACTGCTAGAACTGATTCATGAATTCAGCAAAGTCTCAGGATATAAAATCAATGTACAGAAATTGGTTCTATTTCTATACACCAATAATGAAGCAGAAGACAGAGAAATCAAGGAATCTATCCCATTTACAACTGCACCAAAAACCATAAAATACCTAGCGATAAACCTAACCAAAGAGCTGAAAAAATCTATACACTGAAAATTATAGAAAATTTATGAAAGAAATTGAAGACGACCCAAAAATATGGAAAAATATGCCATGCTCATGGTTTGGAAGAACAAATATTGTTAAAATGTCAACACTACCCAAAGCAATCTACATGTTCAATGCAATCCCTATCTAAATAACACCAGCATTCTTCACAGAGCTAAAACAAACAATCCAAAAATTTGTATGGAACCACAAAAGACCCCAAATAGCAAAAGCAATCCTGAAAAAGAAAAACCAAAGCTGGAGGCATCACAATTCCAGACTTCAAGATGTATTACAAAGCTGTAATCATTAAGACAGTATGGTACTGGCACAAAAACAGACACATAGATCAATGGAACAGCATAGAGAACCCAGTCATGGACCCACAAACATATGGCCAACTAATCTTCAACAAAGCAGGAAAGAATATCCAATAGAATAAAGACAGTCTCTTCAGCAAATGGTGGTGGGAAAACTGGACAGCGACATGCAGAAGAATGAACCTGGACCACTTTCTTACACCATACACAAAAATAAACTCAAAATGGGTGAAAGACTTAAACATAAGACAGGAAGCCATCAAAATCCTAGGGGAGAAAGCAGGCAAAAACCTCTCTGACCTCAGCTGCAGCAACTTCTTACTCAACACGTCTCCAAAGGCAAGGGAAACAAAAGCAAAAATGAGCTATTGGGACCTCATCAAGATAAAAACTTTTGCATGGCAAAGGAAACAATCAGCAAAATTAAAAGGCAACCAATGGAATGGGAGAAGATATTTGCAAATGACATATCAGATAAAGGGGTGGTATCCAAAATCTATAAAGAACTTATCAAACTCAACACCCAAAAAACAAATAATCCAGTGAAGAAATGGGCAAAAGACATGAATAGACACTTTTCCAAAGAAGATAGCTAGATGGCTAACAGACACATGAAAAGACACTGAACATCACTCATTATCAGGGAAATACAAATCAAAACTACAGTGAGATGCCACTTCACACCTGTCAGAATGGCTAAAATGAACAACTCAGGCAACAGCAGATGTTGGTGAGGATGTGGAGAAAGAGGAACCCTTTTGCACTGCTGGTGGCAATGCAAACTGGTTGCAGCCACTCTGGAAAACAGTACAGAGGTTCCTCCAAAAATTAAAAATAGAACTACCCTATGACCCAGCAGTTGCACTACTAGGTATTTATCCAAGGGATAGGGTTGTGCTGTTTCGAAGGGGCACAGGTACCCCAATGTTTGTAGCAGTACTATCAACAATAGCCAAAGTATGGAAAGAGCCCAAATGTCCACTGATGGATGCATGGACAAAGATGCGGTATATATATACAATGGAGTATTACTCAGCTATCAAAAAGAATGAAATCTTGCCACTTGCAACAACATGGATGGAACTAGAATGTATTATGCTAAGCTAAATTAGTCAGAGAAAAACAAATAGCATATGACTTCACTGATATGTGGAATTTAAGATATAAAACAGATCAACATAAAGGAAGGGAAGCAAAAATAAGATAAAAACAAGGAGGGGGACAAAACATAAGAGACTCTTAAAAACAAAGAACAAACTGAGGGTTGCTGGAGAGGTTTAGGGTGGGGGGATGGGCTAAATGGGCAAGGGACATTAAGGAGGGTACTTGTTGGGAGGAGCACTGGGGGCTATATGTAGGGGATGAATCGGATTCTATTCCTGAAATCATTATTGCACTATATACTAACAAACTTGGATGTAAAGTAATAAAATTAATTAATTAATTAATAAAAAACAGTGTGCAAGAGTTCCATTTTTTAAAAAAACAGCCATCTTATAGGAGTGAGGTTTTTACTGAACCTATGTTCAGCTGCCCATTGCTCAAAAGGTCAATACTCAAGGGACAAGTTTTGATTGGAAAGGAATATAAACTTTATTGGGAGGCCAGCTACCTAGGGAGAAAGCGGACTCTTGTTCAAAGGCTGGTTCCGAGTTTTCTGCCTGGCCCAGAGATTTTTAAAGGTGTTTAATCAGGTGAGGGAGTGCAGTGGTCTGTAACATTTCTTGTCTACATGCACACTCGATGATGCCAGCTACAGAGTTATCTCAGTGCTCAGAAGTTGTGCAAGAAGTTCTAGTTCCTTGGTGCTCAGGGGAGGGGGTGTTGTGCAAGGTCTGATTCCTTGGTACCAGGGGTTGTGCAAGAGTACTCTGTTCTTTCTGCAAAAAAGGGCAAGGTCTACAGATGTGCAAAGGGGGGTCAGTAAAGTCATTTTTTGTGACCTTAAAAAAGAAAAACATTATGCTAACAGATTGCTAGGCTACTCACAAAGCCGAGGCAACTTCGAATAAGCCTGATGGACTTTGTGGCCTGGAAATGTTTTGGTCCTTCATTCTCCAAAGCCAGTGATCTTCAAATCTCAAAGAAAGTAAATTAATTTCTGTTACAGATCAAGGCCCTTGGATCAGCAAGCAAGGAGTGTGTTACCTGAAGCAAATTAGCCCTTAAGACCAGCTGATGTGCCTTTAAAGGTGACATCTCATTGTGGTTTTGATTCGTGTTTCCTAATGATTAGTGATGCTGAGAACCTTTTCATGTGCCTGTTGGCCATTGTACGTCTTCTTTGTCAAAATAGGCCAGTTTTCAATGGGAGCTGGGGAGTTCCAGAACCAAGTAGAGCTTTAGAATGAAGCCTCCTAACCTCTTCAGCTAATGGACAGACGCAGTAAGGCGCAGTAAGGATCTGGGCTTCCCGAATGGACTAAGACACTCACTATTTCTTCAAGAAGAGCTCTTCTTCCTCCAGGAGAGAACTACTACTCCAGCTCTTGTTCTCATACTCATGGAAATAAGCATCTGATTTGCTGATGGTAAATTTTATGGGGCTGCAGTTGGCTAATAACCATATACACCATTTCCAAAGCTGAGTTATGCACGCACAGCTCATGATCACTCCCCAGAGAACACGGTCGGTAGTGTCTGCCAGGGGCCAGCCCCGCAATTAGCATGGTTTCATTTCTTTGTCATTGACCTGGAAGAAGGAGTGAATGATACACCCATCTAGCTTGGTGGATGCTGCCGAGTGAGGCAGGGGAGCTAACATCTTGGAAAAGAGATGCAGAATTTGGTCACTTGGATGAGTTGGACAAATGGTTTAAAGGGAGGAAAAAAAAGATAAAGTTCACCAGGAATTATGTAAAAAAAAATAACACCACATTTGCACAAAGGAAAAAGACTCGACAGGTATAGCTCTGCATTAAGAAATGCAACAATGAAGAATTTGGCTGCTTTCAAAAGTCAGAAAATCATGTTTCTATTGCCATCCATTTTGGTCTCATAATTCCTACAGTATTAGATTTAAACTTAGATCTTTGCATTTTTAAAAAAAAACTGAGCTAAAAAATGTCAAGATGGAAGGGGAGAATGAAAGGAGATGGAAACTATATCCAAGAAAAGATAAAGAATAGAAGGGTTGAGAACTATTGTGACCATCCCACAATATTTTAAGAAAATTTCATGATGTGAATATATCAATAAATGAACTTATTGTCTTAAAGTGCTCTTTTACAGAATTCAGAGAATTAGTATTAAGGATACCGACTTGTTCTTCACTTTCTAAAGAAATTGATGAAGCCAGCAGCCAGGTGCAGCTCAACTGATCTACAAAGCAGAATCTGCTGTCTGCAAATTATTATTAAAACCTAAAACAGACTATGAGGAGATGTTGTAGAACTTCCCTTCCTGGAAGCTGTTAAAAATAAAGGCACTTAGGGGCGCCTGGGTTGCTCAGTCGGTTAAGTGTCCGGCTTCGGCTCAGGTCATCATCTCACGGTTCGTGGGTTCAAGCTCCGCGTCGGGTTCTGTGCTGACAACTAGCTCAGAGCCTGAAGCCTGCTTCGGATTCTGTGTCTCCCTCTCTCTCTGACCCTCCCCTGCTTGCACTGTCTCTCTCTGTCTCTCAAAAATAAATAAAAATCATAAAAATTAAAAAAAAATAAAGGCACTTGTGGGTGCCTGGGTGTCTCAGTCTGTTAACCATCTGACTCTTAACCTCAGTTCAGGTCTTGGTCTCAGCGTCGTGAGTTCGAGCTCTGCACTGGGCTCCATGGTGGGCGTGAAGCCTACTTTAATAAATAAATAAATAAATAAATAAAGGCACTTGTTTTACTGCTGATGTAAATTCACATCTGGAGAGCAATTTGGTAATATGTTTCAAAAGGCTTGAAAATATTAATATTCTTGACCCAAAACTTCCATTTGTAGGACTTCATGCAAAACCTCACTTCTAATATCTAATCCCTTTATTTAATGGTTCTGTGACATTGGATATCTCTGAGCCTAATGGATCTTCTTGCTCCATTAAATGGGCAAATAATACCAAATCACAAATTGTGTTCAGAAATAATCAAAGTAATATAGGTCCTTCTTTTAGCTAAAAAATAGTAAGTGCTTAACAAATAGTAGTTGTTTGCAAGTCTATTCTTGTAGAATCCATTTAATTATGTACAATGAGAAAATAACATTAGACAATTAGATGATAGGTCATTAGTTAAATATATCTATAATATATATACCGTAACTGTTCAACCACTAAAATAACATCATAAAAGATTTAAAAGGTGAAAATGTTCATGATATATTTGTCTGTGCTTTCTGGTACAATCCCAATATATCTTGGGATACACAAATTGCGAAATTGATCTGAAAGCAATATGACAAAATTTCCTCATAGGGTGTTCATGAGGGATACGGTAACAAGCACTTTTATGTTTTTCTATATTTTCTCAATTATCTACAATGAACACATATGACTTTGTAGTCAAAACTTGAAAATGAAATGTTCTATTTAAAATTTTGGTTTAGAGAATCAGCTGGCCTTCATGGTATTATTAAACTAACATAATTCTGTTTAAAAATTCCCTAAACAGTCTTCAAAATAATCTCTAGGAAGAGGCTCAAGTTACCTTCAGAAATAATTTCTGGAAGAGTGTGCAAGTTTATAAAGCTTGCAGATGAGCTCTATTAGTTGCTAGAAACTGATGACAATGGTTTACACATGTGTGTCACCAGCTGTACTTCCCAGAAACTTAACCTTTGGAGGGGGAAGGAGGTTACAGACACTTGGGAATTCCTCATGAAAGTTCCAGATCATCTTTCCAGGAAAATACACATTTCCCATATACACTTGGAATGTGGGGTTCTGCTTCAGAGGATACAAGGACTCCCTGCCATTCAGCCCACCGGTAACTATTAGGGAAATGCCAATGTGAGATACTCCCTACAGTTTAAGAATAAAGTGGAGGGCCACCTGGGTGGCTAAGTCTCTTAAGCGTCCGACTTCAGCTCAGGTCATGATCTTGACCTCTGTGAGTTTGAGTCCCAGGTCATGATCTTTCTTCAGATTCTGTGTCTCCCTCTCTCTCTGCCACTCCCCCACTCACGCTCTGTCTCTCTCTGTCTTTCAAAAATAAATAAACATTAAAATTTTTTTAATAAATTTTAAAAAATTAAAAAAAGAATAAAGTGGAAAACCACTTTCTTCCTATTTCAGAGAATAACACAGGAGCTTAGCATAAAGACATAACTAATAACCAGCCGGCTCTTCCTTTTCATTTCCCAAAGAGAACAAGAGAGAGATGTAGAATGGGCTGACCCTTGTAGGTGACCTGTTAAAGATGCTGATTCAAATTAGTTTGACTATCTAAGCATAGGGAGTGAACCTCCTATAATTGAGTTGGGGGACAAGAGTCCCCCTACTAGTACTTGTAGGTCCCAGTAGATTGATAGACTATAAATATAGATATAGTAGAGATGAAATAGACTATAGAGCTACAGACTAAGACCAAATGAATTTTTGCTCTGAGACCAAATGTTAGATCCATTTTGGATTTGGTTATTCTAGATGATTACTGTGTTTTAGTGAGAGCCATACAGAAGCTAATAGAGTTAGGAGTTTATCTCTTTTAAAAACTTGCTCCATAAGATTACCTTCTCCACTCTTAATGTTTGGGTTTTTTTAATATAGTTTTTATTTTATAAGTGTGATTGGTAAATTCATGGGTATGTCTCGATCTCAGACTAGGTATGCACCTTGTAGCTCAGACTGCAAGAAGAGGCTCTGATGGCCACTGCTCACTCCATGACAAAGTCCCAGCACTGTAGAGAGAGGGCACCTGCTGCAGGGACCCAGGTGACAGACGCAGCTTCAAGTCTGAAAACCACAGATTCAGAGCTAAGTGACCGCCAATGTCTCACGTTGATTGAGACGCTTGTCTTCATGAGGCTTTACCATCAGGTTTGCACGTTTGTGACTGTGTAGGTGTACCCTGTCTTTTTGCTCCGTGAGGGGCTAGACAGGCACTATACTTGTGCTTAAAACCTAAAGGGAAGCTGGTGAATGGCCAACTGGGGAGCCCTCTGAATATTTCTATAATAGACACAGAGGAGAAGCACTTCTGGAAAAATTGCCACATACAGCTTAGTTGCCAAAGAAACAGTGAAACACAAGACAAAGACCAGAACAGAGAAAGGCAGAGAGTCGATGACTTGCTGTGCCAGCTCTAAATCTTCCCTCACGAGACACCTGCCTTGCCGGCATCAGACCTGAGGTCATGACCTCCCTCGCATACATGCTAACCCATGACTCGTGAATGATCTCCCATGAGTCAAGGGAGTTGACTGAAGGTCATTGAAGGGCTGATTCTGAGCCTGATCCATAGAGTAGTGTGACTGAGGCCACAGTCAGGACTATGACCCCAGATGAATTAGAGGCCACAGAGTTCAGGGGGACTGCAGAAGCTAGAGGGACAGGTGGGCTAACCCATGGAAATACAAGGTGTGCAGCAGTTCTGCTCAGGATCAGAACTCATAGCATCGGGCTGGCACACAGGCTGGTGAGGACCATGCATCATCAGAAAATAATTCTCTGGGGGCGCTGGGTGGCTTAGTTGGTTAAGTGTCCTACTCTTGATCTCATCTCAGGTCATGATCTCATGATTCATGAGTTTGAGCTCCGTATCTGGCTCCAAGTTGACAGTCTACTTAAGATTCTCTCTCTCTCTCTCTCTCTCTCTCTCTCTCTCTCCCCTCTCTCTCTCTCAAAATAAATAAATAAACTTTAAAAAAAAGAATTCTCTTTATATGTTTATAATAAGGGCTATAACAGTAGCCACAGCATATTGCTTTCAGAGTGCACTTGGCACATTGCAAGGGTGGCTATAAATCAATGCAGGACTCAAGGTAAAAATGGCTGGGCAGACAGCCTTGTCTTCCAGACAAAAAGGAATAAATCATCAAACTTGGCTAGTCTGGAATTGGAATTAAATGTACAAAGCGTCCCCAGAACTCCAATAGAAGTAGGACTCCTCATAACAAAGGCTGAGAGATGGGAATGGAAGCCTTGAGGCTCTGGGAAGGCATTACCCACCCTTTCACAACACTAACAGCTAATGTGTATTGAGCACTTACTCCCTGGCCCTGACATTGATAAATTAATCCTCCCCACAATAAGCAAGGTCTGATGGGATTCCCATTTTATAGAGGAGGAAGCTGCTCCTCAGGAAGTAGTCTGTGGTGACTTCCCTAGTAAGAAGTAAAATCGGGATTTGAACCCAAATAACCTGACTCTAGAACTTGATGCCTTTATTTTTCTGCCCAGCTTTACTGAGGGATAATTGGCAAATATAGTTGTATATATTTAAGGTGTACAACTTGATTTAACATACATATACTTTGTGAAATGATTACCACAATTAAGTTAACACACCTATACCTCACATAGTTACCATTCTGTGTGTGCAAGAACACTTAAAATCTACTCTCTTAGCAACTTTTAAGTGTACAGTACAGTATTATCAACTGTGGTCACCGTGCTGTCTCTTGGAACCCCAGAATTCATTCATCTTATAACTGAAAGTTTGATGTTTTTAATAACTCCACTCTATGTCCCCTTTCAAGGGTCCTCCATATCACCTCCTCTCCATTTCAATCATTGCAGAAGCAAGCCTAGGGGCTGCTTACCCTAGAAAAGCAATTTTTGGTGTAATTGGTAAAATCTGGTTTATGCGCCACCCTCCCCTCCCGCTCTCTCTGAACCCTGACACTGGGTTCACCCGCCTCCAGAGAGCTGCTTCTGCACTTGCTCAGAGGGTTGAGGAAAAGGTAAGGCACATGTTATGACAGGTATAAAAGAAGGGTAGGATTAGACTCAAGTTCATTTTTAATTTTTAAGAAGACGAGTAGGGGCTCCTGGGTATTTCAGTCGGTTGAGAAACCGACTTCGGCTCAAGTCATGATCTTTCAGTTCTTGAGTTCGAGCCCCACGTCAGGCTCACTGCTGTCAGCGGGGAGCCTGTTTCAGATCCTCTGTCCCACTCTCTCTATCTGCCCCTCTCCTGCTTGTGTTCTTTCTCTCAAAAATAAATAAGCCTCTAAAAAACTAAAAATAAATAAAAAGAACAGATTGAATGGTGCATAATGGAGAGAAAATGATACTGAATGCATGCAAACCAAATGGCCTTAAACTTGACTGCAGCCCAGCACTTTCTAATTGCACAATGTTGGCTAGCCTGGTGGTTTTCTCTGTCATAAGAACTAGCCAATACGCTAAAGAAAGACCACTGGGCACTCGCTTCAGCCAACCATTACAGTAACTGAATAATCTTCCCGCCATTTGTGGTTCTATTACCAGGATCCTTTCATAAAGAGATCAGATTCATCTGCTTGTTAGCCTGATGGAGGGTTCATACCCTCTGGCCAAGTCTGTCTGGCTTTTGCTTCCCTTTGAAGGCACCCTGTCCTAACTGGACCACTCTGCAGAATTCAGGCTGCCACAGAGGAGGCTGTAAGAGCCACAGTAAACTTCTCTGATGAACAAGAATGACTGACCACCATCAAAATAACAAAACCCTCTCCTGATTCACCCAAAAAGAAGGAAGTGAGGCAAAACCTCTTCGGGCAGACATAGAGAAAATAGGACTGCTGAAGAGGCAAAAAATGGAATTTTGTGGTGGGCACTGATCTGTAGTAACAGGCCTGCACCTTTGTTATGACTGTCACAGAGAGATACAGAAAAGGAGGTTTGAAGAAAGGATCAGTGGCTTCTTTTTGTATAGTGTTTATTGCCGGTCCAGTCAAGTATCAGGAGAGACAAAAATCCAAAATACCAGCCGTGGCTACAGTACTGACCCTGTCTTCTCGGAAGCAGGTGAACTCCATTATTCCCAGAAAAAAAACACACCATCCTTGGCCCCCACTCTTGGACCAAACACCACATCCAACTGAGTAAAAGTAACCCCACCTTGGGCTCTGCACACTTGAATGCAGGTGGTGGTTACACAGTTCACTCCAGACAACTTACGCTGCATCAAATGCTCATTTCCTGCAGAGCACTCACCCAAGTGCACAGTGTAGTCTTCTGCAAGGACAATAATTGCCCAGGCCCACCATCTTCCAAACAAGTATGAGGCAGTTTAAAGAGCTCTGTGCCGGACACCATCATCTCTAATCTTATCATAGCCCCTGGACTTTCACTCATTACTTTGCTGACAAAGAGCCAAAGACCCAATTGGAAATGTAGATTTCCCAACAAATATATCTAGAACAGGATACTTTTCTTTTAAAAAAAAGAAAAACAGGACTCCCTATTTATCATGGAACTACTTTCATGTTTTAAATAGGTCCATATTACTTGGCAAGCACTAAGAATTTCGTGTTCCTCTAAAAATGGAACTTTCCAATAAATATATAAATAAAAATGAAACTTTCCATGGTATATCCGGTGCAGGGATAAATCTTCTCTACAGGCAAATTTAGCAATGAAATATGTAGAAGGCTGAACATCCAGATGTGCCAGGTTGTAATGCTTGTTGCGCAAATAGCCCAGTGTCTCCATTTCTCTCTTTACAAAATAAGGTTGTTATCACCTCAGCAGCCTCATTGCTAGCTCTAATTTTAGACCAAAAAAACCTGATGTTGCTTTGTAGAAAGTAAATTGTGATGAAAAATCTCAGAAATAAGAAGTAGTAAAAAAGATATATTACCAAGACTCATGTAGCCATACCTAGTTTGTCTTACTCAACATCAGAATCATGGACACTACCAAGGAAAATGACAAAGCATGGCCCATGAACATTGGACTCCACTTCGGCCCCCATAAAAGGACACAGCATACAGCTGCCACATTTTACAAATTATAATTTCACATATTGATTTGCTTAAGGAGATCCCATGGATAGAATGGGACAGACTCAGCATCCTCTTATGTGGTGATGGGAAACCTGTGGGTACAGGTATGGGACATTGTGGTTGTCACACAATTCTTTCTCAGTGCCTGCCACTGGCTGCCTTTTTCTGTCTGAATTCCAATTATATCTCATTTCTTTATTGGTCCTTAAAGTAACCTACCTACCCCATTTCCTTTGCAAATATGTTCTACACTATTTTTGATTTGCTCTCACCCTTCCGAGTGTGGAAACATGATCCTTCCCACTTCTTCATGTGAACAAGACATCAGACACTCTCCTCCACAGACTCCTCCCTCACTTTCCTCAGGGCCCTCTACATGTATGCCCTGTGCCAATGGATTGATTTCATGAAGATGATCAGACTCACAACTGAAAACTCTGTCTCTGAAATGTATCATGAAAAGTGGTTGTTAGGCTTGATTCTGAATCAGTTTTTTTTAGAAAATAGTGAAAGTTATTTTCTTCTTTGAAAGAGGTTGAATAATAACCAAACCCTAGACGAGGTCTTGACCCCAGCCAGAGCTAAGAATCTTTGTATGCACGTTAAAGGTCAAGCATAGGAGAACACCTCTGTCCAGCATTGTCAACTAGTAATTTGACCATTAGATTCTCGCTCATGCTTTTGTTGTGTTACTTTCCAATTTGTATGAAATAATCTTTTTTTTAATTTTTCAATGTTTTTATTTATTTTTGAGAAAGAGAGAGAGACAGAGCACAATTGGGAGAGGGGCAGAGAGAGAGGGAGACACAGAATCTGAAGCAGGCTCCAGGCTCTGAGCTCTCAGCATAGAGCCCGACACAGGGCTTGAGCTCATGAACCTCGAGATCATGACCTGAGCTGAATTCGGATGCTTAACTGAGGGAGCCACCCAGGCGCCCCCTTTTTAAAAAAATTTTTTAAATTGTTTTAGAAATAATCTTTATTATTCTACTCTACTATAAACTCCTTCAAGGAAGTTTTCTATTCTCCACAGTGCCTAGTACACATCTTTGCAAATAGTATAAAATGATTAATAAATAATCAATGCAGACAGGAAATTATTTGGGGAATGGTAATTTTATAAAAGTATATGTATAATAAAGGGACACGTTTCAGCTTAAGCCAATTTAAACCAACTTTACCATGGCACTAAAACAGACTTCTATTTTACCAATTTGCTAGTATTCGTGTCTTTGGCATATATGAGCCCCCAATCTCTAGCCAGAAGATACTTATAGAATTTCCAGAAAATTCTTCGATTCATTTTAAGACCTTGAGCTAATGTCACCACCAGCTGCAACATCATCATACACATAAATACCAACAGAGACTGAGAAGTCCCTTCCAGTAGCCATTAGCCTCTTCTTCCTGGGAAGAACCTAAGGTTTAGTTGGAATCATTGATTCTCTGGCTACTCCAGCAGCTAAAGGTGGGCATGTGACTAAGGTTTAGTCAATGAAATATGTGCAGAATATTGTGCGTGACTCCTGGAAAGTGTCATTAGTAGGAAGGGGCTAGCCCTTCTCCTTCCTTATTCCCACCATTTGGAAAGAAGAGTTGGTGGCTGGAGCTGGTGATATCGGACCATGAAGTTACCTTGGATATGACAACCACATATGGTAAAACAACAATATGGAAAGTGATAAAATTGCTGACACCACAGGGCCACCAAGCCAGCACTGGAGTGCCAACATCTAGACTTCATTTACATGAGACATAAAAACTTCTGCTTTATTTAAACTTCTATTGGAGAGGGGGTGGTTCCCTGTTACCCCAAGACAAACCTAATCCAAACCAAACTCAATTTGACATAAGAAACCCTACAGCCTTGCAGTGTGCTCTTTAAATTAGGGAAAATGTAGTGATACGGATCATCCTTAATGAGTCCACTTGGGGAGATGCCACCAATTCCAGCAGTTAAAGAGAATCCAAGATCAAAGAGTCTAGCCCCAGATCAAAGTAATTTCTGGCATGCTTTATGACATATGTCACAAACTGACTCAATTCAACCCTATGCTGACCCCCACATGGAAACTCCCTTCCTTTTACAAGAAGCCCACATCCCTCTGATACTGGCTGAGATTTCTGGGGCTCCCCCAACCGCCATTCATTCCTGCCCATTTCCCATGTGTAATGAAGAGGGGGGTCATTGCAGACAACCTCTCTGACCTACAGTCCCCAGACATATTCAGGTCCTTTCCCTCGTGCCTCTGCTGGGGACTTGTCCCCTGCCCATCCCAACACCTGAAACACCATCTCCCATAAATGAAGCTGCCTGAAGGGGGAATAAGCGAATCAATATCTCATGACCAAACTCTCAAACAGTCACAGGCCAGACAGAAATCCTTGCTGAGATTAGTGAGAGGGAAAACTTGAAAATGAGTCCCCGGCCATGCTCAGACCCTCTCACCACACAGTACCTTCACAGGGTATCAGGGCTCAACAACCTTCAGAAAACACACTTGAACTACCTGGAATCACTGGTCAAACATTTTTGTCCAAAATATTTCAGACCCTCGTATTAGCTGCAGCAAAGCTCCTCATGTATTCTTCAAAAACAAACAACAACAACAACAAAAAACTCCACATTGTATAATTTTTTGCATCTATCAAGCCCCTCAGGCACCAGCCAACCAACTTTTGACTCAACCTAGCGCCCTGCAGGTCACTAACACCACCACTTGATTATTCACAAAGTAGTTTTAGAACACTGTGAAGCTGTTAGGGTGCCTGAAAGCACACTGCAGCCCTGACCCCCTTCCCCATACCCAGAAATAAGAAAATCCTAACCAATTAGACAAACTTTACTCCTCAACAGAGTGTCTGTCCTGAGTCCCGGCATCCTTCAAAACCTCCTAAGCAGTCTCTGTCATCTTTCACCAAGAACAGGGCCCGTGGATTTATGACTTTTATGCTCTTCCCCCATCCTCCTAAAGTTCCCACTCAGGGCCAATGTGTGCAAGGACAGGCCAGCTCGGGTGGGGCCCGGTGGCTCTCATCCCCCTGTTGCTGAAATGATACCCCCTTTCTAGCGTGTCCCTCTGCCTTCCTCTCTTTCACTATCTTCCTTTTCTCAGAGAACTTCCCAGCATTAATCTCCCTTCTGTGCATTTGGAGCCGCTCTGCAAGAAGATGAGGCTGTGTGTCAAGGAAATAGGAGGGTCACACTTTCATCGACCATTGAATATCTCGACATAGTACAATTTTGGGGGCCCATAATACATTTTCTCATCTAATACAGCTAATTAGAGTGGTTTGTATCAATATTCCCATTTTTACAGATGAGAAAACTGAGGCTTTGAGTGGCTAGGAAACTTTCCCAAGATCATAAAATAAACTCAAGTCAGTATTCAAATCCAAGCTTCTATGATCTGAAAGCCTATCCAGAATAGTACATCTCTAACACACACATTAGAAATAATTAGTATTTAATACCTTCCTAAAAATACAATTTCTTTTTCCCTGCATCCATGGAATTAAGGCAGTGAGAGAAGTCGTTTGGCTAAGCTGGAAAGAATGGAGACTTACTTTGTGGGGTATTTTTTACCTGAAGCTCCTTAAGAGAGTAGCATGTCAATTTTCAGGACCTAAGAAAAAAGCGTTTAAATCCTAATATCATCTTGAAATAATTAAGCATTTCATTAAGGTCCAAAATAGAGCTTAAGACACAGGGTCCAAAGTTTAGCTTTGGAACAATACAGCCAAAAAGAAGTTAAGTAATAGTATGAATAATGTAAGGAAACATTTTGTAAGATGAATATTTAAAATAAAGTTTGGCAGTATAAAGTCTCCACTTAAGACTTATTGTGCCTGCATGGCCTTAGCGACATCTGCTTCAACGCATACTTCAGTTCCTAGAACTGCCAACTTTCTCTAATACCAACACGTAAGGGAAAGGAAAGAAAACTTGCTTTCTCATATTGCCGTCTTTGTTTAAAGGAAATGAAAGGAGGGTTAACCTAGGTGAACATCTCGAATATTCTTATTACATCTGTGGAAAAGGGAGCAAAAATGTCAAGAAATTGATTTATGTCAAGCTGGGAGGTCTGCAGGCAGGAGTGACTGTGGGTTTATTCTTAGCAGTTAAAGTCACTGCTTATCTTTTTTTTTAATATATTTGTCATCTTCGGAGTTCAGCACAGTTGCCAAGTTCCATGAGGATGCTCAGGGATCCAGTACTGAGAGCGAAGGGCCTCTATGTTGTAGGATAGTAATCTCCCAGCCCCCGCCCCATAACCCCCAAGGCCTTCCACAGACAGAAAATACATAAATTCCATTTCCGTATGTGGCTTGGAATGCTTATTGTCATCACGCTATTGTGTCTGCTCTAAGTATTTGTGCTCTGGGAAAGGGATCACTTACACCTCCTAAGGAGGAGGCAAGGCAAGGCAGCCTTTTCTCTCTTCCCATTTCTATTATCACCTCCATTTCCCTCCCATCTGAGAAGCTTCAGGACCACAGGAAGTCCGTAAGTGAGCCTGTCTCCAGTGAACCAGGGAGAATTCAGATGATCCCAACCTGAGGCACGGAGAGGGGTTCCAGACAGGGCAACACCCAGTGCTCACACTTCCTCCTCACCGTCTGGGGCTACAGCTCCCTGGTGTCACCCAGGAGGAGAGAATGAAGGTGAGGGCGGTCTTCATTTGAAGTGGCCAGGTGAGGGCGGTCTTCATTTGAAGTGGCCAGGCAGTTCTACCATTAGTCCTGAGGCTCCAGAAACTCTTAATTGGGTTCAGCCCGCCTGCCAGACTCCAAAACCGTCAGCTCTTTAACTGCCCCAGGCTGCTTGCTCCCCACATTCTTTCTAAACAAGTAAATAAAGATCAATTTTGTCATTAAGTGTTTCAAACATGCAGAAAAGTAGAAAGGATACTATAACAAAGACCCATGTGCCCATCACCCAGATTTTTTAAATGTCGAGGACACAGAAATATCTGGGCTGGTGAACATTCCAGAAGAGGTTGGCAAGTCAACCCTGTCCCTATTTTGCTTCCGTGTCTGTGTTGTGACGTTCAGGGTTTGTATCCCATGTATCAGCTAAGATGTGTAAACAGCACGTGCAATTCTTGGAGCTGTTGAGAGGTGCTGTGTGACCATGGTATGCTCTGCTCAAACAGAACTCCTCCTCTTCACACCCAGAATATACCTGGGCATCAGGGGCTTCAGGCCCTGAAAACATGCCTCCTGTGCAGCAGGTGTATCATAAAATTTTCCCAGTCCAATGGTCACTTATCCTAATTTAGAACAAAGAAATTCCAAGACCCATCCAATTCAACCCCTTCATTTCACAGATGGCAAAAATCAAGGCTCAAAGGGGTTCAGTAGTGTACACAGGACAGAAACACTTGATAGAATCTGGGCTGGATCCCCGGTCTCTGTCAGATCCCTCAGCACAGTGTGTCTTCCATCAGCTCCCCATAACTGCTTTCCTGAAAAATACAGCACAATGCATGTGGCCTTGCTCGAGCCATTGGCCAGGGGAAGCCAGAGAGCAATGTCCCTGGTGGTCAATACCCTGCCTCTCCTTACAGTGTGCATGTCTTTCTGACTAGGTTCTGGGGACCCCAGCTCTCTCCCAGAACACCACCCTCTGTGACTTATCCCCTAGGTTTGCCCCATTTACCCCTTGAACACCATACTAGGCCCCATTCCCACTACCTTTATGTGTGCCTGGCTAATGCAGGCAAGGAGCTCTCCCTAAAGATATTGTTCTATTGGGTTAGTGGCCCATTGTGGCTCTCAGATCCCACTGCATTAAGGGAACTCCTAGCACTTGATGCAAATCCCCTCCTACCATCTTTGGACGAGGATTCATTGACTGGGCCTTCTCCATTCTCCTTCCCTCCACTATCAAATTGTAGGGAATAAGCTTCCCTGAGCTTGCACTGATGGGTTAACAAGGCATAAAGGAATAGGAAGCCACAGGATGAAAGCATCCAAGATTAGGTAAACAAGATTAGATATTCAGGGCAGAAGCACAAAAACTTAGTACAATAGCAGAAAGCTGCTTTCACAGGAGAGAAGGACCAGAATAGGTAAACAGGTAAACAGGGCTACAGACTGCAGCAGGGTGAAGTTGCCTGGAGCAAAGCTAATTAGCAAAAGAACTGTGCTTTGTTGACCCTGAGGTAGCATGCTCTGTCTGTCTTATCCCCTAAGCTAGCTAAGATAAACACCTTATGCCTACTGAAAATGACCATCTGCCCAATGACAGGATTTTGTTTGTATTGACCCAAATTCCTTACACCGAATATCTTTAAAACCCCCTTTTCCTCACACACGTGAATTAATGTTCATGGTTTCATTGTCTCTTTGTGCACATCCATTATGCCTGTCAGCCTTCTGATCCTAATAAAAATGGAGCAAGGACACTTACTCGGGGCCCTTGTCTCCTCCCAGACATTAGCCTCTCTAGCATTTTAATTCTGGGTCAGCTTTCTGCTGGACAAGAGAGAATTCCAGACTCAGAGTCTACGACATCAAATAACATAAAGGCAATGGACAAGCTGCAAAAACATAAAGGTAATATATGAAAATAGACAAGGAAAAGACCTGGGTCACCCACGAACAGAATAATCTCACACTGAAAAATAAAGAATGGGCTATAATTATCATTATTCTCTTGAATGCATTTCCAAGTGACTTAATCTCCCAAACTTTCAGTCAAGGCAGTGAAACAGAACCCTGAGATACCAAGAAGGCTTTCACGCCCACATTTTTATGTCGGGGGGGGGAAAAAAGGCATCTGGACTTCTAGTTACCTGTGGTCTTAACGCTTGACATGAATCCAAAGTGCATTTCCCAGATGCCTCCCTGAGAGGCCCCAGGCCCCCCTTTCATGGCATAATCCCTTCTCAGAATGGGTTCAGTGCCTGGTGTCTCCGGAGCCTAGATGTGAAAGTGGCAGAGTCTCGGTCCAGAAGGCACTCAGAGTGTTCTTTTCAGCCTGCCTGGGGGAACTCCAGAGACCTGAATCTCCTGCAGCCTTCGAAACTGGCTTCAGGCTACTGGTTTCAGATGGACTCATGTATTAAAGCAGCTGAATGCAAAAATCCCCTTTACCTTTATAATCCTTAGACTCTAGGATTCCAAGATCACTTTTCAGCAGAGCTGGGGTTTCCTTGGGTTGGGCCAATGAGCCCTAGAGAATTCCTCACTGGCCCAAGGAAGCCCTCCCTGATCCACCTCACCTTAGTTCTTGAGTCCTGGCAGTTGAGTGTGAGAGAAGAAAACATCTTCAAGTTTGTGAGAAGACCCCGGTGAAATTGACATTTCCCACCACTGGACTAGGACAGATTTGGGATCAGGCTGGCCTCTACTCCTCTCTGAATGTCACGGCAACAGAAACACAGTTCCTGAATCATTCACTCAACCCTCCTCAGAGAGGCTGATTCAGAGTTAACGCTGCCTCTGGAACCTTCTACGTCTTCACAGCCCACCAAGTTACTTCACCCCTTCAAGACTCCTGTGAAAATAGGAAAACAGTCTTTCTTACCCCATAGGGATGCTTGCAAAGAGTACATGAGAAAATATATGTAATCTCCTAGCACCGTGCCTGGGATGTAGTAAGCAAACAATACATGCTGTTATTCACCAGTGGGCCTCACAGAAGGACTAGGACTAGGATAATATTGGGAACTGTATGGCCCAAGACCCCATCTAACACAGGAGAAAACAGAGGCCCAGAAAGATCAATTATTCTCCCAGGCTCATGCCACAGGTCAGCGCAGAACACAGATCAGAATCTGCATCCATAGCCCACATCCAGGGTTCTCACATACCCTTACAGACTGCAGACCGTTTTCTTCCTCAGCTTGTCCCTTTTCTTGATGGCCACAAAGCCATCTTGAACATTTACTTGTGGTGGGGTTTTTTTCCTCATTAAACAAAAACCAGCACACTCTGGAGTGCCCATTCAATTTCCAGAGCAAGCCGTCTGACTTGAGTTGCCTTTCACACAGTATTTCCATAGACTTGGCAGAAATTGGCCTTTCCTTTCCTTCCTTTCTTTTTCTAGCCCTTTGGATACTCAACAAAGCCTGATCTAAAACTTCCTTTGGAAATCCAAATGCTCGGAATGACTCATGTCAGAGAGTTTTCCGCTCACCTTCTCCTGAGTCAGAGCCTCCCTGCTGACAACTCACGTGTCCATGGGAGGGAGAGGTGTGGGCCTGGCCCCCAGAAGTCACCTTATGTGCAGAAACTACCGCAGGGCCATGGCCTGTGGGCCCAGTTACAGGGAAACAATCCATACAAGGAACGCCTTACAGCTGAGCTGAAGAAATGTGGTTTCTGCTCTGGAAATGAATTTGATAAATGGGTTTTCTTACAAGATTCTCACCCAGCTACCCCAATGTTTCTTGCCATCAGACACATTTTCAATATCCATTGATCCTGGGTGAGTTAAATTCAAGGATTCCCAAAATAAATTTGCCAAATTCTTTGGTGAAAAATGGACTTAGAGGCGATGCCACAAGTCATTTCATCTCAACACATATTGATGGAGTACTTCCTGAGTACAGGGCTCAGGCCAGGCATTTTCATATACATGTCCTATATACCACACAACCCCCAGTGAAAAGATTTTGTTTTGTTCCAGTGAGTATTTCAGGAAGACAAAAGTGAACAGTGGAAGAGCCCAGAGTTAGAGGCAAAAAAGAAAAAAAGAAAACAAAGAAACATCTTTATCATTAATTCAATAAAGAATTCATACATTTCTCTACTTATATGATCTATAGAATAAGTGTGCCATTAGTGGAACTAATAATCCATATAGTTTTATGTAAGGAGGGTTGATTAAAGTGGTTTTATTTTGAGCAGGCAGATTTATGATAAGCCTTTAGTTACTATTTTTTTATTTACATTATCCTTTAGGAAGCAAGGTTGGTGGTAGAAACTCAGAGGGCTTACCTGTGATTCACTGAGATTTTCAGATTTTAGTAGTCTTCTCAGGGTGCCCAAGACACAGCAGGGTCCAGAAAGGGGTCTTCTTGGGGTGAATGTCAGACGTGACTGAATGTAAGACACACACAAACACCTCCATTCCTCCAGGGTGTCTCCATGGAGGGCTGATTGTGTCCCTGGGGTGCCGGTCTCACATGGTGACACCAAATTGTGAAATCCTAGATAAATGAAGTGTGGGTCGACATCTGCTCTGTCAATTAAAAACAGCCTAAGGAAATTATCATTCTTTTTGCTGGGTAATTTATAGCACTCTCTCTGATCTTTTGCCCTGGGAACCATGTGCTCCAAGACATCTTCCATTGGGATGAAAACATTCTGCTGCAGTAAAGCATTGTTTACATTACTCTTTATTGAGATGACTTGAGGCCTCCCACTAGTCCAAGCTGGTGGATTTCAGCAGGGTTTTATCAATGTTGGGAAAGCTGGCTCTCAGGCCTTGCCATGGTAAATAAAGAGGCATCTCTGTATCATGAGGTCATGGGTTAGCCCTTTTAGAATTTGCCTGCACACAATTGAACTCTCTGGGGCGGGGCGGTTCAGTAGCCATGGTTGGCTTCTCCTTCCCTCCATCCCAACAACATTCTCATTTATTCAAGCTAGTGTATCCTCCTATTAAGTATGCTAATTTTTGATACTAAGTTAAATAAAGCATAAAAGGAAAGCAAACATCCTGGTACAGATGGACTGAAAGGGGGAAAATAATTTCAGTCTTTTGCAGGGATTATTCCACTGCTTCCCACCAGTAGTGCTGTGGTGGAAGCCACCTGTGAGTTAAGTATGCATATGTGAACTTGACTTTGATGTTACTTCCAACCTGTGGGCGCAGCAAGCAGTGCACTTACTTTGGAGGTATCTGCGACTACAGCCTCCTCAGTGGCTACGGTGAAGGCAGAGGTAAGCAGGAGAAAAATGGCAGGTCTGTTTCTCATTGTAAATTTTAACTACCTGGTTTCTAATGACTCTAGAGAATGAAGTCATGGAGAGTCAGATGCCCTTCGGTGATCAGCTCTGGAATCGTGTTGAGACCCAAACTTGAGGCAGAAGATAACTCATCACCTGCCACAAAAGGCTCTGTCTTAGTTGTTGGCCAATCTCTCTGTGTCTGGTGGCCTGACATCAAGGTCTGAGTCAGCCTGTAGCAACCACAACATCTACCCTATAGGGCCAGGCCCATCCAGCAAAGCAGATATGGCAGGGGGTCAACCAGCACACTTTGTCCCCACCCTGCCCCCCAGTGGTGGAAGGTTTCTCAACAATTCTTATTCTACAGGCTTCCCCCTCATAGACTCTATTCAAATCGTCCTGTATATACAATACAACACAATTGATGGGGCTCTTTATTAATCACTACTTTAGTGCTGCCATGTCCCTGAGTCACCCTGATCAGACTGTGTGACCCCAAATCTCTCAGCTACACATTTATAAATTGTTGGAAAGCCATTCTTAGAAAGCAATCTCATTTGCAGTTAAACATATTTCAGCTAATAAAGGACAATGGGAATTCAGGAATGCTAGATGAGGGACACAAGCTGGAGCTTTAAGTAGAAAAGTCAGTATAGACCTCATGAGAAGGTAACATTTAAGGAAAGACCATACTTCACCACAGTAAATATTGCAAGACATCAACATGAGTCAGACATAACATCTGAGCTTAAGAAGTTTGTCATCTAATGATGGAAAATGTTCAAGAAGAGACCTAACAGACTGAAGTCATTAAAGACTGATGGGAAAATGTACATAAATAACAATGAAAGAAAAAGCATGCTAACTCTAATGAGATACATATACATAAATAACATTGGTGGGTCTCAGAATGAAGACAAAGTGGTGAGAAAGGGCAGTTATCTATACCAGAAGTTTGATAAGGAAGGAAGGAGAGCGATGAGTGGACAGCATGACAGGGTCACTTTCAGAGAAGCAGGTGTCTAATGTTGGGAAGAGCTGAGCATGTGTGAAGGTTGGGGGAGGTGAGAGGAAGGCTCCATAAGGTCAGCAGAGAGAACCCACTGTTGAGGATATGACAGAGGAGTTCCTGAGGAAGTGCGGAAGGGTAGACCAAATGGAAATATTGCCCCTGGAGGTGAGGCACAGTTTTGTCTCTGCAATGCATGGGAAGCAGAACTGAACTAAGGATCCAGAGAAAGGTTGAGATGGAGAAGAGGAAGGGGATTCAGATGCCCACATCAGTTTCCTCTAGAAAGTAGGAAGCACAGTCATTTGCCAAGAGTAAGTAGAGATGAAGGTTAAGGATTTGGCAGGCCAGAAGAGATTTAAAATAAACACACTGAGAAATATGCTTATGGGTCAGATAAAGAATAATAAAAAGGAGCATGGAATATCAGCAATTGGAACCAAGAAACCCTATTGCAGGACTTTGTCCAAAATGTTTAGCCACCTGGGACAAAGTGGAAGCACCAGGGACAAAAACCAGAGGTGTGGATGGTGAGAGAACAAAGAAGGTGAAATGAGCTACTTCACAGCCCATGGGCCACATGGGCCATTCAATAGGACTGATAGCAGTCCTATAGTGTCTGCATTAAAAATCAGTATGTCATCATAACAAACAAATGAAATTATTGAGAAAATAGTTCAAATTTGGCTGTAATGCCAGAAGACTTGGCCTGGCACACCTAATTTAATTTGGTCCTGGGCCTCTATGACAGAAAAATAAAATAGGAGAAATTCTCCCTATTTGCTCTTCAAAGAACCTATAAAGCAATTCATGTATCATTTTTTCAGTTGTCCAATGACATTTACACCTCAACTTTTTGATTCATAGTCAGCTAAGCAAGAATTAGACCAAATTGCATGGTTCTGAAGAAAATAACATAAGCTTTTAAACTCTGTCTCCATAAAGTACGGCACTGGACAAGTTCCTCCTAAATAATTCAGACTTTATGTTCTACCAATGCACACCTCCTATATAACCCAATACAAATACTTACACCCAAGCTCTATGTTTTGAAATATGTCAGTATTGACACAATATTACCCATTCATTTTAATACTTTATCTTCCTGTAAACTGTTTCTTACATAAGACATTTGGGGTTCCCCAAAATAATGCTATTAAAATGATTCACTTATGTACTGTACTTGGGCAAAGGGGATACATTAGCCAATGTGTATTCAAATGACTACCAAAGAGGTCTGGCTGTGCATGAACCAAGTGAAGTCAGACAGAGAATGGTGACCGAAAGCCCTGGGATCCCCTGAGGGCCAGGGAGATATGTGAGGATGGTGGGAATGAAGAGTCATTCTGTGGGGGTGAGGAAGGCTGGGGAGGATGCAGGAAGTAAAACGTATCAGAGAGAATATTCAGGAAGGGAAGACCCAAGTTCACATGCAGTATAGCTCCTAATGATAATGGGCTCCAAGTGTGAAAGAGGTATCTGACCTGGACTGAAGCTCAAGGTCACTGGGAACCAGAAGGCTGAATTGCTGTGTGTCTAGATTTCTTTCTCCAATCTATCCTTATTAAAATCACCAGGGTAATCTTCTCAATAGCAAAATCTGAACTCAACTGTTAGATGTTTCATAAATGCCATCCAGGCTACTTATTCTAACCCACAAATGCTTGCTCACTCTTCAAGCCTCTGCTCAAATGTTAACTTCTTTTGAGGAGCCTTCCTGGGTAGAGCCTGGCATTTGCTTCTTCACAATCCCAATCCACTGTGCACAAGTATCAGTAACATTCATTGCTCTGCATTGCAGATTCCATATAATCAATTCTCTTCTGAAATACAAGATCTTTAAGGACAAAGAGTCTATTTATTCATGTCTATACCCCAGTGCCTAACACAGAGACTGGCACATTGTTTGTGCTCAACTAATTAATATGTAAGAGTAGGAGTTTTTAAGCAAGGATAAACTGTTGACTCTTCTAGAGAGACTTTTTAAAATGCAGAATTTTTGGCCCTTCTCAAGACCCAATGCTTCCAATCTCTAAGGCTGCATTTGGGTATTGGATTCTGGAGAAGCTTCCTCAGATGAGTCAGATGCTGCCCATGGCGGAAAGCCTCTGCCCTGGAGATACTGCTCCAGATTCTATGCACTCACGCCACTAACATCACTCACAGAATCTGGAGGCAGGAGGTCATTGTGAAAAACCCATGTTCTAGAGCCAGGTGGATCTAAATTCAATTCATAGCCTTAGTCTGTGAGTTCATTGACAACCAACCATGGGAACTTGGGCAAGTCCCTATACCTCTCTGATCCTCAACTCAGAGGGTGGTTGTAAAAATGAAATGAGACCATGCATAGTACATAGTAGACATTCAAGCTGGTACTGATTATGTCTGGTAATGAATCAAAGCCTTGAGCATACTCTTTCCATTCGGCCCTGTCTATTATAATAATGATGATCTTTTACATATTTGCAAAACTAATTATTCTTCCCACAAAACTTTCACATTGTTGATATCATGTAGACCTCTTAGTAACTCTAAAAGAGGGGCAAAGAATGTCTTGTTTGCTCACTTTA
Source organism: Cryptoprocta ferox (assembly GCA_028646485.1). NCBI lineage: Eukaryota > Metazoa > Chordata > Mammalia > Carnivora > Eupleridae > Cryptoprocta > Cryptoprocta ferox. The sequence goes on along the minus strand of CM053577.1, from coordinate 8,181,194 downwards.
TAGATGCAAGACTTGCATTTCATGGCAGTGTAAATATTAGCCATGAGCACATCTAAATGCCCAAGCTAGAACAAACACCTTCCTGCTCTTTTTACTTGACCACCACTGCCCCTCTCCAGGTAGTCACACAGGTGTGCAGGGAAGTGGTTAGAGGCCCCAAATAAACAGCCATTCATTTAGTCAAAATCTTCTTAGGGTAAGAGGAAAGCAGCATGCCAGAAGCAAAAGTTCTACTAGAAAGATGAAATTCCAGGCAAAGAAAATGCCACATGCTAAGATGCAGAGACAGGAAAGAAACAGGTGTGTCTAAAGAACAAGCTCATGGTTGATTCTGATGAGTATGAAAAAATGCTGAAAGGGATATTCCAGCCAGATCATAAGGGCTACAGCATAAGAGGCTCTGAATGACATTTACACTTTATTTGCTTGGCAATCCAGTCGCTGAAGATTGTTAGCAGGAAAACTGATAGCTTCAACACTCTGGCCCTTGGTTTCTGAATGGATTAAAATGGAGATGATGATAATGATGATGATGATGATGATGACACTAAAAACAAAACACTCAATAAGACACTTCCTCAAGTGCTTTCCTAGAATTAACTCATTAAAAAAAAAAGAAAAGAAAGCTCATAGATAGAGAAAACAGATTGGTGGCTGCCAAAGGCAGGAGGTGGGGAGGTAGAAGGAATGGGTGAAGAGGATTAAAAGGTACATACTTCCAGTTATAAAATAAGTAAGTCATAATGATGTAATGTACAGATGGTGACTATAGTTAATAATATTGTATTACATGTCAGAAAATTGCTAAGAGAGAAGATCTTTAGATTTCTCATCACAGGAAAAAAATTCATAACTATCTGAGGGGATGGATGTTAACTATGGTGGTCATCTCACAATGTACACAAATGTCAAATAATTTTGTTGTACACCTGAAACTAATATGATGTTGTATGTCAATTACACCTTAATTGAAAAAATTAACTCATTTAATCCTCACACCCACCCTTAAATCAGGTCCTATCATTTTCTTCATTTATAGATAAGGGAACTGGGATGAAGAGATGGTAAAGAACATCCCATGACCACATAGCTGGTAAGCCATGGAGCTGGATTTGCTGGTGGTCTGGCCTGATGTGCAAAGCTCTGGATCATTTGGCAAGTGGTTCCTCCCAAGACACAAGAAAGCAGGTAGAGCAGTTGGGAGTTGGTACAGTGGGAATGAAAAGGAAGGGAAAGAAGGTCTGGCTTAGAGCAAATAAATGTGTAGCCACTTTGGGAAACAGTATGAAGGGTCCTCAAAATGTTAAAAATAGAACTACCCTGTGATCCAGTAATTCCACTATTGGATTATTTACTCAAAGAAAACAAAAACACTAATTCGAAAAGATACATGCAACCCCATGTTTTTAGCAGCAGTATTTACAATAGCCAAGATATGGAAGCAGCCCAAGTGTCCATTGACTGATGAATGGATAATGAAGATGTGGTATATGTACAATGGAATATTACTTGGCCATAAAAAAGGATGGGACCCTGCCATCTGCAATGACATGGATGGAACTAGAGAGTATTATGCTAAGTGGAACAGACAGTCAGAGAAAGACAAACCATTGGATTTCACTCATGTGTGGAATTTAAGAAACAAAACAGATGAACAAAGGAAAAATAAGAGACAAACCAAGAAACAAACTCTTAACTATAGAGAACAAACTGATGGTTACCAGAAGGAAGGTGGATGGGGGGAATGAGTAAAGTAGGTTTACAAATGCACTTATCATGATGAGTACTGAGTAACGTACAGAAGTGTTAAATCACTATGTTGTACACCCGAAACTAATGTAACACTGTATATTAACTATACTGGATTTAAATTTTTTAAAAGAACAAATAAATGTAAGTTTTTAATATAATTTAGTATTTGTAGAGATCTACCTGCCAGCTAGATCAAAGACATCTTTTATTGAACTACTTTATAAATAGAAGAATGGTTGGTAAGGATGACTCATTTTCATCTTCATCCATGTTTTGTAGGCAAGAAAATATTCACAGATGTTTTAAGAATTTCTTTCTATCTGTGGAGCCCATTATTTGGTCTGATGGGACCAATGCCTCACAGAAACCAAATAAATAATAGCTCAAGCAAAGAGAGCACAGGAAGGACAGGCATCCAGGTTGTGTTTGCTGTGCACCTCCTTCATCTTCTGAGGCCATGCTTTCCAGAAGACACTTGGCAATAAAAGATAGAAGAGTATAAAGATTGGAAGATTAAGAGAGGGATCAAGAGGAAAAACAGAACCAAAATACTTCAGCTATCTTTGAAAATGACCAGAAATCTAAAAACATCAAACATTTTTAAACTTGCAACTGAAATGGAAAAAAGGATAGTGATAAATGAAAACACACCCAAAGCATTGCCTAAGCTGTCCTGGGTGTCCTCCTGCAAGAGTGCTAGAAGTCTCTGTGCCAAGAGAAAAGCCCCATCTGGATGCTTTGGAGACGTCCCTCACTGACCTCACTCTCTTTCACTGAGCTCATGTTGGATGGCTCTATGGATAAGCAAATCATGTTGGATATCTTGCTTTTCATATCTGCCCTTGTTTTATGACTTCTTTTTGCATAATCTCCAGAGTAATTTCAGTTACAAACTTCCCTGAAAGAGTATTTCCAGGGCAGTGCATTCTGATTGTTTATCTGTAAACTCTGCAGAAGTCACTCCTTCCATGAGCTTTGCTATGTAATGCTCTTCATAGGTAGCTGTGATGGAGACTGGCTTGTTGTTCTCCCAGATGTCTCCCTTTTCCTTCTGGACACCCAGCTATGACATTTCCCAACCTCCTTTGCTGTTGGGGCTTCCATGGGACAAAGCTCTAGGCCAAGACTGTGGGCAGAATGATGTTTGCCATTTTCATGCTGGCCCATAACACCCTCCCTAACACAGCGAGTCTTCTGCTTCAGTCATGCTGACTTTGAGGTGCCATTGAGACATTAGACCTGTGGGTTTGAAGGTCATGAGAAAAGCCTGTAGAATCACTGGCAGAGATGTGGTTGCCCAGTGACTAGAGAATGAGAAAGAACCAAGGGCAGATCCATAAAGACCACTAGCACTTAACAAGTAAGACTATCCCAAGAAGCTGGAGATGCATTCTAAGAAGGAAAGAGCAAAAGAAAAGCAGGATGAAATATTCATGGAAATTAAGGAAGGAGCAAGTTTCCAGGAGGCAGGAACCAATAGTGACCACTGTCACTGCAAGTTTAATAAAATGAAGGGAAAAAATGTAATGTTTTCCAATGCTGAGGTATAAAGACCTAGCATTTTCCAGCTTCTGGTGTGGGGTGGGAAGTGGGGGGTTCAAGGGAGCATAGAACACAGTCTTCAGGAGTTTGAGAACTGAATGAGAAGGCAGCAGTGTAGACAGGGAGTGTACCTTCATGATGTTTGTGAAGGAAAGAAAGACAGAAGAAGACAGCAACAAGACAGAAGAAACATGGCAACAGGAAGACAAAGTAATTTTGAAAATGGATCTTAATTGCCATTCTAATTTTGTATGTGGGCGGGGGAGGTGGATAGATATAGAGAGAGTGAAAGAGAACACACATAGAGAAAAAAAATCCAGAAAAATAATATACGATTATCTTCTAGTAGTAAGTTTATATGTAGGTTTTATTTTTCTTCATAATTTTATTTTCCAAATTCTCTACAGTAAATACTGTATTACATTTGTTACAGTAAAGGGATTTTGGTTTGTGGTTTTTTAAGTTTATTTATTTATTTTGAGAGAGAGAGTGCATGTGTGCAGGGGAGGGACAGAGAGAAAAGGAGAGAGAGAGAATCTCAAGCAGGGTCCACACTGTCAGTACAGAGCCCAACCTGGGGCTCAATATCACAAACCATGAGATCATGACCTGAGCTAAAACCAAGATTCGGCAGCTTAAATGATGACCTACCCAGATGCTCCAAGTTTGGTTTGGGTTTTTAATGCAAGAGACTTGAGCATGTTTATAAGCAAAAGACCAAAGAGCAAGTGGTAAGAAAAAGGAGAAAGGGCAGTTTGTGAAGCAAAGTTCTGAATTATTGGGGAATGTTCTCATTTGCTACTTTATTTTCTCATGGCCACAGATGAGGAAGAAACAGGGAGGCATGGGCTGAGGAGCTCAGAGCTGGAAGTGGAGGGAGCTGAACCACACGGTCCTGTCTCCCCCACCCACCACCAGAAACCCTTGTCCAGGCTGTCCTACCATTTCCTCCCAGGGCAGTGCTCTTGCTCAGAAGCTGTTTTTCTTCCTTCCCTCTGTCAAAAGTTAACGTTCCTGTTTATCCCTATGTGACCCCACTCCAAGGTGACATCATTACCTTGTCCTGCAGTGGAAAGCACTCCATGAATTAACTCACGGTATAAAGCTGATAGTAAACAATGGCTAATACTTGTCCTGCCTACTGATGAGAAAGACAAATCACCCAAGGCCATGAGAAGTTTCATTTTAATACAAGACTTTTAGAGCCATGTGTTTTAATCAAGAGGTGGGCATTTCCAACTCTCTGGTACTTGGGCAAGAGAACCTTTTTTTTTTTTCAATGAAAGTGAAGGGTTGCTCCAGTTTTCTTTAACCCACCATCTAGAGGCACCTGGGTGGCTCACTCAGTTAGGTTAAGCTGCCGACTCTTGATTTCTGCTCAGGTCATGATCTTAAGATTCATGAGTTTGAGCTCCATGTCAGGCTCTGTGCTGACAGTGTGGAGCCTGCTTAGGATTCTCTCTTTCCCTCTTTCTCTCTTTCTCTCACTCTCTCTAAAAATAAATAAATAAACTTTAAAAAATAAAATAAAATAAACCCACCATCTAGGTAAAGAGGCAGCATGTCTCCACGGGAGGACAGCCACACTGACGGGGTGTTCTAAATACTCACCTGTTATAAACCACTTTAACTAACAGAAAGATAAATAATAGCATAAGAAAAGAAGATTGTATCCATCAAATATGTCTTTCAAAGATCAAGATAAAATAAAAAATAAAAAAAGGAGACTTTGCTAGCACCAGACCCTCACTAAAGGAAATCCTTAAGCATTTATTTCAGGAAAAAAGGATATTATCCCAGATGGAAAGAATGAGACACAGAAAGAAATTAAAAACAAGGAAAGAGGAAAATATGTGGGTAAGTCTAGGAAAACACTGATATATAAAATAAGAAGGAGAATGAGATAATAATAATAATGTTCTTGGGGAACAATAGAAATACACAACAGCACCATGTTAGAAGCGGTGATTGAAACAGAATCATTTTAAGGATTTCATGCTATTTGGAAAGAGAGTTTAGACCTATTAGCGTTATGGTTTGATGAAATATGCGTGTTAAATTTCTATAGTACCTATGAAAAGAATAAAAATAAAATGCATGAAGTTTAAACTACTATAGAAAAGAAGTGACATGAGAAAGAACTAACCAGTCAATAAAATGAAGACAAGAAAAGACAGGAAAAGAAATATGGAAATGGTAGAACAAGCAGAAATCATAAAATAATGTAATAATATGGGAACTATAAACACAAACATTTCATTAATTATAATAAATGTAAGTATTAATTTCCCCAGTTAAAAGATAATAATTAAAGAGACATTTTTAAAAGAAATACATTAAAAATATATGTCTACAAGAAATCAACAATATAAAGAAAAGTATAAAGATATATATACAGGGAAATATCAGTTTAAAAATAACTATTGCACTTGTAACAATTTTAGGAAAAACTGGATTTTAAGGCAAAAAAAGCATTGTAGAGGTAAAGAGGGTCATTACATGATAAAAAGTTTAATTTGATAGAAAGTTAAAATAATTCTAGACTATTATGCACCTGATTACAAGGCCTTCAAAATACATAAAGCAAAAATAGAACATGTAAATGTACCACCATCGTGATAGATTTTCATATAACACTCTCAGAAATTGTGAGCCCAAGCCTTCAAAGAATTACCAAAGACATAAAATATTTGAAAATAAAACATTAAAAAGTTTTACCTAACTGGCATAAAAATAGACACATAGATTAATGGAATAGAACAGAAAACCCAGAAATAAACCCTCAAGTGTATCGTCAATCAATCTTTGATAAAGGAGGAATGAATATCCAATGAGAAAAACCTAGTCTCTTCAACAAATGGTGTTGGGAAAACTGGACAGCTACATGCCAAAGAAGGAACCTCGACCACTTTCTTACATGATACACAAAAATAAACTCGAAAAGGATGAAAGATCTAACTGTGAAACAGGAAACCATCAAAATCCTTGAAGGAAGCACAGGCCATAATCTCTCGACATTAGCTGTAGCAACATTTTTCTAGATATGCCTCCAGAGGCAAGGAAAGTAAAAGCAAAAATAAACTATCTCATCAAAATAGAGAGCTTCTGTACGGCAAAGGAAACAATCAACAAAACCGCAAGACGACCTACTAAATGGGAGAAGATATTTGCAAATGACATATTTGATAAAAGGTCAGTCTCCAAAATATATAAAAAACTGATACAATCAATACCAAAAACAACCCAATTAAAAAATGGGCAGAAGACATAAATAGACATTTCTCCAAAGAAAACATCAAGATGGACAACAGACATATGAAAAGATGCTCACAGTCACTCATCATCAGGGAAATGCAAATCAAAACTACAATGAGATATCACCTCACACCTGTCAGAATGGTTAAAATCAACAACACAAGAAACAGCAAATATTGGCGAGGATATGGAAAAAAAGGACCCCTCTTGTACTGTTGGTGGGAATGTAAATTGGTGCAGCCACTATGAAAAATAATATGGAGCTTCCTCAAAAAGTTAAAAATAAAACTACTGTATGATCCTGTAATCACAATACTGGGTATTTACCCAAAAAACACAAAAACACTAATTCAGAGGGATATATGCACCCCAATGTTTATAACAGCATTATTTACAATAGCCAAATTATGGAAACTGCCTAGGTATCCATGGATAGATGAATGGATACTGAAGATGTGGTATATATACACAATGGAATATTAATCAGCCATAAAGAAGAATGAGATCTTGCCATTTGCAACAACATGGATGGAACTAGAGAGTACAATGTTGAGTGAAAAATAAGTCAGAGAAAGACAAATACCAATTTCACTCACAGGTGGAATTTAAGAAAAAAAATGAACAAACGGAAAAAAAGAGAGAGAGACAAACCAAGAAGCAGACTTTTAATTATAAGAGAACAAACAGATGGTTACCAGGGGGGAGGTGGGTGGGAATAGGTGAAATAGGGAGTGGGGATTATACTGTACATTTATCATAATGAAAGAATATAATAAAATGATTTAAAAAAATTTTACCTAATGAAGAGATAGCTACTGAGAGTATTTATAAATACTGACATATATCATGCCGTACAGTGAGTTTCAACACATTTAAAAGAATTGGTATCATACAGAACATATTTTATAACAATGTTACCAGTAAAAATCAGTAACAAAAACAATACTGAAATTGCCGTATATTTGAATTAAGAAACTCTATTAAATAATTTATAGATCAAAAAATCAGAGGCACCTACCTAGGTGGCTCAGTCAGTTAAGCATCTGACTTCCGCTCAGGTCATGATCTCGCGGTTTGTGGGTTCGAGTTCTGCACTGGGCTCTGTGCTGACAGTTCAGAGCCTGGAGCCTGCTTTGGATTCTGTGTCTCCCTCTGTCTCTGCCCCTCCCCCACGTCTACTCTGCCTCTCAAAAATAAATAAAACATTAAAAAATTTAATCAAAATAAAAATTATTTCACTGACAGGTAATGAAAATACTACTAAAGAAAATATACCAAAGTTTTCAGGATGCAGCTTAGATGGAAGAGCTTAGATGGAAATTCGTGGCCTTAAACATTTTGATTAATAAAAAAGAAAAGGCAAAAATTAAAGACGCACGCACATATCTCCAGAGGCAGGAAAAGAACAGCCAAAGAAACTCAAATTCAATAGAAAGGAGAAAACAACAAAAAGAAAAAGAAAAAAAAAACCAAAACTACAGAGAGGAGAACAAGTGAGAGCAAGAAAGTACTTCATAAACACGAATAAATTGACTTTGAATAAAATTCACAAAGAAAAAAGATCACACACACCATTAGGAAATAGCTTCAAGCACTGCCAATATTAAAAAACATACAAGAATATTTGGAACAATTTTTAGGAACAAAATTGTACAAATAAAATTTGTAGCGTAAATGAAATAGTCAAACTCCTAGAAAATTGTTACTTACCAAAAACAAGTTAAAAAAAAAAAAAAACTAGACGGGTGCCTGAGTGGCTCAGTCAGTTAAATGTCTGATTTCAGCTCAGGCCATGATTTTGCAGTCCGCGAGTTTGAGCCCTGTGTCAGGCTCTGTACTGACAGTTCAAAGCCTGGAGCCTGCTTCAGATTCTGTGTCTGCCTCTCTCTCTGCCCCTACTCTGCTCACATTCTGTCTCTCTTTCTATCTCTCAAAATGAATAAACGTTAAAAAAATAAAAAACTAGAAGACCTACCCAGTCCAATAAGCATTAAAGAAATGGACTCAATAGTTCATTCAAGGAACAAATAATTACATCTTTGCACAAACTATTCTAGAATACAGAAATAAGGGAATACCCCTCAACTCGTGTGAGGTCAGTACACCAAGGGTAGGTGAAAGGGAGAGGCAGAAAGAGAGAGAAGACAGGCAGTGTAGCATATGATGAAGCATAAAGGGTCTGCCATAAATACAGAGAACAAACTTCCGGTTGCCAGAGGGGAAGGGGGATGGGCAAAATGGATGGAGGTGGGAGGGAGGAACAGGCTTCCAGGTACGGACTGAATGAGACACAGGAATAAAAGGCACAGCATAGGGAATACAGTCAGTGGTATTGTAATGGCCGCAGATGGTGACAGAAGGTAGCTACACTTCTGGTGAGCACAGCATCACGTAGAGAGTTGTTGAATCACTATGTTGTATGCCTGAAACTAGCGTAACATCGTGTGTCAACTACACTCCAATAAAAAAACTAAAGAAGACGAAGGGGCCTGCGATTAAACCAACTGAGTTTGAATCCTAGCTCTGGTCACTTACAAGCTAATCTTATGTGTAAAATTAGTACTTGAGACCAACATACTGAGTAGATTTCTTTGTGAGTTGTCACAAAGACTTAGAAGCATCTGGGGCACATGGGTGGCTCAGTCAATTAAGTGTCCAACTCATGATTTCGTCTCAGGTCATGATCTTGCGATCTGTGAGTTCAAGCCCCATGTCTGGCTCTGTGCTGACAGCATGGAGCCTTCTTGGGATTCTCTCTCTCTCTTCTCTCTGCCCCTCCCCGGCTTGTGCGAACACACACGCTCTCACTCGCGCTCTCTCGCTCTCTCTCAAAATAAATAAATAAATTTAAAAAAAAGAAAGAAAAGGAAGCATCCTATTGTTGCTGCTACTGTTGCTGTTGTATGAATAATATAATGATCTAACTAGCTTTATTCTAGAAACTCATGGTTGACTTTACATTAGCACATCAATTAATGTAACTCACCACATTAACAGCTTAAAGGAGAATATCACACATTTATCTTAATAAATGTACAGAAACCTTCTGACAATAATCAACATTCTTTCATGATTTAAAAATATCTCACAGCGAACTTGGAACAGAGTACTTCCTTATTCTGCTGAAGAGTTTCTGAAACAACAGAAGGCTCATTTTTAATGTCAAAACAGCAGCACTTCTTTTAAGATCAAAAATGAGATCTTAATCCTAGGTCCACTGAGAAAATAACACTTCTGGAAAATTGACCACTGCTTTGCCCCATGTCACCATGAATTCTCAGAAATTGACCCCAATTGCTATCAGTTACTTGCCTCTGCTGGGTAGACAGGCATGGAGCCAGGCTGGAGGGTAAAAAGCCTGGTATGAATGGAACTGGGCCCTGTTTTAGGATGTGACAGTCAGGATTAGCTACAGCCGGGGTCTTCTGGGGACACGAAGCCCTGCGAAGCTTATGCCTTGTCATTTCCATCATGCCAGGGTGAGCATTAGCTTTAATTGAAGGGAAATGGGAAGGCAAATCACCAGGACCTAAAAGTGCTTTATTCAGATGCTGGGATGTAAAATGACTGAGTTTCTGTTGAAAAGACACTTGAATACTTACAAAGAATAAAGTAAACAAAGCATCTCGGTGAGTTCACTCGTCAGCTGGACACAGCTCCCAAGTTAGATAAAACTCGTCCACGTTCTGGTCTCCATCAAGGGCAAAGGTTTTCTGTTTTTGCTTTTTTAACTTTTTCTATTGTATATTCCCCTTGTTAAATTGTTCCGTAAGATAAAGTGTTCACCCATCTGAAATATAAACTACTTCTACTGGAACGAACATCCAAGCTGGATAGAGAAGCTTATTCTAAGTACTTACGTGGCAGTTGGAAATAGTGTAGGAAATAGGGATCATTTATAAACAGTGCTTACTGAATAATCAGAGTAGCGAGGTCTGTTGTCTCCCCCGAGCAGTGATTTCAGTGAGAGCGCTTCTAGACAGTTGCAAATCTATGCAATCCCAAGGGGGAGTGGAAAGTTGGAGGGGGTCTTCTGTTCCACACCATTTATCACCAAGACATCTGTATCCTCTCTACCCAGGGCTCCTCTGTTCTTGAGTGTCACATTTGGAACATAGTAATTTTTATCAGGGTTCAGGATGCCTGTCCTGCTATACCCAAAGACCACGCCTTTCCGAGGTCCTGCCGTCTTCCTAAGGCGCTGTCAGGAGCTCAGAGATCTCCCCCTATTTCTCCATCTACTCCTATTTCTCAAAGTAAACTGCTTCTTTCCTCAACTGTCTTCCTCCCTCTTGTTCTTGCCCTGGTGGATATTAACAGCCTATTCAGGCCAGATTCTTAACCATTACTACCCCCCGAAACCCAAGTTGCCGTATCCTCAAGGGGAAAGAGAATTTAATTTTTAAAATCCCCTAGGAGGTAAAGAGAAATATTTATGTTCCATCCTTCTAGTACATCAAAGAATGAACAACAAAAATGAAACAAACCAAAACAAGTCTCACTTCCTATTAAAACAGTCCACCCTTGAGGTGCCTGGGTAGCTCAGTCAGTTAAGCGTCTGACTTCAGCTCAGGTCATGATCTCGTGTTCATGGGTTCGAGCCCTGTGTTGGGCTCTCTGCTGACAGCTCAGAGCCTGGAATCTGCTTTGGATTGTGTGTCTCCCTCTCTTTCTGCCCCTTTCCCGCTCTCACTCTCTCTCTGTCTCTCTCAAATATAAATAAAATATGTTTAAAAAAAAACAGTCCACCTTTCCCTTGCTATCACACTATGGTCATGAATATTTACTGATATCAGCAGTACAGGAGTCACAGGAAACAGTGCCTTCTGATTGGTGGAGTGACCACAGGGAGGGCGTGGTGACAGAGTGCTTGAGGCAGGGACACCTCCATGTCCTGTGGCTGGTGTGCTAACGAAGCCTGGAAAGGCAAGGAGGCAAAGGGTAGATTCTACAAAAATCATACTAAACAGAGTTTTGTAAACTTTTTTCCACTTGAAATATATTGCAGGCATTTTCCCATCATTAAATAATCTTCGACATTACTTTTAGTGGCTACTTAATAATCCATACACGTGCATAGCTTAATCTGTTACCAAACAAGCCCTTATTGTAAGATACTTTTATTGTTTCTTATTTTTGGCTATTATACGTAATGCTTGAATGATCATCCTTATGAATAAATATCCTTGCACCCTTGATATTTCATGTGGATGGATTCCTAGAAGTAAAATTGCCAGGCCAGAGGATGTACAATTAAAAAAAAATGTGTCATTAAAAAAAGAAAATGGAACAAAACTGACAAATGTTACCCCTCAAAGGCTTGTGCAATTTCCAATCTACTATCAAAAGAGGACATTAGGGGCTCCTGGGTGGCTCAGTAAGTTAAGCATCCAATCCTTGGCTTCAGCTCAGGTCATGATCTCACAGTTTGTAGGATCAAGCCCCACGTCAGGCTCTGCACTGGCAGTGGAGAGCCTACTTGGGATTCTCTATCTCCCTCTCTCTCTGCACCTCCCCTGCTCACTCATTTAAAAAAAAAAATAGGATGCTAGACTGCAGTCCTCAAAAGGCAATGTCTCTGTGCTCATGAATTCAGTCCTCACTCAGTCTGATGGGACTTTCCTTGAAAGATGATTGTACCACAGCCTTTCATGTTTTCAGATGTCATTGGTTTCTTCTTTTTCAGATTGGAAGTACTCTGCTGACACAATTTTGGACTCTGCTAAATGCTAATAAACTGATATATACTACGCACTTTCATTCAAATGAATAATAAAAGCTAACCTGTATGTATCAAACACTTCACACCAGGTCTCATTCTGAGAACTACATATGTGTATACATAAATCTTCACAACTCAATCAAGTAGGTGCTGTTATTCTTTTACAGCTAAAGAATCTAAGACACAAAGAAGAAATAGCTGAGCTGACCAGAAAACCCAGGCATTCTGGCTCTAGAGTCCAGAGTCCAACCATTACAGTATACTGCCTCTCTCAAAATTAGCTGTAAATTGGCCTCTTAGAAATAACACAAACAACCTTTTTGGCTGATTATTTCCAAATCATTGAGGGTGCAAAAATTTATCCAAAAGAGAAGTATAATATGCCATCCAGATACCCCAGTCCAAAAGCTCTTCCAGCCAATGTACCCACTGGTTAGCCTCTGTCCAGATTTCAGGTTAGTGCTCTGAATTTTACACTTTGATTTAAACATATACTCCATCCAGATGGCTTTTAACCTTAGGTAACCATAGAGAGTGTTGCCCTTTCTTCAAATGTGCCAGCAATGGTCTTCAATGTGGTTAGTGTATATCAGCCAAGCTAAGGACTGTGAAGGTTAACCCCAAGCTGTTCTAGAGCATAGTTGGCCTGGATCCTTTTATATCCATGGAAGGCATTTCTCTGCATACCAAAGGCAAGACTATATCTGGAAGAGTCAGGGGGTCCTTGTCTATGGTATTTCCAGAGAAAGTATAATCATCATGAAATAAAGGCATATTGATCAAGACCCAGCAGGTTTGGAGGGTCTGGTAGGTAATTGTTAGGCAGGATTCATCCAGGGAGAGCCCTTAAAACATCTGACTTGGAGGGGCAGGTCATGATCTCATGGTTTGTGGTTCGAGCCCCATATTGGGCTCTGTGCTGACAGCTCAGAGCCTGAAACCTGCTTCAGATTCTGTGTCTCCCTCTTTGTCTGCCCCTCCTCTGCTCGCCTGCTCACTTGCTCTCTCTCTCTCTCTCTCTCTCTCTCTCAAAAAGTAAATATTGAAAAAATAAAAAACGTCTGAGTTGCATATTACTCGAAGAAAGGAAATGTTTCTGCAATAAGCACCAAATGAGTTTAAGGGAAAGTTCTAAGCCTTGGAGACACAAGAAACCTGTGGTCAAATGCATCATTTGCCTCCAAAAGTGAGCACCAAGGGCAGAGAATCTTGGAGCCATTGATGCACAAAATCCTAACAGGAGGTCTTTGCCTTCAGAGGAGGTCAACTTACCATCCCTCAAAAGTGAGGAGAGAAGCTTAGGCTGAGGCAGATCAGTCCTCACTTCTAGTGTTATCTTCATTGGCCCTGCTTGGTGCTATCACAGATGGAAGAAGGGCAAGCACAGAAATTGCACAGTAGAGGCCAAGAGAAGAAACTGACAATTAACACCGTCTGGTAGTGTTGAGCCTCTGAAATTCTGGGTCAGACTTGAGTAAAAATGACAAAGTCATTCCTTCTGAGATTAGCCAGGAGCAAGGACTACAGACTATAGGTTCATTTTGTGCCAGTTGCTCAGGCACCCTGCCAATCGGCACCCTCCTTCACTCTCAAGTGTCCCAGTTTGGCTGACAAATTACACTATAGGACTTCTGGTTCCAGCCAAGAGGGAGTAGCCCTGTTCTTTGTTAGTCTTCCCTCTTACAACTCAAAACCCCTGGACATACAACAAACAGACACAGAAGGACTGAATTGTAGAAAGAAGAAAGAGAGCTGGCTGGGGATCTCAGGACTTGAATAACAGCAAAAAGTTTCTCTGGGTTTCTTTCAGCCTCCTATATATCTTGGATGGATGCTAGAGGAGCTCTGAACTTCCATCAGCTACAAGACAGGGAAGGCAAGCTAAGGTGGGGCCCTCTAGTGCTTGGTGGGGTGATGTCAGTGAGTCCAGGGGAAACTGAACATCCACTCCCTCCTGAATCTGCATACTATACTCCAACAAGGTGGCTGACTGCAAAAACAGAAGGTTAAATGAGAGATCCAGAACCTCACAGCATATTACTCAAAGTGTCTAGGATACAATCAAAAATCACTTGCCATGGTCTGTGCAGAACTGACCCACTGTGCAGGTCACCCACTGCCCTTGGCCTAAGACAGTTTCAACATCTGTGTCACCTTGGTATTGGCACCTGTTGATTTCCTTTTCTCCCTCAAGTGGAGATCTTCCTATTTCCTGGCGTGATAATGATTTTCGATTGTATCCTGGACACTTTGGGTACTATGGCGCCAAGGGTGTGTGATCTTGGAAACCCCTGAAGGTACTATCAGTGCCCACACCACACTCCACATGGAAGATCTGTCATCACTTTGCCACAGCACTCACAAGACAAGACCTATCAATCTTCTCGTGACATTTTCAAAGTGAAGAGATCACAAGATCGGGATCATTTGTTTTCCCCCCTCCAACAAGTGTCAAATACCATAAGGAAAAACCTAAGAAAAAATAGCTTTAAATTCCCCCCAGATTCTCAAGTTTGAAGCACACATTTCTCAAAGGAAAGCCTCCTGTTTTCTTTTTTCCATACCTCCAACCTATAAAACAGAGAAAACAGAGCGACTGCCAGGCCTTCTGCTAAGAGCTATTTATTATGACAGAGCCAGTTGTCACTGTCCACATGAAGTCATCTGGGCCTGAGCATGTTAGGCGCCAGGCTTAGAAGGCCATGTCATTCCTTGAGCTATGGAATATTGTTTTGGCAAAAAGCAGCTAGCTGTATGCTCTCACCCTTAGGAAACCATCCAACGCCTCCCCTCATCCAGTTCATCAGAAGCACGCCATCTCCGAAACACGCTCCCCTAGCCCTGGATATTCTCTGCAGACACATTCTCCTTCTGCAGGGGGAGAGGGGTTGGCGCACCTCTCGATGTAGCAGAGAGGTGTCAAGGTGACTTGAGCCATGGTGAAGAAACCTCCGTCTGTGCAGCTATTTGCAGTAGGGTCTACAGCCCCAGCTGGCGTCCCTCATAAGCTGATGGTGAGAGTGAACATGAGGTGTTCTCAGGAGCCCAGGACTCTGAAACCTTTCCCGAGTAGAAAGACCTGTGTGCATCCTGCCAGCTCGTACTTTTTCAACTGATTCCACTTGAGAGCAAACTTTCCAGAGAAATGGAAAAACACATCTTAGAGATAAATCAACATCAGTTCCAAGCTTTTGTTTCAGTTGTTTTGCTTCATGCTCTGCCCTCATTCATGATTGTGTTGCAATAGCCCTCCTGTCTGCTGCATGTTCTCTTAGGTCAAACGATGAGGTATGCCCCAGAGAGCTAACTTTTCACCCGGGTGGTCTGTTATAAAATAGGGCTCCTGTGAGAGAAACATGGGATTTTAGAGTGGAAAGAAGCTTAGTTATCAACTACTCCAACACGCTCCTCTTACTGATGAAAAGATCAGGCCCAGAGAGGTTAAGTAACCTGTGCAAGTGTGCATAGCAATCAAACTGCAGAGTCAGGAAAGATGCAGGGTCTCCAGAAGGTGCAGGGCCCTTTCTACCTCCACATGGTAAATACCTAGATTCTCTAATTTTTAGTTGATCATAATTTCAAAATGGATTCCAAATATTTTCACTTTAAATGGAGATACCTAAAAGCAATGTAAACCTCTGGGTACTTTTGTAAATTTTTCTACTTCCTGGGATCAAATAATACACTATTTTACAATTTAAGCCATCCAAATTTGAAGAATGCCTAACCCAGTCTTATTCAACTGAACCAAAAGATTGCAGACTTTGAGATAATTTAGAATGGTATTTCAAGTCAATTTCTGGTTTGAGTTTAGCATCGTAAGTAAACATGTCATGTTTGTCATCCCCTTTGATGTATTTGGAGCCTGGGATTTATAGTCATAAACTGTTCACCCAGTACGTCATCCTCATAACAGGAATCAATCAAATCATCATGGTAAAGATGGGATTGGTATGTCGGATATACTAATGACATTCTAGGCTAATAACACAAAGCCAAGAAAGCAATTACAGATAGGACATATGTTCAAACTAATGTAGAACATTCTCAAACAATACATAGGCAGTACTCGATTGTGTGTTTTTTCCATAAAGCAATAATTGGTCAACACCTATACTAATAGCTTTCATATTTCTTAAAGAATATGTTCTTTAGATAAAGGCAAACTGCTCATTGAATAAAATCTTCCATTGAATCTATATTTTGGAGACACTACCTGTCCCAGACTTGCTTTCTTTTTTTTTTTTAATTTTTTATGTTTATTTTATTTTTGAGAGAGGGAGAAAGACAGAGCATGAGCAAGGGAGGGGCAGAGAAAGAGGGAGAGACAGAATCTGAAGCAGGCTCCAGGCTCTGAGCTGTCAACACAGAGCCCGATGTGGGGCTTGAACTCACAAACAGTGAGATCATGACCTGAGCCGAAGTCAGCGCTTAACCAACTGAGCCACCCAGGCACCGCCCCCCCAGACTTGCTTTCTGAGATGGTGGAATCTCTAGTTGGTTTATGTGTATGTGACCTTATTTGAAAAAAGAGTCTTGCAGATGGATGAAATTCAGGATCTCAAGATAAAGAGCTAATTCTTGATATCTGGATGGGTTCTAACTCCAATTATGTGTTTTTATGAGAAGAGAAGAAGACACACATGTGACAGAAAAGACACAGAAGAGAAGCTCATGAGAAGTGAGACGTGGAGATTGGAGTAATGCTGCAGTAAATTAAGGAATAAAGGAAACACAGCCCTGTAGACATCTTGATTTTGGCCCAGTGACACTGCTTTCAGACTTCTGGCTCCCAGAGCTGTGAGAAAATAAATTTCCTTGGCTTATGGCCACATCACTCCAATCTCTGCCCCCACGGTCACATCATATTCTCCTCTGAGTATATGTCTAAACTTCCTCTGCCCCTCACCAATAAGGACACTTATGACGGTATTTGGGACTCACCCAGATTACCCAGGATAATCTCTTTATCTCAAGATTCTTAATTTAATCATACCTACAAAGACCCTTTTTCCAGGTTCCATAGATTAAAACCTACTATGTTGGGGGAGGGCCATTAATCCACCTCCTACACCCACAAATCTCATTGGCTTAACACAGTAAAGACCAAGATGAACAGGTGACCCTCTCCATCTTGTGATATGCCATCCTGTACACGTGGCTGTAGAGGGAATAGCAGCAAGGAAAGAAGAGAGATGGGAAAGGATCCCAGGCTCTCATTTACCTTACCCTGAAACCAACTCACATCAGTTCTGCTTATAGTCTGTTGGCCAGAACTAGTCATATGGACCCAACCCAAATATAAAGAAAGCTGACATATGTGAGGGGGACAATGGATATTTGATGGGCACTGTCTTTGCAACATGCTGAAAGAGGTCATAAAATTACAGGGAACTGTGCGATAGGAGACAGCTACTGCTTCTGTCACCCAACACTTCCCCACTTCATCTGCTCTGCCATCCCCCTCCTTTGCAGAACTTCCCCTCCCCATGCCATGTGCCTCTAGTCTCAAAGGTGGCAAGATTACCCAGTCTATTCAATCAAAGTCTTAATGTGGAATTTTCCATTTCAATACTAAGAGGAAAAGATATCCCTTCCTTTGCCAAGGTGGTACAATGCAATTATAACTACCCAGAGTTAGATCAAAGTCCATAAGTTAATAGCACAGTCCTCTAATGGTCACCCTCAGCTCAGACACCAGCTGCAAATTGGAGGTCCCCAAAACACTCATAATTCTGACCCATTGCTATAAATTCAGGGATTCCCACCACCTCCTCAAGTTTGATAATTCACTAGAATGACTCTTAGAACTTAGTAAAATACTATACAGCTTTATTATAGTACAAAGATAACAATTAGCACCAGTCAAATAAAGAGACACACAGGATGATATCTGGGAGGGTTCCAAATCCAAAGCTCCCATGCCCTCAGGATGTATCACTCTCTCAGCACACTGATGTATGATTACCAGAGTTTTACTGGGATTTCATTCTGTAGGTATGATTGATGGGGTTATTGGCCTTGCGATTGAACTGTCTCCACCCTCCTTCCCTCTGCAGGAAGTCGAGCTAATACCACCTGGCTCACAGCCTGTACCCTCTAACCCCATGGTCGACCTTTCTGGCATAGCCGGCACCCTCCTGAAACGGTCTAGGGGCTGGCCATGAGTCACCTCACTAGTATAAACTCAGGTGTGGTCCAAGCAACCCACACCAAATTACAAAGACATTCCTAACACTTGGGAAATTCCAAGAGGTTAGAGGCTTTCTTTCAGGAACCATGGACAAAGGCCAGCCAAATTCAGCATACAACAGCTGGGATGATTATAGTCTGTAGCTGTGTGCTACCAGGTCTCTGTTCCCTATTCATTCCCCTCTGTCCACCCCCATCACCTACCACATAGAGGAAAAGCCCTGTAATAAGATAATAAAACCAACACAAAGAGAGAAGATGCGATGAGAGATGGAGAGTGAGAACAAGCCATGACAGTTTGATTCCTCTGTGCAGCCCTGTCTTTCCCAAGTATAGATTTCAGTAAATCCCAGCTCTTGTGTGAGTTACATGGACTTGAATTCCTGTCCATTGGAACCCAAAGAAGCTAATACCTCTGCCCTCCAGGAGCACACTATTTGATTGAGGGGTGAGATATACAAATGAAATATTAAATAACAATTGCCAGGCAATAATTTAAGAATAATCACACATCCATTTGAGTAAGTAGCAAACTCAAAAGACAGATCTATTCTTCCCAAGGAAGTTTCCACAGCTAGGATGCTCACTTTTACTCCTGTTCTCATTTATTCAACAATGTGCCAGTGCTTGAGATGTCAGGACAAAGTCACTATGAAGCATATCTAAGAGCTCAAGGAACACAAGGAAGACAGATATTATTTTATACCTTAAGGTGTTTCCCGTTATCTTCAAGGGAGGGGGAGTCCTTTGGAAGAATAAACAGAGTCACAAAATTCTGAAAATACATATTAATTTTAAATCTGAAAACCATGGGTGCCTGGGTGGCTCAGCCGGTTAAGCATCCAACTTTCAGCTCAAGTCATGATCTCATGATATTTTTTATCTTGAGCCCTGCATCAGGCTCTCTACTGTCAGTGCTGAGCCTGCTTCAGATCCTCTGTCCCTGTCTCTCTCTGCCCCTCCCTTGCTCCCTCTCTTTCTCTCTCTCTCAAAAATAAATAAACATTTTAAAAACCTGAAAACCAGCATTAACTTACAATTGCTTTTTAAAAATATTAATTTGTATCCCCCCAACTAGACTGAAAGGTATTTCAATGAATGAAAGGTGGAGAATGATATTGGCGAATCATGCAAGTGACAACTTCCACTTCTGAAAATGTTGGAAATCACTACTTTATACAAAAAGTGTTTTTCTGAGAATCTCTGTGACACTCCATGATTCAGGTCCTATTTTAGCATTGATTACTGGGACTACTTCAGAGCAACAGTCCAGTCCATTACACCTGGCAATTGGCTGCATGTGATCTCCCCACCAGTCCCTGCCAGGCCAGTAAGAAAAGCAAGTACTGACCCAGCATTACTTCCCCAAAAAGTATGTTTAGTGGCACCAGCTGAATCCTGTCTGTGGTGGGTATGACCCATGTAGACAGCCTAGCAGACCCCCATGTCAGGCCCATGACACTCTTGTAGAGAAAGCTTCCTTCCATGGAGATAAACCATCAGCTTCAGTGTGAATTGGCAGGGTTCAAAGACAAGCTCCACTTCCTGCAACAGCTTACAGAGCTTTGACAAGGATCTTTGGTCCTAAGCGTCCTTAAACCTGAGAAACTGGACAGGCTCTGAAATCCCCGGAGGGCAGGTGGGAATGGGGCTGATAGCTGACAGGCTCAGAGACTGCGTTTAGCATCTTGCAAAAATATCCATTGAATGAACTCTTCTACCACACAGTGGGATGTCCTTATAGAGTGCAAAGGATCCTTTTATTAAAATGACATCACCCCCGTGAGCCTGTGATTTTGGTAAATTCTGAATCCTGGGAATAATATGCCTCACATCAACCCAGTTAATGTTTCAATAAGCCAGAAACTGGTTTCCATGGTGATGATGTGCTTCCAACACTGCGGTTTAGAAAACTAGAACTTCAGAACATTACCAATAGCACCTGGGAATGCCAGCCAACAACAGTCTGCCCAGTAGTGGGGCCAATCGAGGTTTGAGAAGTGAGGATAGTAACTACAATTTATTTGTGCCCATGATGTGCCAGGTCCCATGTTAAGGATTGTATAAATATCATCTCTTTAATTTTCATTATGACTTTACATGCTAAATACTATTATCCCTATTTTACTGATGAAAAGCCGAGGCTGAGAGATGTCACCCAATTGATTAGTGAGACTAGAATACAAAAGCCTATCTAGCTCCAAACCCCACATTCCAAACACCTGCTTCCATGTAGCAAGCACTGTTGTCTTCTAATTGTCATTCCCCACATCTTCAATACTTGCAGAACCCCAATTTTATATGAAGAAGCACCTCTTCCTCCACCCCATGAGACAAGTAAAGCATTATTAGTCTAAGCCAGCACTGTGCAAGAGAAATTGAAAGTGAGCCACAAATGCAAGCTACGTATGTTATTTTAAATTTTCTAGTAGGCACACTGCTAAAAAGTCAGATAAATGAAAATATTGTAAGGATCCGTTTTATTTAACCCAATATATTCAAAATATGATCCTTTTGACATGCAACCAGTTTTTTAAATTACAAATGAAATCCTATAAAATTGTGCATATAGGACAATAAAGAAAACTAAGCAAAGCACATGGATGGAGAACGATGGGTGAGGAGGGTGGTCAACACAAACTTTGAGCAGATACAAGAGGGAAATGAGGAGTGAGCCACGTGAATGTCTGGGAGAAGCATCCAAAGCAAAAGAAAGAGTAAGTGCCAAGATCTCAGAGGGAGCAACTGGGGAATAGCAAGGAGGTGGATGCAGTCTGAAAGAAGTAAATGAAGAGAAAGCAGTAGGGGCTGCAGTCAGAGGTGGGTGGGAATGAGGTAGGGCCTCACAGTTGGCTGTAAAGACTCTGGCTGTGGATCTGAGCAAGACCAGAAGCCACTGGAGGGCTTTGAGAGGGAAAATTGCATGTGCTGTCACCACTGTTTAACACTCTCACTGCTGAAGAGGAGGGAGAATAGAATCACAGAGACTAGCTGGGAGGCCACAGCCACTTCTCCGTGAGAACTGGTAACGGCTTAAACCGGGCTGGTCAGAAGCTGTCAGGATCCAGATATAATTTGAAGATTTGCTGGTACTCAGGAGATGTTGGAGAAAGAGTTGAGAACTCCAGGGTTTGGGAGTAGAAGAAATGAAAGAATGGAGCTGCCATTCACTGAGGTAGGACAACTGGAGGAAGAGCAGGATTGGCGCAGAGAAGAAATTTAAGGTGACAATTAGACATTCCACTCAAGCAGGATTTGTGGACTCATGAGTCTAGAGTTTGGTGAAGAGTCCCAAGTTGGAGGTCTAAACCTGGGAGTCATTAGCATGTAAGTGATATTTAAAGCCATGAGATAGGATGAGATCACCAAAAGAGGACATGGGTAGAGAAGAAAGGTCTGAGGACTGACCCAGCTTATGTCAATGTTTGAAGTCCAGAAAACCAGAAGAACCCCAAAAAGAGACTGAGAAGGAATATCAGTGCTATAGGAAGGGAAAAAAAAGCCAAGTAAAAAGTGTGTCAAGGCAAAAAGAGTGATCAATTATGTCAAATGCTGCTGAGGAGTCAAGAAAGGAAACTTAGCCACTGGATCTGTCAACACTTCTGGGGCCTTGATGAGAGTAGACTCAGAGTAAAGGGCATAAAATTCTGATTGTGCTCAACATCACTACTCACCAGGGAAATGCACATCAGCACCACAATGAGATATCACATCACACCTGTTAGAATCGCTAGAATCAAAAAGACAAGAAATAAGTGTCAGGGAGGATGAAAAAAAAAGGGAACCCCTGGGCACCATTGGTGGGAACATAATTGGTGCAGCCATTATGAAAAACAGTATGAAGATTCCTCAAAAAATTAAAAATAGAACTACCATATAACCCATCAACTTTCCTTCTGGGTATTGACTCAAAGAAAATTAAAATACTAACTCAAAAAGATATATGTTCATCATGTTCATGGCAGCATTGTTTATAATAGCCAAGAGGTGGAAGTGACCCGACTGTACATCATCAGATGAATGGATAAAAAAATTGTGCTATAGATATTCAATGGAATATTATCCAACTATAAAAAAGGAAATCCTTCCATTTTTTACAATATGGATGGACCTTGAGAGCATTATGCTAAATGAAATAGGTCAGACACAGAAAGATAAGTACCATATCATCTCACTTATAGGTAGTCTTAAAAAACGAAACTCACAGAAACAAAGAACAGGTTGGTGGTCACCAGAGGCAGAGGAAAATGAGTGAAGGTAGTCAAGAGGTACAAACTTCCAACTCTAAAATAAATAAGTCATAGGGATGTAATGTACAGTAGGATGACCATAGTTAATACTGTATTGCATATTTGAAAGTTGATGAGAGAGTAAATCTTAAAAGTACTTATTAGAAGAAAAAAAATGTTTACATGTTTGTGGTGCTGAATGTTAACTAGATTTATTGAATTACAAATATCAAATCATTGTGTTGTATACCTGAAACTATACGCTGTTTGATAATTGTACCTCAGTTTTTTTGCATTGGGAATTTCTAAGAGTTTGAGGGACTGTGATCCATAAACTATAGATGGAAACCAAATATATATGAGAAATATGTTTTGGTCATATGAATGGCCAAATACATAAATTCCTTATAAATCACAGTATCACAGAAATGAAAATCTATGCATTAGCTTCAAACCACATATTGCTCTCAGACCATCCTAAGCATCGAGTTGAAAGAATGCCATGGGATGGGATGCCTGGGTGGCTCAGTCAATTAAACATCTGACTCTTGATTTTGGCTCAGGTCATGATCTCAGGATCATGAGATCGAGCCCATGTTGAGCTCTATGCTGGGCATGGAGCCTGCTTGAGATCCTCTCTCCTTCTCTCTCTGTCCCTTCCCTGCTTGTGTGCGCTCTCTCTCTCTCTCTCTCTCTCTCTCTCTCTGAAGAAGAAGAAGAGGAAGAGGAAGAAGAAGAAGAAGAAGGAGGAGGAGGAGGAGGAGGAGGAAGAGAAGAAAAGAAGAAAGAGAGAGTGAGGGAGGGAAGGAAGGAAGGAAGGAAAGAAGGAAGGAAGGAAGGAAGGAAGAAGGGAAGAAGGAAGAAGGGAAGAAGGGAAGGGAGGAAGAGAAAGAAAAGAAAGAATACCATGGTTTGACCTGGGAAACAAAAGGATAGAGGGAGAGGAACTTCTTAGAGGATCAGCTTCAACATGTACAGTCTCTCCAAAGATTGAGCCTTTATCCTATCTTATCAGGCAATGACAATTCATTAGACTCACCTCCTTGGCTATCGTGCAGTGCAGCTGATGATTGATTGAGTGAGTCAGTCAGCGCATGCCTATGTTGGGTGATGGATTAGTTGGTTGTTGAAAGGATCTTCTTTGTAAAACACAAAATAATGGTTTGAAAATGCCTATGGAAATTTGTACAGATAACAGAAAGTGATTCTGACACTTGTGGTACCACACAGATGGCAGGTGGAGCCAGGGGAGTGGGAATCAGAACGTTCAGATATAGGGTGGAATTGTCATTTATCTTCAAGTGGAAAAGAGAAAATTATCTGAAAAAGGTGAAATTCAGTTTGATCTTTTTTTTGCCTTAATAATAAAGAGTGACTCTCAAAGTTGACTAGTGAACAGATTTTATTTATATTCTGAAGTGATAATAGTACTCCAAATAATCATCTGTCTTAACAAGTACAAAACAAACAGATTTGAAAAACAATCCAGAATAGATTACTGCTATGAAATATAAGTTTGAGAGTTAGATAAAAGAGTTGAGCTTGGGGGTGCCTGGGTGGCTCAGACAGTTAAGCGTCTGACTCTTGGTTTCTGTTCAGGTCATGATCTCGTATCCGTGGGTTCGAGCCCTGCATAAGGCTC
Organism: Cryptoprocta ferox; assembly: GCA_028646485.1. Lineage (NCBI taxonomy): Eukaryota > Metazoa > Chordata > Mammalia > Carnivora > Eupleridae > Cryptoprocta > Cryptoprocta ferox. Next base: position 8,156,860 of record CM053577.1, on the reverse strand, counting down.
CACACTGACAAAGCAGAGCCTGCTTGGGATCCTCTCTCTTTCTCTTTCTCTCTCTCAAAATAAATAAATGAACTTTAAAAAAAAAGAGTTCATTATGGAAATAGTACATTTTTGGTTTTAAACCTTTTACGCGGCAAATTTCAAAAGTATAATAGTATGTAATTTTAACAGTATAGTTACAATAATATAATGAATCCTCCATGTCCCCATCACCCAACTTCAACAATTGTCAGCACAGGCCAGTCTTCTTCCACGATCCCATCCCAGACACCCCATCAGTTCATCCATAAAGTCTTCAGTGTATATTTCACAAAGATCAGGAGTTGGGATTTTTTGGTTTACCATAACCGCAATACTATCACCACGCCTAAAAATTAACCATTCTTTAATACAAGAGTTTCTGTTTGAATTGAGAATAAATCTTTTGAGAGAGCTCTAATAAGTAATTTAAAATATTTTCTTGTAAAAATATTTTTAAATTAGGGTGCCTGGGTGGCTCAGTCAGTTGAGCATCTGACTCTTGATTTCAGCTCAGGTCATGATCCCAGGGTCGTAGGATCAAGCCCCACATCAGGCTCCATGCTAGATATGGAGGCTTCTTACAATTCTCTCTCTCTCCCTCTGCCCCTCTCCCCTGTTCACACACTCTCTCCCTCAAATAAAAATAAAATAAAATATTGTTAAATTAAAATGAATATAAACACTATGTATAAGTATAAATATACAATGAAGTAGAATGTAAAATTTGCACAAACTTTCTTGGTTTGTTTTACTTTTAAAAATTTCTTCAAACATACATATGTAGAATTTTACATAAATACATAAATATGGTAAACTGTTCGTTTTGTTTTCTTAGACCCCTTTTACACACAGAACCACATACACTGGTAATCTCTTGATCTAGTGTCTGCTTTCCTAATTTTTTCTCTAACTTTATACTGGCCTCCTAAGCGTTATAGATTATGCAGTAAACAATTAATAAAGTGCCTGTGCTATTTGAGCTTACATTCTTGAGTTACATGTACTTAAACATAGAAACATATACCATAGACATATGCTGTGAACATATTACATAGTTTTTGGATTCCTGATTTTCTCACTCATCACTATCAGATCTACTGGTATAGGTTTCTTTAACGCTTGCATAATACTTCATTCTATCCCATAAACTGTTTGACTACTTCTCTGATAGTAAGTATTCCCTTTGTTTACCTTTTCTTTCTTTCTTTCTTTTTTTTTTTTTTTGCCACTATAGACATCCATACGCATATGTTATTACTCCCTGGTGTTTTTGTTTCTACAGATTCTATGGAAGCACAACTGTGGGGTCTGGATATGTATATTCATATCCAGAGTATATAAAGATTTGTTTGGGGGGGGGAGTCATGATAAAAGAGGAATGCAAAGAGAGACAGGCATGCAGGACCCATGGGAAGAATGTCAAGGAGGCTGGATGATCAGCTGTGTGGAGTCCACAGCAGGGCCGACTCTTCCCTAATTCTTTTTGCTTAGAAGCACTTAGAAAAATATTTTTCTCTCTGTCCTTAGAGTTCTGCATTGTTACTAGAAAATGCCTGGACACATGCTTTTTCTCAACAAATTGGTCTCAAACCTGGTCAACTCTTTTAAAAAGGCAGACTTTTAAGAAAAAGAGAAGATGAGCCACAGACTGGGAGAAAACATTTGCAAAATACATATCTGATAAAAGACTGTTATCAAAAATATACAAAGAACTTTCAAACTCACCATTACAAATTTTAAAATGGGTCAAAGATCTGAACAGACACCTCACCAAAGAAGACATACAAATGGCAAACAAGCATATGAAAAGATGGTCACATGATATGCCATCAGGGAGATGCAACACACCTACTAGAATGGCCAAAATCCAGAACAATGACAACAACAAATGCTGGCAAGGATGTGGAACAATAGGAACTCTTCCTCACTTCTGGTGGTCATGCAAAACGGTGCAGCCACTGTGGAAAACAGTTGGGCAGTTTCTTACAAAACTAAGCATACTCTTGCCATACAATCCAGCAATTGCACTCCTTCATATTTACCCAAGTGAATTAAAAAATTATCTCCACATAAAAACCTACACTCAGATATTTATGGGAGTTCTTATTCATAATTGTCAAAACTTGGAAACAACTAAGATGTGTTTGGTAGGTGAATGGATACATAAACGTGGTATGTCTAGGCAATGAAATATTACTCAGTGCTGAAAAGACATGAGACATTAGCCATGAAAAAACATAGAAGAACCTTAAATTTATATTACTAAGTGAAAAATAACAATCTGAAAAGGCTACATACGATATGATTCCAACTATAAGACATTTTGGAAAAGGTAAATTATGGAGACAATAAAAAGGTCAGTGACTGCGAGGGATTGTCAGGGATGGATAGACAGAACACAGAGGATTTGTAGGACAGTGAAGCTACTCTATATGATACTGTAATGATGGATACAAGTCATTGTACATTTGTCCAAACCCATGGAATGTACACCACCATGAGTGAAACCCAGGGTGAACTATGGACTTTGGCTGGTAATGAGATTTCAGTGTAGATTCATTGACTGTAACCAATGAACCCTTTGGTGGGGGATGTTGATAGTCAGGAGGCTCTGGGATTTGGGGGGAGTTGGTCTATGGGAACTCTCTGTGCTTTCTGCTCAATTATGCTGTAAAACTAAAACTACTCTAAAAGATAAAATCTATTAAAAATTTGTAAAAAGGAAAAAATAAACAGGCTTGGGTTTGCTTCAGTTCAGGGAAGTCTTCTGTTATCGCTAGTATAATCGTTGCCCCTCTACGGCTCCTTTGCCTCTTTCTACCCTCATTACTCAATCCAAGGTTTTAGGATCTAACTTCTAAGTTTCTTATCCTTTGCCATTTGTTTTCTATCTCTTCTTATCTTTGCTCTATGTCAAGATATTTCTTACCTTTGGTTTTCCTAGGATGCCAATTCAGATCTCCCTGGTGATCTTCTCCTCCTTCAATTAATCTCTTGAATTATATTTGGTTAGGAAATTATGATTTTTATCTCCAGAAAGTCTTTTTGGGCCATATTTAAACCTCCTTCAATACTCTGATTTTTTTTAATTCAAATTGTCTTGCATCTCCTCCAAAGCTCTGTTTATTTTGTCATGCCTTCCCCTCTCTAGAGCAAGGCCCTGAGAGGAGATATTGTTTTTCATTGTTGGCTCCTGGGTTCATATACCTTGATGGCAGGTGCACTCTCACCTGTGTGGTCCACGTCGCAAAAGCAGAGGTGGTCAGTATCTGCTTAGGCCAAGGCCTCCACATCCAGGGTCAAATGCAGGAAAGACCCACCTCACCCATTCAGTTGCCTCTTGGCCTCTTCAGGGAACTTAGGCACATGCACATAGAACTTATGTCAACCTTACCCTTGGGGTTCCTCAGAGCCCAAAGTCCCTTGCACCCAACTCCTCACTAAGCCAACTAGTCATTTGCCTCAGAAGAAGGGCAAGGAGACTAGAGTGGAAGCAGTGGGTGGGGGAGCTATGTTTTTGGGGGTTTTCCCAGAGTGCCAGAATGAACCCTCAGGAAAACGTGACTTCAAGTGCGAATCCAGGCAAGGCACAACATCAGGTGCAACCCCAGGCATTCTAGTGGCACACGTTGTTCTCTCTCTTCTGTTGATGGTGTTTGACTGGAAGCAGTTGAGAATAATGGAACCAGTGAACCCTGGAAGAACGGGGAAGTGAGAATACACTGAAACAGATGCTTGACAAACAAAGGTCTTTAAAAGGAATTCTCAGAACATGACTACCTGACTCAACTGCACTTAGCTAGTCACACAGATGCGTGTATGTATTACCCTGCTTGGGCTGCTGTAACAAAATAACAGCCTGGGCCACTTAAAGAACAAACATTTATTTCTCACAGTTCTCAAGTCTGGGAATCCCAAATCAAGGTGCTAGCCAATTCAGTTCCTGTGAGAGCCCTCTTCTTGGCTTGCAGATGGCTGCTTTCTCACTGTGTGTTCACATGGCAGACTGAGAAATCTTTCTCTCTTCCTCTTTTTATAAGCCACTATTCCCATCATGAGGGCCCCAATCTCATGACCTCACATAATCCTAATTACTGCCAAAGGGCCTCATCTCCAAATGTCATTTCTCTAGGTATTAGAATACATGAACACATGAATTGGGAAGGGGGCACAATTCAATGCCCAGCAATGTACTGCAGCTAACTGCTATATAACAAACTCTCAACTTTCAGTGGCTTAATGTGATAGAAGCTTATTTCTCACTTACATAAAATCCAATCGAAAGTGAGGTGTGCTGCACATAGACATTTAGGGCCTGAGGCCAACAGAGTCTCTGTTGTCTTCAACAGGTGATCCCAAGGTCATTTGAGGAGTCAACATCAGTCAGCAGAAAGGAGGAAAGATCAGGCTCTTGAATGGGAGCATTTTTCTGGAACAGTCCTGGAAATTATTCACATTAATTCCATTCACATTCCATTGGCCAGAACTCAGTTATGTGGTCTTACTTTTGCAAGACAGACTGGGACCTGTGATCTGGCTGTGCACCCAGGAAGAAATGTAGTCTAATTATACCCAGGTTCGAGTTTGGTGATATCTGGCACATTTTCCCAGAAAGCCCTATTCATGAAGGTATTGTACATAAAATTCACTAATATTTGCTTTCCCAAACTGTATTAATTACCCAGACCTCCAAAATTAGCATATGATTACTCAGATTTGGACTTGTAACAGAACATATATGTTTTGTAAGTTTCCTCATTGTTGTCAACTTCAAGGTAAGTCTTGAATTTATAAAATGAATGTAATGAAAATCCTAAATAATAAATGTTTTCAACAAGTAGGGTATCACTTATGGGGCTTCTTATTAAAACTTTAATAATTTACAGTGGGCTTCTGAGTATATTGCATCACTATAAAAAGGAGGAAAATTAGATCTACCATAGCAGCAGTTCAGGCACCCAACTTTTTAAGAAAATGCAGCAGGACAATCCTCACCAGAGGTTGACCAAAGGCATAGGCTTATGTCAGAACCAGCAGGTCAGCAGCCTTGTTGTCTTTGATGCCAGGTGCATATGGACAGCATTTGGGGGCCATTTTCTAGTAGATAAGCTGGTAGATCCACATATAAAAACTGTATGCCAGGGAGTCACCCCCCAGATCATCCCTTTCAGTGGGGCCCAGTAGGGGATCTGGATCTTATCTCTTGATTTTATCTTCAAGATATCCCTCAAATCCGCCTCTTCTCCCCATCTCTGCTCTGTCATTTTTGTTCCAGCTGCCATCATCTCACCTCTCCCCTGGACCACCTGCTGGCCTTCCAAATAGTTCTGTACATTCATTCTGCCTTCTTTTGATCCATCCCATGCCCCCTGATTAAAGTACTGCCACTATTGCCCATTGCTCTTAGAAAGCAAAACTCCAAACATGGCCTACCAGTGCCTGCATGGCTCCTTCCTATGAATAGCCCCATCTCCCTCCACAGCCCCCCGGGCTCCAGCCACACTGACCCTCTCTGTCCCTTTTATACACCACATGCTCTTCCCTTTACCTGGCACACTTCTTCCTCCATCCTGCCTCCTGGCCTCTGCTTGAACCTCATCTTCTGGTAGAACCTTCCTAACATCTTTGAGTAAGTGTAGGGGATTAGAATTTGCCATCCCAAAATATGTCTATTTGGCGTAAGGATTATTTTAGGCTGATTATTTTTAAGAAGTTGAAAACACAGAAGAAGCTCTGAAAAACAAGTCGAACAAGTCAACATTACCCTTTCATAAGGGATATTTATGTGTGTAAGAAGAATCTCCCTGCTGTCCCTAGAAACTCCTATCAGTGGAGAACACAACAACTTAAATTTACATAACAACCTTGCGCTTGTTTACTGTGCTTTCCCTGGCCATCTGGTCACCTCCCATTACCACTCCCAATCGTCAGTTGAAGATAATATTTAAAGTGATGGCTTTGGGCATTTTAGAGAGTTTTTCTGGGTCTCTCCCCATGTATATGTAGGGATAGAAAAATTCTTCTTCTACCCTTCAAGGTCTTCCAACTGGACTAGCAATTAAATTTACAAGAGATGTACTAACAGGAGAAAAAAAATGTTTTATAACATACACACAAAGGCCCAATGAAATTGAGCCCTAAATATATGACCAAAGCAGGTAGTTTTTATACATTTTAAACAAAGACACAACACATTTGTGAAGAATTAACAGGATAAAGAAAAGAGGTATTTGGGAGCTTTAATTGGTGGGGAATTCTAAGCAGACTTAGGCTGAGGTAGTAGATGAGAAAACAATAAGACTTGTTTCTATAGCTTTTCTTGGTTTTAAAGTCCCCATCTTTGGTGGTAAGGGTATCTTTTGACTTCTAAGTACAAGGAGGTTATTTTTCATATGGGAGATTTGTTTCCTACTTTCAGGTGGACAGAAGAGGATATGAGTATGTTTGCATTTGGCTGTTTCTTAAGTAACTTTTATTTAAAATAATCAATGAGCCAAGAGGGGCACGTTTGGGGGCAGCCTGTTCTGGGCCCCCAAATATACATGTTACTATACATGTTTTCTCCTCTTAATCTGTCTTGTATCAATTTAATTATTAGGCCAGCTAAGGCACCTGGAAGGAAGAAGGCAAAACTTCTTTCCCTACATGTAACTTAGAGGCTCCCTCATAGGCTCTATTTCACAGCGCATGTCTCCTTTGCCACATGCATTGCTTTGGGTCATATTGGGTAGACGTTGCAATTTCCACTACCCCACAGAAAGTAAGTTCCAAGTAGGAATTTGACTGCCACTGCCTGGCAAGTGGTCTGGCACAGAACAGGTAATTAGTAAATATGTCCTGAAAAAATGAAATAAAGACAGAAGTGCATATGAATAGTTCTCTGCCATTTACAAGGTGCTTTTGCCCAAAGTATGACATGTGGCCTTCACAACTTTACTTTCAAGCTGATTTTAGCACTTCCTTTCCACGGATGAGAAAGCTTAGTTTTGTTTTACTCCCCTCTGGGTTTTTAAAATATTATATTATTGTTATTCCTGCTCTTACTGTTATTATTTGTCTTTATCTTTTCTGGATTTGCTTATTGCTCTTTTCTTTCCTTCTTAAGCTGAAACTCAGCTCACTGATTTATTAAACTTTTTTTCTGTATACATTTCTATATACATATTGTTTTGGCTACATCCCACAATTTTTGATAGTGGTTTTATTGTTATTCAGTTCAAAATATTTATTTTTTAAAAAATTTTTAATGTTTATTTACTTTTGAGAGAGAGAGAGAATGAGCAGGTGAGGAGCAGAGAGAGGGAAACACAGAATCCAAAGCAGGCTTCAGGCTCTGAGCTGTCAGCACAGAACTTGACACAGGGCTCAAACCCTGAATCATAAGATCATGACTGATGAGGGAGCATGGGGTAAGCTGAGGGCAAAATACAGACTGGCACATCCCCTTCCCCAGGCGGAATATGTGTGTTATTCCTCAGACACTCCTGGCTACCCAAGAACAAAGGAAAAGGGCTTAAGTGCTTGCCATGGTAATGTGGGAAACTAAGGCAAATTAAAAATTAAATTCCCTTACTGCCTACAGCCTATGGACAAGTCCTTGAAACCAGCAGAATGACCTCCCTCTGGGAGCTCAGCTGCCTCAATGATGACACTTTGCTAGGGGCCAAAGAGAATCTTAGCTTAACATTATCTCAACCTTGAGGATCCTGTAAGTCTACTTACTTTATTTCAACTGCCCAAGATATATGCTGGCAATCATACTATAAGCATATGGCCCCCTGATATACATCTGAAGGGTCTCATGACTGAGGTTTTATTAAATGGTAATAAATGGCATTTCCCTAGCAACAACTAGCCCCTCAAGGTCCTGGAAACCTTGCTTTCAAAATACCTTAGAGACTTATTCTATCCCTGACCCCCTCCCAACTTGAGGGTATGTAATGAGTTACCTGTCAGGACCCCAGTGCAGATTTTTCTGCCCATGGGTCCTGTCCCCGTGCTTTTATAAAATCACCATTTTGCACCAATAACACCTTCAAGGATTCTTTCTTGGCCGTTGGCTCCAGACCACCCCACCATCACCCCAAAACTTCATCAATGACCTGAGACAAGTCAGACGCTTAACTGACTGAGCCACCCAAGTGCCCCACAGCTCAAAATATTTAAATTCCTCATGATGATATTTTCTTTGACCTATGAATCACTTAGAAGTATTTGTTTAATTTTTTACAATACTTACATAACACATTTCAGATATCTTTTTAGTTGTTGCTCTTAAATTTTGGTGTATTTTCGTCAGACTTTTTATTATTGATGATGCCAATCCTTTGCTTCTGTTGAGATTTTCTTAATGGTCCAGGATATGACTAGCTATTTTTAAATGTCTCTTGAGTGCTTGAACCCTGAAAGTTACACCCGGCAAGGCCCAGGTTGACAGGGACAACATGGGGGAAGAGGCCTCTGAGTCACTCCCAGGAGGGACAAGGGTGGCAGTGAGGTGGGGCTGAGGGAGTAGAGGAATTTCAAGGAGTCCTAAAATGTTGTCTAGAGATAAAATTACGCATCCCGCTGTGTCATTTCTATTGTTTCTAATTAATTCCATGAGTCCCGCAGGGTCTTTGAGGTTACTTTGAAAGGAAGCATTGAAGAAGTGGGTGGTTTTCTCCTTTCATTGTTGGGTGACTAATGGAGCAATCTTGTTTTGTTTTCTGGCATGGGGTTCTGTGAACATTTTAAGAAAGAATAGAGACCTTTTCATACAATCCTGAGCCTCTGTTTTTAAACTCCTCAGGAGCTCCCAGGGGGAAGGCACCTCCGCAGCACTCCTTCACCCAAGTAAGAAAACAAGAACTCAGCGTGCAGGACACAAGCACCCACGTAAAATGGAGAGCTTAACCTCATTCATGATTTTTAAAGCATGATCTCAAAAATCCTCAGAAAATGGAGTTAATGGATCATGTGATTCACCTTCGTCTTTAGAAGAAAAACCAGAAAGGAGCATCTTTTGATGAAAAACTCTTTGAGTTCTGGGGGCTTCATAGCACGGGGCGGGAGGCCTCCTGTGGTAGATCCTGAGGTGGAACCCCCGAGCTTCCAGACAAACATGACATCACCAACGTGGGGAGGAAAATCCAGCTAAGAGGAAGGTGAAGTGCTGCCCAAATATGCTGGCACCAGGCTGTGTAGACTTTCAAATGCCAAGCAATGACTGAGGCAGGATCACCAGAGTTCCCAGAACCTCACCCATGCTCGCAATTGGGGGTGCAAAACAGCCTGTGGGTCTGGAAGGACACATGTGCTCATATCACAGTGAGAATTATGTTTAATTATTCAGAGCTATAATAACCTCGTGATTACTAAAAACAGGGTTCAAGTCAAATGACCTCACTGCTGTAGAAACCGTATCTTCTGGCTGAAATACCCTTTTCAGTTATCAGTTTCTAATTCAGCCTTACTTCTTCCCCAAATCACTCAAGTTGGATGTTTGATTTCGACCAATCAGTAACTTCCTAAGGAAATATGACCTTAATGCCCTTATTTCCCAAAAATGCCCTGACACACCCATGTCATTCCGTCAACAAATATTTTTACATGCATCTACTCTACCTAGGAGACTGAGCCAAGAACAGAGTAATGTAAGCATAACATAAGACCATGAAAATTTCGGTAACAATGCCAAACAATGAACCCTGGAGGTGCAATAAGAAGTCTATGTTTTAGAAGGAAGGGAGAGAGAGAGGGAAGGCAGGGAGAGCGGCAGGAAGGAAGGGAGGAAGGAAGGAAGGAAGGAAGGAAGGAAATAATCTATGTTCAATTTACAAATAGAGCTGGGAAAAATACAGCCTTGAGTTCAGTATGGAAAGTCAGGAATGTTGCCTGGAGAGGTCGAAAGTCTTTAGAGACAGATGAGTCTTGATATGAGCTGTAAAAGAAGAAGAAGAAGAAGAAGAAGAAGAAGAAGAAGAAGAAGAAGAAGAAGAAGAAGAAGAACTTGGAAAATAAGAGAGGCTAGTAAAAGACATTCCAGGACAGAAAAAAAATGGTGTTAATAAAGTCAAGAAATCTGAACGGTGCCGATTAAGTTTCTTAAGGGTAAGTTTCATCACCTGATACCAGAGCCAACCCGTGATGAAATTAATACATAGGAAGAGCTTGTATGCTGCCTTACCAGGTCGCCTCTGTGCTTTGCTGCCCCACCTTCTGAGCATGCGGAGCCAGCTATGGAATTTGCAGAACCCAATATGACATGAAAATCAGAGCTCCAGTGGAGAGGGTAAGTGAGCCTCCATTTCCCTTCAGCTCCCGGTCCAAATCATCAGGGACAGTTCACCCCCCTCAAGGGATTGCAACCTTTATGCAGAAATGTACTTGGTCCTTGGACCAAGCAGTGAGAGGCTCCACCCCAACTGGGTGTGGCCAGCCCAGGGAAGGATGCTGTAAAAGGCAGCAGCAGAACAAGGGCTTCCCTAAGTAATGCCCAAGGACAGAAGGTAGCAGGGGGTTGGGGCAGAAATGGGGAGACAGACCTGAGCAGGATCAGGCTCCAGAACCCAGGGACCAGGCGAGTGCAAAGGTGCCTCAGGGAGGCGGTGGAAGTCCCCTGCACATGCTACATCGTCCCATCAGATTTCACTTAAAAAAACATAAACTCAGATAAAATTATTAAGAATTTCAAGGTGGCAATCACAGAGCAAGGATCTCTGAGGGCTGGGCCTCCTGCGACTGCACAGGTCTCTGGTCCACGGAGCCAGCCAATCTTGCAGAACTTTGTGTCCACTCCCCACCCAAAGTTGTATTACAATCACATTCTAAACTAGTCTGAAAAGCTCCTGCTAATCCTTCATGAGCAGAGGTCCCCACCTGCCCTTGAGCTACATTCACCATGGGAGTCAGACCTGCCCAAAGATGTCTGCAAAACCAAGAGCAACTTTGCCCAGAGTCTTCCCCAGACAGAATGAGGAATGTGCTAGAAAGGAATGTTTCTGGGAGAGCCGGGTGGTTCAGCAGCAACGCACCAATTTCTGAGAAGAATCCCCACCATTGGTGTCAATGGGTTTGCCTGCAGCATCCACACTGACCAGGGAAGGCTCAGAAAGTTATTCTTGCACAAACATATGTCACCCCCAGAATTCCAAGCAGCTGGGTGACACCTTGAAGGGAGCTGTAGTTCCCACAAGTTCCCTGGTAGTGACCAAGGTCAGAGAAATACAGTTGGTAGTGAAAAATGACCTCACTCTCACCCCTGGCTTGTGTGTCCAGGAGTTTCTGGAATTCTAGCTCACCCGCCATTTCACATCGGCTTTCTGGAGGCAAAAGTCTTCTAACAAAGAGGGACGACCATTTATGGGACCTCAAGGCATATTGCATTTTGGACAGAAGGATCATCTATTTAAATAAACTTTTATACTTCATCATATTATAGCAGAAGGAGATTCTGGGAGAGCAAGGTTGATGCTGTATGACACAGAGAACATCATCACCCAAGTGCAATTTCTCTCTGAGTCACAGAAGAGGAAACTACAGGACAGTCAGGCAAAGATGGTGGAGGGTCAGCCTGCCTTTTCAACACACTACACAAATGGGCTCTGGTCATTCCCCTCCACTCCAGAGTTTACCAGAACATTAACTCTATCTGCCAAGCTGGCCACATCCTGTCACTCTGTAAGAAATAAGCCTCTATTTGATGATGATGGACAACATCAAATTCTTTTCATACATCATCAAGTGATTTAATGTGCAAAGCCCGTGATGATGACATTAAATCTCAGCTCCATCTGTCACAATTTAAGTAACTTCGAGAATTTCCCCATTTTTATCCCTCCCCTTTTATGTTGCCTGCCAGAATGAAAGGCCAACTATCATATTTGGAACAAAAAGTCCTTGAGAAAGGAGTATCAATCTTTTTGAGCTACTTCTTTCATGTCATTCAATTATTGGTGGATTGCTCAGTTTTTAAGCAATATTTCATATCTCCTAAGAAAAATTTTCATCACACCTGAAAGAGTTCTAGAATTTAACTGTGTGTTTCAGTCATCCAGACAGAAGAACTGGAGGCCTAGTAGCTTCCTCAAAGGGGAACAGAGTCCTGATTCACGAGTCTGGGGTCACCTGACACCACTCCAAGAGTACCTAGAAACACGCTTCCACAAAGTTCCACAAAGGCCAAGTCCTCCCTGACCCATGAAAACAACATCTCAAGTTTTCCACAGCAGAAATGAGACACAACCGTGACATGTGAATTGTGCTCTGGGTTGCTGCAAAGACCTCTGACTGACCTTCAAAATACATAAAAGATACATATTGGCCAACGAATGCATCCCATTCCTGAATTAACCAAATAGTCTACTGTCGAATCTCTCATGCAAACTAGCCATTAGTCCTTTAATGTTACAACAGAAAGTTTTTCTGAAGGCAATTTGAAATCATACTGTATTTTTTTGGCTAATTTTTTTTCTAAATTTTTATTTTGAAAACACTCATGCCTAGAGTAAGATGACAGAATGGTGCAGTGAATACCCTTACACTTGCCATCTAGAAGTACCGACTGTTAACACCTGGTCTCTTTCGTTTGCTCAAGCAGTATTCAACCATGTAAGTCACCCTTGGAAAGGGTGAAATGAGCCTCCCTTTCTTGTTTCATCTCAGAGCAGATATTTGCCTCCATTTGGTGCAGTGAGACGTATGGGCCTCTCCCCAGTGAGGCTGGACTGCTCTTACTGAATTAAGAAGCAAGTGATCTCCCGCCTGGAGCCATGGCCCAGTTAGTCCGCAGCCTCGCGGAGAAGGCCCCGGCGCTGGTGAACGCTGCTGTGACTTACTCGAAGCCTCGATTGGCCACATTCTGGCATTATGCCAAGGTTGAGCTGGTTCCTCCAACCCCTGCTGAGATCCCTACAGCTATTCAGAGCTTGAAAAAAATAGTCAAGAGCGCTCAGACCGGTAGCTTCAAACAGCTCACAGTTAAGGAAGCTCTGCTGAATGGTTTGGTGGCCACTGAGGTGTGGATGTGGTTTTATGTCGGTGAGATCATAGGCAAGCGTGGCATCATCGGCTATGATGTCTGAAGACCAGTCTTCAACATCTGTGTGTATTTGGTTTGTTACTCGAGTGTTTTCGGACCATGTGTGATCAGACTGGTATTTGAATAAAATTAGATAATGTATCAAAAAAAAAAAAAAAAAAAGAAGCAAGTGAGATTAGTTGAGGAAAGGCAGGATTTGCACTTATACACACACATACTTAAGAAAATGTAGGGGTGCCTGGGTGGCTTATTCCGTTAAGCGTCAGACTTTGGCTCAGGTCATGATCTCGCGGTTTGTGGTTTCAAGCCCCGCGACAGGCTCTGTGCCTGGAACCTGCTTCAGATTCTGTGTCTCCCTCTGTCTCTGCCCCTCCTCTGCTCATGCTTTTTCTCTTTCCCTCAAAAATAAATGAACGTTAAAAAAAATTTTTTAAAGGAAAATGTCAATAAATTCAGTAAATAGAAAGTTTCTTTTCCTTTACTGGTGTCCATAATGAAAGCAAAACACTTCTTTAAGTATTTTCAAGGATCATACATTCATTCACCAAACATATATGAAGCCCCTGCTCTGGGGGTGCCAGGCATTATTCTGGACACTGGGGACACAGCAGTGCATAGCGGAGGCTTAGATCTCACGTGCTCCCCCTAGAGGCGGCGAGGACAAACAACAAACTAGTATAGAAATGTCACATCAGGGATCGCATTAAATGTGTAGATTGCTTTGTGTAGTACAGACATTTTAACAATGTTTGTTCTTCCCATCCCTGAGCAGGGAATGTTTTTCCATTTCTTTGTGTCCTCTTCAATTTTTTTTTCAAAAGTGTTCTACAGTTTTCAGAGTACAGATCTTTTACCTTTTGGTTAGGTTTATTCCTAGGTATCTTATTATTTTGAGTGCAATTGCAAATGGGATCAATTTCTTGATTTCTCTTTCTGCTGTTTCACTACTGGTTATAAATGCAAGAGATTTCTGTACGTTGACTTAATGGCCTGTGACTTTGCTGAATTCAAGTATAGTTCTAGAAAATTTTTGGTTGAGTCTTTCAGGTTTTCTACATAGAGTATCATGTCATCTGCAAATAGTGAAAGTTTGACTTCTTCCTTGCTGATTTGGATGCCTTTTACTTTTTTGTTGTCTGATTGCTGGGGCTAAGACTTCTAGTACTATGTTAAATAGTAATGGTGAAAGTGGACATCCCTGTCTTATTCCTGACCGTAGGGGAAAATCTCTCAGTTTTTCCCCATTGAGGATGTTAATAGCTATGGATCTTCCATATATGGCCTTTATGATGTTGAGGTATATTCCCTTTAACCATAGTTTGTGGAGGGCTTTTATCAAGAATGGATGCTGTATTTTGTCAAATGCTTTTTCTGCATCTATTGAGAGGATCATATGGTTCTTAACACACTTTTATTAATGTGGTGTATCATGTTGATTGATTAGCAAATATTGAACCATCCCCCATCCCAGGAATAAATCCCACTTGATTGAAATACCACCAGCATTTTTCACAGAGCTAAAACAAACAATCCTAAAATTTTTATGGAATCACAAAAGACCACAAATAGCTAAAGCAATCCTGAAAAAGAAAAACAAAAACTGGAGGTATCACAACTCCAGAGTTCAAGCTATATTACAAAGCTGCAGTCATCAAGACAGTATGGCACTGGCACAAGAACAGACACATAGATCAATGGAACAGAACAGAAACCGTAAAAATGGACCCACAACCAAATGGTCAACTAATCTTTGAAACAGAAAAGAATATCCAATGGAAAATTCTCTTCAACAAATGGTGTTGGGAAAACTGGACAGCAACATGCAGAAGAATGAAACTGGACCACTTTCTTACACCATATATAAAAATAAATTCAAAATGGATGAAAAACCTAAATGTGAAACAGGAAATCATCAAAATCCTAGAGGAGAACACAGACAGTAACCTCTTTCACCTTGGCCAGAACAACTTCTTACTAGACACGTCACCAGAGACAAGGGAAACAAAAGCAAAACTCAACTATTGGGACTTCATCAAGATAAAAAGCTTCTGCACAGTGAAGGAAACAATCAATAAAACTAAAAGGCAGCCTCCGGAATGGGAGAAAATATTTGCAATTTTATCCAGATGACTAACAGACACATGAAAAGATGCTCAACATCACTCATTGTCAGGGAAATACAAATTAAAATCATGAGATACCATCTCACACCTGTCAGAATGGCTAAAATTAATAACTCAGGCAGCAAAAGATCTTGACGAGGATGCAGAGAAAAAGGAACCCTCTTGCACTGTTGGTGGGAATGCAAACTGGTGTGACCACTCTGAAAAACAGTATGGCGGTTCTTCAAAAAATTAAAAATAGAACTACCCTATTACCCAGCAATTGCACTACTAGGGATTTACCCAAAGGATATAAAAATACAGATTTGAAGGGGCACATGCACCCCAGGCTAAATAGCAGCATTATCAACAATAGCCAAACTATGAAAAGAGTCCAAATGTCCATCAACTGATGAATGGATAAAGAAGATGTGGTTCAGGGGTACCTGGGTGGCTCAGTCAGTTAAGTGTCCAACTCTTGATTTCAGCTCAGGTCATGTTCTCACAGTTAGTGAGTTCGAGCCCCACAATGGGCTCAGGGCTGACAGTGCAGAGACTACATAGGATTCTCTCTTCCCTCTCTCTCTTCCCCTCCCTGCTCATGCTCTTTCTCTCTCGAAAATAAACATTTTTGAAAAATGTAAATTAAGACCACTTGGGTGGCTCAGTCAGTTAAGCATCCGACCTCAGCCCAGGTCATGATCTTAGGCTCATGGGTTCAAGCCCCACGTGGGGCTCTGTGCTGACAGCTCAGAGCCTGGAGTCTGCTTTGGATTATGTGTGTGTGTGTCTCTCTCTCTGCCCCTCCCCTCTGCACTCTGTCTTTCTCTCTCTATCTTTCAAAAATAAACATTAAAAAGTTAAAATGTAAATAAAAAAAGATGTGGTACATATATGCGATGAAATATTACTCAGCAATCAAAAAGAATGAACTCTTGCCATTTGCAACGTTGTGGATGGAGCTAGAGTGTATCATGCTAAGCGAAATAAGTCAGTCAGAGAAAGACAAATACCATATGATTTCACTCATATGTGAAATTTAAGAAACAAAACAGGTGAACATATGGGAAGGTGGGGGGAAGAAAAGAGAGGGAAATCAACCACAAGAGACTCTTAATGATAGAGAACAAACTGAGGGTTGATGGAAGCAGGAGATGGGCTGGATGGGGGATGAGTACTAAGGAGGGCACTTGTGATGAGCGCTGGGTGTTGTATGTAAGCGATGAATCACTGAATTCTACTCCGGAAACCCATGGTGCACTGTATGTTAACTAACTAGAATTTCTATTAAAATTAAAAAGAAAAAAAGAAATGTCACATCAGGACAAGTCCTCGGGAGGAAATGAGACTGGGTAACATGCAGGGTGAGGTCAGTGACTGCAGCTGATTCCTTTGGGGCCACAGGACCAGCAAGTGAAAAGATCCCACGTTAGCAGATCAGGTCACAGATGCAAAGAAGCTGCTTATACTGAAGAAAAGGAACAAAAGGGAGGGATAACAGATGAGGTCAGCGTTCTTAGAGCCAGATATGTGAGGACTCCTTAACCCTGATGCAGAGTTTGGACTTTATCCTAATCAGCAGAAACTGATTGTCTCACAGTTCTGGAGCCCAGAAGTTCCAAATCTAGGTGTTGACAGGGCCACACTCCCTCTGAAGGCTCTAGGGGAGGATCTTACTTTTTTTCTCAGTTGTATGGTCTCAATTTATTAGGTCTTTTTTCTTCTGCCGACCTCAGCTCAAAAGGTGTGATTTTAACTCTGTTAATGACACATTATCATTACTTGTCCACGCAGTACATTTAATTATTAACAATGTTTTATGCAGTATTACAGGGGAAGGATGCTTCTATATCCATAAATTATGACAAGATGGGATGGTCCTGTTGATGATAATTACTAGGACAGAATTCCAGCCACATTCCATACAATATTGAAAGACTCAACTACATTTTCTTACTTTCTTTTTTTATATACATAATGTAGGTCTTTTTTAAAGTTTTTATTTTAATTCCAGTTGGTTAATATACAGTGTTATATTAGTTTCAGGTGTACTGATATATATATATTTATATATATTAGTTTCAGGTGTACAATATAGTGATTCAACAATACTAGGGGAGCGTCTTTCACTTCCTTTTCTACTCCTGGTGGGCCCGGTGTTTATGACAGCATCACTCCAAGATCTGCCCCTGTCTTCACATGGTGTCTTCCCTGTGTGTGCATGTGTGTGTGCACATGCGTGTCCTCTGATAAAGACACCAGAGGAGACCAGACCGGATTGGGGCTCGCCCTGAGGATGTCATCTTAACTTCACTGCACCTCCAAAGACCCTATTTTTAAATAGGTCACATTCAAAATTCCCAGGGGTTAGGATTTCAACATATTTGGGGGGGGCACAGTTCTACCCACAGCAGGGGCACAAGAACAGAGGCGGGGGCTGTTTGGGACACCTGCAGGATGCTGGCAGTGGAGATAGCACAGCGTGGGGAACGCAGAGCAAAAATGCAGGTAAGATTTGGGTTGTTTTGTAACTCTACCCACAAGACTAACGGGGATGAGGGTGAACAAACATCGAGAGTGACTTCTAGAATTTTGGGGAGTCCAACTGGGAAGATGGGAACATTAAGAGAAGGGCCATGTCATGGGGCAAATCAGTAGCTGCATTAGGAACATGCTCCATCTGAGATACCTTCTCGATGTGCACATAGAACTGTCAAGAAAGCCCTCGGATACACCTGCTGGGTGTCAGGTGACAGAGCAGAACTGGACGTGTACATTTGGAAATAAGCAGCATATGATCCTCATTCAAAATTGAACTTCATCACTATTAAGCCCGTTGAGATTTTGAATGAGGGAATAATTTTGAAACAAATGATAAAGACTATTTGAATCATCTCTTATGTTCTCAGAGAGTCACAACTTGAGGCTTCACGCTGACGGAGAGCTTCAGGAGGTCACCTGCTGCTGGCTGAGTTCACACGGGGCGTCTGAGGAAGTGAGGGGCTGTATGGCTGGCTTTGTCGCCCACAGACTTCCAAACCCCTGAATCGGATTATCACTTAAGGATCGGTAATCGTGTCTGATGTAACAAAATGTTTCCATATTTTGAACAATTATTCTTAAATCCAAAATAAACCTATAATTAAAAGTATGGCTTCCTGGGGCGCCTGGGTGGCTCTGTCGGTTGAGCGTCCGACTTCCACTCAGGTCATGATCTCACGGTTCGTAAGGTCGAGCCCCATGACGGGCTCTGTGCTGACAGCTCAGAGCCTGGAGCCTGCTTCGGATTCTGTGTCTCCCTCTCTCTCTGCCCATCCCCTGCTCACATTCTGTCTCTCTCTCAAAAGTAAATAAGCATTTAAAATATATATATATTTTTTTTTAAAAAAGTATGGCTCCCTTTTTTGATGTTCCCTGATAGCTTTTAAGCCTCCCGCCTCCTTGCCTCCTGCCCCCCACCCCCCACACCTCAAGGAGCTGATAAGAAGGCCCAAGGGCTCCCTCCTTGGCCCCAGTTGGGAGAGTCAAACCCTCAACCCAGCTGCCCCTTAACTGTCATGAGCCCTAAGCCAGGCCCTCCCCTCTTCTCTGCAGACATTTCAGGCCAGCAAGGGGAGCCTGCCTGCTCTCCCCAGAGGCCTCCAGACGAGCGTGATCAACTTTTCACATACCGTCTTGGCCGTGAGTGTGGCCTCCTCAGCTGTCTTGACATCCAGATCAAATTTTGGGTAGGAGGCCATCCCGTTTCTTCAAAGTGGCTGTAAACAAAACCCAGGACTCAGTCATAAAGTGCTGTTGAGGAAAGAAAAGAAACGCTTATCGCTACAATCAGAAAGATGAAAAGCAGTTTGGAGGACTGATGGAGAGTGACCCAGCTGATCCCGGACAGAGGCACCCCTCCAGCCCCCTTCCCAAAGGAGCGATGGGGTGCTGTCACCCCCAGAGCCGCGCCAGCGAAGCAGAAGCCTGGCTTGAGGCCAGCTGGGGGCAACTCTCCTCCACCCCCACGAGGATGCTAAGCCGGAAAAAAAATGTTAGTACATTATACGCCCCTGTGGGACCCAGAAGGGGCGGGAAGGACTAGAGACGGACGAAGGGCTGGGAAGAACCCTCCAGGCACAGAACTTGCCGAGAATAACTGCGGCTGCGCTTTGAAGAGCGGCTTCTCCAAACCACGCCCCTTTTCAAGGTCACCCTTCTCGGTCCGCACCCCAGGTTGTCCGGATTCTGCACCCTGCTTTGTCCTTGTCTGGAGGAGGCGCCGGGCCGGCCGGTGGGAAGGCCTGGTGTGCGAGTCTCCGCCCTGGAGCGAGCACGCCCTTTGTGCAGGTGCAGGTGCAGGTGCAGGTGCAGGTGCGGGGCGGGGCGGGAGCGAGGCGGTGAGAGAGCTCTGGGTGACACGGCACGCAGCAGTGGGGCAGGCGCAGCACCCCCATGGCTGGCCGTGGAGATTCATCTCACAGCCCGCCTGCTTGGTTTCTCCTCCAGGAAAGCATGAGGTTAGGTGGATGATTGCCGAGGTCTGAAATCACCACGGTTTTAATTCCGTCTCCAGACTCAAAGCAGCAGGCTCCGCAATTACAAAGGGGGCAGGGAGCAGGGAGTGCACGTAGCCAGAATCAATTCTCCTTCAGCACGACTTTTTTTTTTTTTTTTTAAGAGAGAGAAAGAGAGAGAATGCTCAGGGGAGGGGCAGAGAGGGAGAGAGAGAATCCTAAGCAGGCTCCATGCCGTAAGCAAGGCGCCAGATGCAGGGCTAGATCCCGCCAACCCTGAGATCAGGACCCCAGCCAAAATCAAGAGACGCTTGAGGCGCCTGGGTGGCTCAGTCAGTTAAGCACCCCACTCGATATCGACTCAGGTCATGATCTTGTGATTCGTGAGATCGAGCCCACATAGAGCTTCATGCTGACAGTGTGGAGCCTGCTTGGGACTCTGTCTCTCACAATCTCTCTCTCTCTCTGTCTCTGTCCCTCTCTAAATAAATAAAATAAATAAATAAATAAATAAACTTAAAAAGAGAGAGAGAGCCAGACAATTAACTGACTGAGCCCCCGAGACACCCCGACTTTTGTTTTTTAAACCTGTGAATCCATCTCAGTGAGATTCCAAGTCTCCCACCCTACGAGATCATAAATCCCGGGGAGCCACAGACACTGTTCCTTCCAGGGCTGGCAGTGGATGGGGGCCACTTACCGTCTCGCCCCGCAGGCCCCTTGAGAAAGCACCAGTCCCGAGGTGGCTGGGAAAGAACTCAGTCCTTCCAGCTCCCGGGTATGTTGCTCAGGGCTTCTCCACAGGGGCTGCCAAAGGCGCTGAGCCCCGGTCTGCAGGTTCCCGTGGCCACTGCCCTCGGAAAGGAGACGGAACAGGACACGGGAGGCTGCGAGGCCTGCGGCGGCCGCCGGCCAGGAGCCCAGGCCAGTCCACAAGGTGTGCACCAGGACAGGGCTGGGCTCCTCTCCACTCTGAAGCGGGCAGCTCCTGAGGACTGAGAGTGAAACGAAGAACACTTTGAAGAATATGTATGTTAATGCTTTTTACATTTCGCCACTGGCTAGCAGGCCACCTGGCACCGCTGATTCTAGCTCTGAAACCGTGTGGAAAACACTCTGGCAAACGTTCCGCTCCGGGAGCTCTTGCTCAGGCCACCCCCTTCACCTCTGGGACCACGGGAAAACCAAGACAAAGGTGGCTGGCCTGCTGGTGAAAAACGAGCTAGGTTCTAAGACTCTGCAGAAGTTCCCATTAATTCACATCAAAGCTGAATTCAGTTACACCAGGAAATAGACTTAAGTTTGCCTCCTGGACATTATGGGTTTCTCTGCTTTACGCCGAATATCATATACCTTGTCCTTGAGCCAAGCTCTTCTCCCTAGTGATGGATATAGTGCTGTGGAATTAGCTTTGCCCTTCATCTTTGCATGTAGAGAGGCCTTCCCCCCCTTCCCCAGTTTTTAAACCCTTTTATCCTTTCTCGTCCCAAAGGTCTTCATCTTCTAGAACAGGGTGACAGGCCTGGGAAGCTGAAAGACGCCATGTCTGGCTAAGAGAGAAATAACACTTTCATTCCAGTTGCAAAGTATGCGCACAAGATTAGTATTTCCCTCATGCTGTTTACATAACGTTATGAAATAATCACATATAGAAAGGGAGCTCAGTGTCCGGGAGGCTGGAAGAGTGAGAGAGGTTGCTCTGGGTTAAGAGGAGCCCATGGTTAACAGAGCACCTCTGATAAGAAGTTCCCTTTCCAGAAAGATTGGCCCCCCAAAACACACACGTGTGTGCGTGCACACACACACACACACATACACACACACCAGTTCCACACACATCAGTCCGGAAAACAAGTCCATGCCTTGTATGTGAATGGTAACAGCAGAATATTCAGCATGAACAGCGGCTGCGCCCATTTGTTCTGGGCATCGCCAGCTTGTCGTATTGGTTGATTTCCACTCTGGTTCCAGATTCTTCACCTTGATCCGCATCTTTCCTGCCCCTCCACATGTCCTCCCCCAAGCCCCGAGACCCAAAAGTGCCCTCTGATGGATATCAGTGCATTTCCATAAAAAAAAAACAGATTCTGGGGCGCCTGGGTTGCTCAGTCGGTTAGGCGTCTGACTTCGGCTCAGGTCATGATCTCACAGTCCGTGGGTTTGAGCCCCACGTCGGGCTCTCTGCTGACAGCCTGGAGCCTGCTTCAGATTCTGCGTCTCCCTCCCTCTCTGCCCCTCCCCCGCTCACTCTCTGTCTCTGTCTCTCAAAAATAAAATAAAAGACAAATAAATAAATATTAAAAAAGAAACAGATCATATAACTGGATGTCCCACATATTTGGACTACCAATTCTTCTTGGAAAACACTGGCCATCCCAAGAACAATAACAACGACAAAAAATTGACGAACAATGCCATTTAGACTTGCAAATTAGTGATAACCTTCACTTTTGCAGATTCTTTAAGTCACATCAAAATATACAGTAATTTAATCCTTGTAACTATTGCCAGCCCCATTTCAAGGACAGGAATATTGAGACAATAATGAATATAACTGTTTGTATAGCTCTGAAGATTTGTCAAGTGTGAGTGTAAGACTGTGTCCTGGCCATCCCACTTTCCACACCTGTAAAACAGTGCACTACTAACAGAGGCTGACATCACCCATCGCGAGCTGTCTGTCTAACCCCACACCTAAGTAGAGAGAGTTATAATGTAATAAAGGAAAACTTTTATTTGCTGAACAGCTGGAGCCAGTTCTCTGGAGGGAGGAAAGTGCCCGGGCATGATGCTTCAAGCGGAAGGTGAAGTACCTGCATGGTGTAGCCTGAGCCGCCGACAGACGCTGTGCCGGAGGAGATGGGAGGAACCAGCAGCGCTTTGCTCCTGTCCAGGGGAGGAGAGACAAGAAGAAGCGAGGAAGCCAGGAGGGCGTAGAGGTCAGTGATGTGGCAAAGGGGTTGGGGCAAGACCATGTGGAGCAGAGCCGTGAGAAACCCCCACCGCTGGTGACTGCATGGGCTCTAGTGACAAATATGTCCAGGGGTGCCAGGGTGGCTCAGTCAGTAAAGTGTCCGACTCTTGATTCCAGCTCTGGCCCTGACCTCGCAGCGTGAGCTTAAGCCCCACATCAGGCTCTGCGCTGACAGTGCGGAGCCTGCTTGGGATTCTCTCTCTCCCTCTCTCTCTGCCCCTCTCCCACTGGTGTTTTCTCTCTCTCTCTCTCTCTCTCTCTCTCTCTTTCTCTCTCTCTCTCTCTCCCCTCTCCAGCTCATGCTTTCTCTATCTCAGAGCCAGGGGAAGAAAAGGGGGAAGGGGCTAATTTTAAGGTATACAAGCAATGTTGTACAGCAACAAAGCATAACTTCTTGTTTCGTTATCTCCGTGTCACAAATGAGAGCATGCACGCTCAGAGAGGCTCTTGAACAAGTGCGTGATCACAGCAGTCGGAAGGCTGTGGTTCGAACTCAAGTGTTGTGACCTGGCAGCTTATGCTATTTCCATAATATCCATCACTCTGTGTGTACTTGACTCTGAGGCAAATGAGAACAGAAGACATTTTGTACAGACTGCTTTATCAGGTTAAGGAAGTTTCCTTATGTTCCTAGTTAACTGAGAGATTTTATCACAAAGGGATATTGAATTTGCCAAATGCTTTTGACAATATGGTTTAGTTTTTGGTATGCATGTGTGTGTGTGTTCGTTTGTTAACATGGTGAATTACATATGTTAATTTGCAAGTTTTAAACCAACTTTGCATTCCTGGGATAAATATAATATATTCCTGGCCATGATATATTATTCTGTTTATATATTGTTGTATACAATTTGCTCTAAGTTTAAGAATTTTTACAACTATTCCCATGATATTAGTCTGTAGCTTTCTTTCCTTATAATGTCTTTGTCCATTTTTTAAATCATTTAAAGTAATGCTTGGGGTGCCTGGGTGGCTCAGTCGGTTGAGCTTCCAACTTTGGCTCAGGTCATGATCTCGTGGTCCGTGAGTTTGAGCCCTGCATCAGGCTCACTGCTCTCAGCGAGAGCCAGCTTCGGATCCTCAATCCTCCTCTCTCTCTGCCCTTCCACAATCGTGCTCTCTCTCAAAAATAAGTAAAACATTTTTTTTTTAAAAAGGAGGTTATGTTAGCTCATAAAATGGCTTATAAAATATACCCTTTTCTTCAATTGTCCACAAGAGTTTGGGTAAAATTGATATAAGTTTTTCCTTAAATGTCTGGTATGATTTATCAGTGAAAGCATTTGAGTCGGAAGTTTTCTTTGTGGGAAGATTTATAACTATAAAATCAATGTCTTTAATAGGACTTTTAAGTCATCTATCTCTTTTTGAGTGAGATTTAGTAGCTTATATTTTTCAAGGAATGTGTCCATTTCATTTAAGTTGCCAAATTTATTAGAATAAAATTTGTTCAGAATAGTCCTTTATTATCCCTTAATATCTGCAGGGTCTGTGATGATACCATGTCTCTCATTTTTTTTAAGTTTATTTACTTATTTTGAGAGAGAATAGGGGAAGGGCAATGAGAGGGAAAGACTGAATCCCAAGAAGGCTTTGTGCTGTCAGCAAAGAGCCCAACGTGGGTCTTGAACTCACAAACTGTAAGATCATGACCTGAGCCAAGATCAAGAGTCAGATGCTTAACCGACTGAGCCACCCAGGTGCCCCAACCCTTGTAAACTAAGTGATAAGAGCACAAAGAGCATCTTTTGTTCTAATGAGGTGACTAGTGGGCTCCTGGATGGGGGCTAGTCACCAGAAAGACCAAACCACTGGAATTTCCAGCCCACCTTTCACTCTCCAGAGAGGAAAGAAGGGCTAAAAACGTAGTTCATAATTGATCATGCCTACTTGAGAAAGCCTCCCTAGAATCCCGATAGTACAGTGTTCAGGAAGTTTCTAGGTTGATGAGCACATCCACACCAGGAGGGTGATGCAGGGATAGAAGCTTCTGTACTCAGGACCCTCCAGACCCTGCCCGATGTACCTCTTCATCTGGCTGCTCATCTGTGTTCCTTTATCACATCCTTTAATAAACTGGTAAACAGAAGTAAGCATTTCCCTGAGTTGTGTGAGCTGCTCTAGTAAACCAATTGAACCTGAACCACCAATTTGTAACCAAACTAGACAGAAGTTTGGGATAACCTGGGGACCTACTACTTGCATTTGGCACCTGAAGTGGGGGTGGGGGTGGGGGAGCAACTTGTGGGGCTGGGCCCTTACCTGTAGAATGTGATACTTTCTCTGGGCTGCTGATGTCAGAATTGAGTTAAACTGTAGGTCACCTCGCTGGTGTCACAGAGAATTGCTTGGTGTGGGGAAGAGCCTCCACATGCTTGATAACCCAAGGTGTCAGAAATGAAGTGTGCTGTGTGGATGGTAAAGGAGGCATGCAGGAAAACAACACATAGGCGGCAAAACCAAGCCTTTCCCTGCACACCACAGTCTTTGACTCCACCTCGAAGTGGGCTCCCACACTCCCCATTCCCACTTCAATTAGAGTAAATAGAGATGGGACTAATCCTATTCTCCCACCCCACTCTACCCCAACAGAAATGCTTGTCCTAACTTTCTGTAAGTCTCTGCTTCCTGCTAACTTTTCAGACCAGCATCACACTCTACATTCCAGATACATATTGCCCCGGGATTGGTCTGGCTTTCAGAGATATTGATTGGACCACACACTGTATATTTACGTCTTTAATTTCTAAAACTTTAAAAATCAGGAGATGTTTTACATTAAACATATTAATTCCCAGCCTATCCTGAAAAACCAGAAGCTATGATAACACTGCATTGGCCTTTGTCAATGGCAGCTCCCTTCAAATAAGCCCTTGTGTCCAGGTGGCCACATACTCCAGCTGCTGCCTTCACTCACATAATTTACTGCTTGGTCCACATAGGCATTTGATATTGCCACAGATGGAAACTTGTGCAGGATAAATATGGGCAGATGCTTTTTTTCCCCTCTTTGTGGAAGTCACAAACATAATGTCCAGATGGAAGAATCATTTTCAAGACAACAAGAGTATTAAACATTTGTACTGAATTATAACCTGTAATGACATTGCATTGAGAAATACAATTTTAAAGCTTTTCCTTGAGGCTCCTCACCTGCCTTGATTCTAAGAACTATGATTCAGTCTTCTGTTCATTCTTCAGGATTTTTTACTCCTAAAAGATTTGTTTTAAAACACTTATATACTGACATACAAGCTTTTGGCCACAGCATTGTCATTCTCTGCTTTTAAATCAAAATGGTATGGAAAGTACATCACAAGGAAATTTTGAACCTTAAGAAAATGCATATTTTAGCACATGTTTTCAATTATGTTGGAATGGATTTGAAGCTATGGAGACCCAGCTTGGCGCAGTGAACAAGTGGCCTGTGACCATCCTCACATTTTTCATCATGTGATGTGCACGAGCCTTCCAAACAGAGCTTTCTGAGGTCAGCTTCCAAGTGTCATCTGGCCCAACCCAGACCTTTTACAAAAAGAGGAAGATATGTATTATTCACCCCTCAAGCTCATACGCCAGTGAGTAAATCAGGACATGAGATTCTGGTGTTTCATTTGTCCTGAACACTACATCTCAGAGGTGCCAGCCTGCCTTCCCACCGTCTTCCAAGTTTCATTCTCCATTTGAAATGCAAAAGCCAATTAGGGTAAAACTTTGTTTTTCTCCACATGTTGGCTTAGAATATGATTTGCTCTGAACACTAACCTAAGTTGAGTGAGTCTAATGTGAGTCAAAATTGGCACCATATTATTTTATGGTCAAATGTCATATTTCTTTGATGGTATATAGGCAAGAGGGTTCCAGAGATCAACACTAGGCTTCAGGGATACTTGATTAGTCCAGGAAGGGTCTAATTCACATGGACCAGGTAGATTCCAAAGAGTACTCCTTTGTTTTTTTTTTTCTTTTTTTTTAATGTTTATTTATTTTTGAGAGACAGAGCATGAGCAGGGGAAGGGCAGGGAGAGAGGGAGACACAGAATCCGAAGCAGGCTCCAGGCTCTGAGCTCTCAGCGCAGGGCTTGATGGAGGACTCGAACTCACGAACCGTGAGATTATGACCTGAGCCGAAGTCAGATGTTTAACCGATTGAGCCCCCCAGCATCCCAAAGAGTCACTCTTTTTGATGAACAGCCTCCCAACCATTCCTTAAGAGACGGACGGTTCCACAGAAGTGCTCATGCACTGCTCCAAGGAAGAAAAACCAAGAATGAACATCCAGCTGCCAACCCAGTTTTTGATTCATCCATCTTAATATTAGCTTATTTAGAGTAATGTTTCACTTAAAGAAAACTCTGATGGATAAAAAGTTTGAAAACCACAGCTTAAGGACAGATAACATTTGGGCAACCTTTGCTTTAATAAGTAGCACACATAATCTAATATAACTATCCCTCACTCTCCAGAGCTATTTGCTTCCTGAACTTAGTATCAGGAATCCAGATACACATAAGCTGCTTCTATTGGGTGACTGCTATGAGTCTCACATTGGCAAGTTTGCACTGAATCTTCACTTAATGCTATAATTTTGAGCTTTTCATGTTTTAATCACTAAACCTCAACCATGAAGATTAGGAAGGATTACTGACATCAGAAAAACGATGTGACTAGACTCCACACATTTGACTCATGTTCAAGTCACATCTAATGCTCAGACTCCCTCAGATCATCATTTTTTTAATTCTAACTCATATTAGTTAATATATAGTATAATATTAGTTTCAGGAGTAGAATTTAGTAATTCATCACTTACATACAACATTCAGTGCCCATCCCAACAATTGCCCTCCTTAATGCCCATCATCCATTTAGCCCATCCCCTCACCCACCTCTCCTCCAGCTACCCTTAGTTTGTTCTCTGTATTTAAGAATCTATAACTTATGCTTTGCCTCCTTCTCTGTTTTTATCTTATTTTTCCTTCCCTTCCCCTATGTGCATGTTTTGTTTCTTAAATTCCACATTTGAGTGAAATCATATATTTGTTTTACTCTGACTTATTTCACTTAGCATAATACACTCTAGTTCCATCCACATTGTTGCAAATGGCAAGATTTCATTCTTTGTGCTGGATAATAGTCCATTGTATATATACACCACATCTTCTTTATCCACTCATCAGTAATGAACATTTGAGCTCTTTCCATAATTTCACTATTGTTGATAGCACTGCTATAAACATTGGGGTGCATGTGCCCCTTCAAATCATCATTTTTTGTAGCCTTTGGATAAATACCTAGCAGTGCAATTACTGAGCCGTAGGGTAGTTCTGTTTTTAATTTTTTGGAGAAACCTACATACTGCTTTTCAGAGTGGCTGCACCAGTTTGCATTACCACCAACAATGCAAAAGGGTTCCCCTTTCTTCGCATCCTCATCAACATCTCTTGTGTCTTGATTTATTCATTTTAGCCATTCTGATAGGTGTGAGGTAATATCTCATTTGTATTTCCCTGATGGTGAGTGATGTTGAGCATCTTTTCATGTGTCTGTTAGCCATCTGGATGTCTTCTTTGGGAAAATGTCTATTCATGTCATCTGCCCACTCTTTTTTTTAATTTTTTAATGTTTACTTATTTTTGAGAGAGAGAGACAGAGTGCAAGCAGGGGAAGGTCAGAGAGAGAAGGAGACACAGAATCTGAAGCAGGCTCCAGGCCCTGAGCTGTCAGCACAGAGCCTGACGTGGGGCTTGAACTCATGAACCACAAGATCATGACCTGAACTGAAGTCGGACACTTTATTGACTGAGCCATCCAGGCGACCCTCTTCTGTCCATTTCTTAATTGGATTATTTGTTTTTTGGGTGCTAAGTTTGGTAAGTTCTTTATAGATTTTGGATACTGACCCTTTATCTGATATGTCATTGAACCATCATTCTAATGAAGAAAATGTTAATAAAATTCACACACCTTTGGATTTCTGAGCATGCCTGTGGCCCACAATGAAAACACAGAAACTCTTGGTTACCCCTGAGTTGAGAAATTGTCTTACCTGTTATAATGTGAATCCTCATGCAAGCTGACTTTCTGGA
Organism: Cryptoprocta ferox; assembly: GCA_028646485.1. Lineage (NCBI taxonomy): Eukaryota > Metazoa > Chordata > Mammalia > Carnivora > Eupleridae > Cryptoprocta > Cryptoprocta ferox. The sequence continues at coordinate 8,128,154 of CM053577.1, read as the reverse complement.
CTACTACCACCATAGGTAAGGGAGTTCGGCAAAAAGCTAAGCTCAGGTCCTCAGGGAATGGATATCTCAGGACAATGGGTCCCCACTGTAAGCCTATATCCATGTTTCCCAATACTAAAACTAGAACTCATGATCAAACATGTTTCGGGAAACGTTTACACCGAATCTTTAAAATCACAACTGTCTTAGAATGTCCTGATTACACACTTGCCAAAAGCCCTGAGTCCCTGTGTGGAAGTCAGAAGAGAAACAAAGCTAGAAGGAGGGGCCTGGGAGCTGGGCAGGCACACACTTGGCCTCCCCATTTGTTCATCATGAGCCCCGAGCTTCACACTGCTTCTCACAGGTGATGAAACCGAAGGCCAGGAGGTTACTGCACAGGTGTTGGTTGGCTAAGTTGGGAGGTTGCTCAGAATCATAGGCAAGAATTTGTGTTTGGAGCCAATTCTTAAAACTCTTTCATAACCCGGAAAACTCAATGTGGTTTTTCTTCAGAAACAAAATTCAACTATTTCTCACTCTGTTTTCATTTTTTCCAAACATACCGGTTTCTTTTGAGTGATGGTTAATCATTATTAAATATTTTCAGATCAACTTCAGCAGACACTCTCCATACACTAGCACGAATCAATACCATGCAGATAAGGTGTGTTGCGAAGGGCACAGGAACACATAAGAGCTCAGGATAAACTGAGACCCAGAGGGTGAACACTGCCAGGGTGACTGTGGTGGGAAGCAAAGGTCATGGGCAAAGGAAAGTCCCTTCCCCTATCCTCCACCAATCACCAGTTTCAACTCATGTTTATGGTTGCTCATGTTTTTATTACCATTATAGACAAACCTTGAATCCTATTCAGTTCACCCTCGATGATCAGTTTCTCCTTCCGGGAGTGGACATGAGTATCACAGCATCTACAACTGGGACTGTGGGGTGGATGTCTGTGTGGCACTAGAGAATAGTCGTGTAGCATGACTTTCTTAAGTCATTATATGAAGTTGTCAAAACTTTAGCACTAAGGAAAATAAGATTTTGGTGAAAGTCCAAGGGAGAAAAAATATCAAAATGTAAAAATTCCATTTTTCCTTTTTTCTCCCTTTTTATGAAATCATTTGTTTTTGCTCTTTTTGTCTTTCATTCTGGGATCCTTATTTAATCATGATGCCCCTCCCCCAACACATGGGGAAGCCAGAAAACTGCAGACTCTAGCATGAGGGTGGGAGTTGACATATAATTTCCAGACGTCCATGCTGGACCCAAAAAGGCTGCCAAGATGTCTAATTGCCCCATAAGTCACATTTATGAAGTCCTGAACCCTTATTTCCCATATCCAGAAAGTGAATTTTGTCAAGAAATTCTTTCCAATACCATCATTAAGTCTCTTCTCCAGTTTAGCCAAACACTAGACTCACAAGGTTAAGGGCTGAGTCTCAGGGGATGGCGATGGATGAAGAAAACAACTTGAAAATTGGTAGAGAGAAAGAGGGTCCTCTTCTAATAGGCCCCTGGCTCTCAGGCACACAGCCATTGGGTCACAAAGGGACACAGCTGAGTGTTGTTAATGGTCAAAGGGAAAACAGAGCAAAGGAAATGAAATTAAAGAAACCAAAGTATTATTGCTTTATATTATCACATGAAACTTAGGGTATATGCTCTCTTTCCTGATTTTGTTAAGTGAAATGCTTCTGTAGCTAAGGTTGCATTTGCTTTCTTCATTTCCTTTTTCCTGCTGGTATTTCGATTCTCTGGATTAACGTAGTGGTGCTAGACCAAGTGCCATGGGGCCAAATAAACATGTACATTGGATGCCAGAAAAGGTTAAACATTAGTTCACGACATCATAAATATTAGCATCCTAATTGTAACATAGGAAAGGTAAAGAAGGAGATAAGTGCATAAGAGGCTTCCACTTGTTCCAGAAGAAAAATCGGGGAAATAAGGATGAGGATGAGGGTGTGGACGGCCGGGTACGAGACAAGCTCCAGGGTGTGTACTCTGAACATCCCCCAGCCAGTGGCAATCAGCCAACCGCTCCTTTCGTGGGATCCTCTGCCTGCCCAGGCAGGGCTAGTGCATTTCATCCAGAGTAGCATCTTCTCCCAGGAAGTACACACAAACAAGCAATGATTGCTTATCCTTTCAAAGTATGGACAAAGAAAAATACACAGTGGAGACAGAGACACTGCAAATGAAAGCCATATTTTTGCATCTTTTGCTAAGACTGCTTAAAAAGCTGATATGATCTCCATATTATATATTAATGAGCACTTGGCTTTCAGTATTATTTCTGTTCTTATAATATAACACTAGCTCCACACCTGTGAGCTTCTGATCCCGGAAAGGCTGTGGAGTTGCCACCTTCGGGCAGGAAATCCTCACATCTACAGACCTAATAATAAATATAAATAAATTGGTATATGTACCACTTTTTCAAGTGTTTGGAAATGGTTTATAAATAATAAAATACAAGCTCATAGAAGCATTTCCAAATTCATGCCAACTTTTGTGTTTATATACTTGTCAGTGATTTTACATAAAAAACATAACTATCATAAAGCAGAGTCACTGGGAGTCTCCCGCTTATTTTCTTTCAACTTCATTCTGATTCTGAGTTTCCATCCCTATGAACAAGAAATTCAAGCTGTTTTTCTCCAGATTCCCCTCAGTCACATGCAAAGCTAGTGTTATATCATCAATTCTCATCCATTCTCCCCAGTCATTTCGTCAAGTATAGAAATCTTCAGTGAGCCTGGGTGTCAGCTAATTGGGACCCAGTCCTGCTGATGCAACTTGCAGCTTCCGAGGGCTGGCACCTGTCAGGACCGAGACAGAGACTCCTTCAACTCTAGGCTTCAAATAAGAAGGAAGTAAAATGTATAAGGGAACAAACTCAGTATTTCTATCAATTATCCTACTATCATCTTGTATCAATAGGGTCTAGTTAGGAGACAGAAATCACAGAATAATTTTAACAAGGAGACTTTAATATAAAGAATTATATAACCATGACAGGGAGCTGACTATCAAGAGATAAAGAGAACTCTAAAGGATATCTTGCTCAATGAAAGAACACACTTGAAAAGGAGATCGCCACCCCCCTTTCTAAGGCTGGCATTCGGATCTCATTGAAAGCCCACTGGGTAGTGGAGAAATTCTCCAGGCTGATCTGAGCCAGAGCTGGTCCACATTGGCTGGCCAAAGGTTGGAAGGCAGGGTAACAAAGGCTGAGACTGGCCAGCAGAAAACACCCCTCCAGGGTGTAGGAGGCTCAAGGCCTAGAAGACAACTTTTAGGGTGCCTGTTAGACTCACTGCGAATCTACTGGCACAGATGCTACTGAAACTCAGTGTAGGGGGTGCCTGGGTGGCCCAGTCAGCTAAGCATACGACTCTGGGTTTCAGCTCAGGTCACGATCTCACGATTTAGTCGGTTCGAGCCCCAGGTTAGGCTCTTTGCTGGCAGCGCAGAGCCTCCTTGGGATTCTCTCTCCCTCTTTCTCTGCCCCACCCCTGCTCGTGCTGCCTCTGTCTCTCTCTAAAAATAAATAAATAAACTTAAAAAAAAAAAGAAATTCAGTGGAGGTTAGTACCACTGGATGTCCACCACTCATGCCACTGACTACCACAGTAGCACTTAAAAAACAAGCAAACAAGCAAAAAAGCACAGAATCACACAAGTACAAGTGGTGCCCATCTTCCTTTATTTGCTGCAATGCCCTGCCTCAGTTACATTTGTGCTATCACAGTGCCCCAATTGTTCTGAGGCAAAATGAAGCAGATGCTTCACCGCCCACTGGAGTTCTTGTGGGTGAGATTAATGGAGATATTCCATGGTTCTCCATTCCCTTAAGGGATTGTTAGTAAAACAGCTTCGAGGACCCAGACATTTAACCAAGGAGACAAATCACAGCATGCATGATAAAACCTGGAAATGCCTCTCCCCTCCCGTGATGCAAAGTTTCCAGCCTTGCCTGCTCCTTCTGCAGACTCAGGCAAACACATTTGCACCAGCCTCTCCTATCAGCAGTTTGATAACATGCCCAACCTCCAGGGTGGTCGTAGCTCCATCTCGGGGGGCTCCTCACCGGTGGGGGCTCCATGAAGGGGCTGAAGGAAGTGGTCTTCCTTCCCCCACCCCACCCCACAGTCCTGGCCAGTAGCCCTCCTTACATTCTCTGATGAATAAAGGAAAGATCAGTATAAAGCACCATGCAAATGCAGCTGTAAGTTAGGTCCCCAACCATATGCCCTTGCCCTTCTAGCTTGATAGCCATCCTACGCTCATCCTTAGAAAATTCCAGCATCACTGCCTCCAAGAATTCCCACCCACCAGAGAGGCTTCAGTGGGGCCTGTCCAACCTGGGTAATGATAGACTTGGAGGGACACATCTTAGTCCTCACAGATTGGAGCTAGGACCCTCCAGCACCCACAGCTGGGTGTCCTGCCGTCCCTCTACTGGGCACTTTCTGAGCAAGCAGGGAGTCAGGAAAGCAGCGCCTTCCAAACTTCCTCCTCCTTTCCACTCTTTCCAAGGTGAGCTTTCTAATGAAAAGAATTTTATGATAGTGAATAACTGGAAAACTATGAATATTTAAAAGATAAGAATTTTAAAAGAGTTGCTCATACCTGAATTTCCATTTGGCATATTCAGAGATGTACCCTCTCCATAGAGTAGGAGGAATTTGGGGAAAATGTTGTCTGGCTTTGATCCAAAATGAGGACCTGATTTTTTTTGGAGAGGTTTTTGGTTAAATTTGAGGGGGTTTGGGTTGGTTTGTTCTTTTTTTTTTTTTTTTTAGGGAGTGGATTTTTTTGGTTCATTGGTTGGTTGGCATTTTAAATCATGGAGACAGTTTAGTTTTGAAAGACAACTTTGCCCATAGGTGCTGACTTAAAAATACAAACTCAGTGACTCAGAGCTTAGAGAAAGGAATAGAAAATGTCCAGACATCTCTCAGTGTTCTTGTATACACATTAAGGAATTGTTTCCCCTTAAAGTAATCTAAAAAAAAATCCCAAAAAAGAAAAGGAAAGCAGGACGACAGGAAGACAGGAAGGCAGGAAGGCAAGAAGGAAGGAAGGAAGGAAGGAAATAAAGAAAAATTGGTTCTTAGAATTCCTGTTTGGACAGGGGTAGAAAGACTTCTTAAAACATTACTAAAATATATGTGTTCCAAAGGCATAAACAGATGTTAGAGGAGGATTAAGAATTTAGCACAAGTTGCTGTTTTAAAACCTTAGCCCTGTAGAGATCTCTCGTTAAAAAGAAATAAATATCTAAAGAAAGAAATAAGGAATTGAGTGTAAATTTGGAAAGGACAGTTTAGTGGTATGAACATTAAGGTAAAGGCAGACCTTTTTCTAAACACAGAGAAAGACTTAGCATAGTAGAATTATAGTCAGCAAAGAAATAAGAACACAGCTGTTAACATTCAGATCTGAAACATATGACTGCTTTGAGATTTATTTTTTATTGGACTTTGCAAATTGCTAAAACCAGGCCCAATAACCATTCTCCTTGGCAATGATTTTCTTCTGTTCTTAGAATGCACCTCTTTGGGAGTGGTACTCAACAGCCTCAACAAAGTGGTCAACTTCCGGAAGTGGGGAACAGCTTCACTGGCCCCAAGGACAATACAGTAGATCTTAGATCAAGTATTTAGCTAGAAAATCAAGTTTATTTGTCCATTTGCTCAAATTCTTCTACCGATGTTGAGTGAAACGGGGGGAAATAACAGTCCTTACCCCCTAGAGTTGAGAATTAAATGGGCGGACAGTTTTAGAGCGTACAGCTCTGTACCTGGCACACAGTAGGCACTCCCTTGGTGTTCACTCTGACCTTCCTCCGTGTGCCTGGGCACTCTACTTTAAAAGTCCATGAAATCGGGGCACCTGAGTGGGTCAGACAGTTAAGTATCTGATTCTTGGTTTTGGTTCAGGTCATGATCTCAGGGTACGTGGTTTTGAACCTCGTCAGGTTCTGAGCTGGCAGTGCAGAGCCTGCTTGGGATTCTCTGTCTCCCCTCTGCCCCCCGCCTCTCTTTTTCTCTCAAAAATAAATAAGTAAAGAAACAAACAAACAAACAAAAAACTCCATGAAATCTCTCTTAGCATTTTCCAATGCTTCTACAAAGGTGGACAATTCCAGCAACCAGAGGCTACAAAACTCCATCATTCTGCTGTTATATCTCCCCTATGAAAGTGAGAAATCTGCTATAAAGACTTTCAAGCAGCCTAGATGTACACACATCTCTAAACAAATCACCCAAAAGGAACATAAGCAACTGTCAAATATGTTTTTCCTAAGTTTCATCGCATCAATCTCAAGTGTCAAAAGGGAAAGTGGATTTTTTCTCAAAGAAAAAAGCTTTTTTTAAAACAAGACCTCAACAAAAGTCTCCTATTTTAATTCCTACTAAAGAAAAGAAAAAGAGTAAACTCTTCTTTTTTTTAATCTTTATTTCTTTTGAGAGAGACAGAACATGAGGGGGGGAGGGGAAGAGAAGAGAAACACAGAATCTGAGGCAGGCTCTAGGCTCCAAGCTTTCAGCACAGAGCCTGATGCGGGACTCGAATCCACAAACCATGAGATCATGACTTGAGTTGAAGTCAGACACTTAACTGACTGGGCCACTCAGGTCCCCCCATTAAACTCTTCTTTAAAGCCATTCAATAAAACAGGGAGGCCATCTGAAAGAACACACAGTGATGTGTTCTTTGCCTTTTGTACAAGTGTCTTCTATCTTTTCACCCAGGGAAATAATTTCTCCCATGGGCCATTAACCTGCTTTGAGAGAATGCAAAGGAAAGACAACAATACACATATAGGTTGAAATAAGACACGTAACATAGAAATGCAAATATTTCAGGGTGCTTGGGTGGCCCAGTTGGTTGAGCATCCGACTCTGGCTCAGGTCATGGTCTCATGCTTCATGAGTTCGAGCCCTACATCAAGCTCGCTGCTGTCAGCACAGAGCCCATTTTGGATCCTCCGTCCCCCTCTCTCTCTGCCCCTCCCCGCTCACGCTTGCTCTCTCTCGATCTCTCTTTCTCTAAATAAATAAATAAACAAACAAACAAACAAACATTTTAAGCAGTTTAAAAAACACATGTATTTCATACTTTGTTGCACAAAAAGCAATATTGCATCGAGACGGGAGGTTTTTCCTCACTTCATTTCCTCTCCCTGAATAGGATAGGGGTGCAGTGTTTCCATTCAAGGTCCACAAAGTAATTAATCATCAGATTGTCAAGTCCTTCACCAGCCTGCTATGTAGACAGATGACGTAAGGGCATGAGGAATTCTGTACGGATAAGGAGACATCTTAGCCAAGTCACTGCTCCTCAGACCCTCTGCCTCCCGCTTCTCCTCAGACAGTCTTTAATCTTTCCCCTCTTTGTGAATACTTATCTTAAGTAACTAATCTAAAACATGGGAAGATGTGCATGCATACTTCCATTTTTACAGTATTTGTGATAGAAAAAAACCAAAACAATCTAAACACACAAAAATGGAAGAATATTTAAATAATGGAATACCAACCCAAAAGACTACTATGCAAACAGTTTAAGTGATGGCGATAAAGCCCATGGAAAGTGGACAAATCAGAGCACCTGCTATCCTGAGCTATCAGTTGGCCCTAAGGTCTGGATACACAGGCAAATTAACATGGCAAGTAACCTATTGATATTACATTACAATACATCACACGTGAAATGGTATCGTGTTATATTCGGTGTCGTTTCTCTTACTGAAATGCACAGATAAATTGCAACACACACGGTGCATTAGGGCAGCATTTCATCCAGCCCCTCTGCCTGCATCAGTGAGGCATTGCTTCAGATGATCCATGTTTCCAATTTTCACTGACTAAACCCATGCTTTTAGGATAATATCCCAGAAGAAGTAATCAAGGGCATTCAGATCTAGCAAGAATGTGGCCCTCTCCCCTTGGTCACATCAACCATTCTGGTTTGGGAAATTAACCATCTAATCACTTTGGTGTAATGGGGTGACATGTTCTTCTGTTGGAATCATTCAGTGACCTTCCCCAACCTTCAAGTGCATACATTAATGATCAATCACTTAAAAGTGGTCGAATATGTCAGACAGTTGCTTGTGTTAGCAGACTTTATTGGTGTCCTGTCTATGGACCCAGGTATTCTGATATATCTGGGCATGGACTGAGCATTCTTTGAGGTGTCTCTTTGTTTAAAGGATCAAAAGCCTCCTAGGAAAAGGCTCATCTTCAAGATGAAAGGAATAGGTGTTTAGAAGCTTGGACCAAGATTAAAGGGAGGCATAATTATGAGTACCTATCTCCCTGTTCCCCAAAGGGCTCCCCAAGAGCAGGCTTTCCTGGGCTCTAAAGGGTTCAGAGCTATAAATAAATTGACCACATTTTATGTATGTTTTCATTGTTTTTTGTGTTTTTTTTAAGTTTGTATATTTATTTCGAGAGAGAGAGAGAGAGAGCAGGGAAGGGGCAGAGAAGAGGGAGAGAGAGAGAATCCCAAGCAGGGGCTTGAATCCGTGAATGGCGAGATCATGACCTGAGCTAAAACCAAGAATCAGACACTTAACCAAGTGAGCCACCCAGGTGCCCCAAAATTGACCAAGTTTTAATGGCAAGACATTGTGACCCAGCCATGCTGTCTTAAGATCAGGTAGCATGTGTTGTCTGACTATAACGACACCAAGATGATAACCCCTGTAGCTATGGCCCCAAATGTTCTGAAGTCATGAAAACTTAAAAACACAAAGAGTAGAATCTCAGGAGAATCATATTATGAGTGTACAGAAATATTTTTGATTCTCCTCCATAATTTATAAACTCCAAAATCACAAGTTCCTATCCCTTCTTACACACATTCCATCCTCAGCTCAACATACACTGTGGTCCCAGTCTGACTGGGTGTTGAAAGGGGTGGACTGAATCTTACAGACCACCTGACCATATGATTTATCACCCAAATCAGGAAACCTCTGAGGTCGTAAAGGAGCACTATCAGAATTATGCCAGGACTGTCCCAGGCAAACCGGCATCTGATCACACTATGAAAGGAGAGAGAGAATATTTGTGTCTCTAACTTCAGCCTTTTGCTCCAATCAACTTTTTATCCCATCAGATGTTCTTGCTCTTTTAGGTACATCTGTGGCCATTCAAAGCAAAAATCCAGGCTTTTCTAGGCATTTTGATGAACCCTGCCCAAACTAGAAAGTCCTAAGTAATAATTCTATCTATGTTTACCATTGATCTTTCCCACCTGAACCCTTACTTCACAGAGATTCAGAGAGACAGGTTTCCTAACAAAAAAGGATGCAAGTGGCTAGCCATTCAAAACAATCCTACCTTACAGATCTGCCACTTGTTGGTCCAAAAATAATAACTATTATTATTAAATGCCAGGCATACTTCTAAGCATTGGGTGACATGGCTTTTAAAAACACAGGACCATTGGGTTGCCAGGGTGGCTCAGTCAGTTAAACGTCCAACTTTGGCTCAGGTCATGATCTCTTAGTTCATGAGATCGAGCCCCACACCAGGCTCTGTGCTGACAGTTCAGAGCCTGGAGCCTGCTTGGGATTCTGTATCTCCCTCTCTCTCTGCCTCTCCCCTAGTCATGCTCGCTCTCTCTCTCTCTCTCTCAAAAATAAATAAACATTAAAAAAATTAAAAATAAAACAAAACAATAATAACAACAACAAAAACCAGGACCAGCACCCAGTTCAGGGGATCTTACATGAAATGAGGGAGGCAGACGATGAATAAGTAAGCAAATAGATCACTGGGGGCTATCCAATAGAGGTGTCACCTCAGAGGTGGGTGGAGGGAGAGTCTACTCCAGTAAGAGAGGTCCTGGAAGGCAACTCTGAGAAGTGACATTTGATCTGACTGCAGGACAGACGCTGGCCATTGTGATAAGCCCCATTCACAGATCAACATCAATTTCCTTTCTGGCCCCGCACCACCTTTTCCTTTTTCCTCCCAGTTTATGAAGATCACGTGTGTCAATGGTAGTGGAAGGGACCCCTCTATGGTTTCTCATGTAATAGAATGAAGACAGATGAAAAGCAAAAGGGATTTCACTGCACACTCGAGAAATCATGGGAAATGGAATTGTCATCATCAGTCAGCATAAGGAGGCAGGCCCCAGGGTGCCTGAATGAGCAGCTCCTGAATGTGGTTTTAATCATGGACAAGGTTCTGCGCTCCTCGCACAGTCCTGGGCGCAGGGATTGGCGGAGTCTGTACCCAGAGAATTCCTGAGGACAGGCGCGCTCGCTGGGCTTAGCTGACCACAGTGTTTACTCAGGGCAGCTTGGAGCTCATATTTACGCCAAAGTCAGCCTGAAAGGCAGCTGTCTGAACCCATCATGTTCCTGGCATCATTCCTAGCCCCCGGTGGCCGCCTGTCCCACTGACGGGTCCATTCTTGTGGTTAGGTTACTCCCTTGTTCAGTATCTATTGCCCCTGCTGGCAGCTTTGCACTGCGATTTCTGATCCCACTGTTCTTGACTAACCAGAATAATCGAAGCCTCTCTCTTCCGAGCACAAGCCACAAGTTACTGTCAGCAACAAGCGGGTACTTATCATAAGCTTTCTATATCCCTCTTGCTCTCCAAACTCTAGATCAGGATCCCTGTCCTCCTCTCCACATCCACATGTGATTTTTGTAAATGTAACAACAACAACAAAAAAGTCTGAATAGGGCCCAGCAAGAGCCAAAGGAAATGGTAATGGAGTATGTCCCATTATTCAGCCTGGGCTTGTTACCGCGCCCAAATGTGGCTTTGCCTTTTACAGTATTTAGATCATATTGTTGACTCGTGTTCCATAAGAACAAATTCCATTTACCCATGTAGTCTCTTCTATTCACCACTGTCCTTTTAACTCATCATCCCTTCTTTTCTCCCCAGGAACCTCCTGCCCAAAGCCAGTTTTCCTAATGGCACATTTGATTGGACTATTGTTCACAGTTAATCCACCCAATTGTTCTTTATTAACTCTCCTTTGATTGCTTTCAGATGTTTTCTTCTAATAACAAGATAGGTGATATGTTTTTCATTCCTGTTGTGCATATTAAAATATTGCTATTGGCCATATCATTTGGATCTTCAATGGATTTTTATTTCAGGTATTCTTACCACTTGCCGTCCAGGTAACGTCAGGTAACAATAGCAAACTCGTCAATAGCACTTATTATATTCCAGCCACTGTTCTAAGTATTTTACATTAACTAACTCATCAAATCCCCAAAACTCTAACAAGTAGGTAGTATTATAACAATTTGCAGATGAAGAAACAGAATCACAGAGTTAAGTAACTCACTCTGGGTCACACAGTTAATAGTGCTGAGCCCATAGCATTTCTTCCTCCGCACTCACATGTAAGAGTAAAATTTCACCTTGTTTTTGTTCATGTTTAATTACCATCAAATTCCTATCTATCTCTTTTCTAAAACAGGAGAAAACGATCATACCAAAATGATCATAAACCTAGTCAAATGGGGACCAGTCATCCCCTTTGGATTGAGTGATTAAATTGAATTGTTTGTACCACTGCTCTCGCAATAGAATAAGTGATATCCTTCTAGAGAAATGACTTGGACACATTAGCTTCTCCAAGGCCACTGGGCTATGATTGAACTTATCAACATTTAGGAGATTTTTGGGACGGGTCCGAGTTCTATAGCTTGGCACATTCGACTTTCCACAATCTGCCTCCAGCTTCCTTCTACATATTCTTGTCTCTTGCTCCTCTGTCACCAAGTCACCAGTCCTGTGGACTTCTGCTCATACCTGTGTTCATGCCATTAGCTCAGAACACCCTACCAATCCCCCCACCAATTTTTTTCTCACTATTAATTTTTATTTTTCTCAAAGTTTTACATGTATATGATTTTTTAAAAAATAGTTCTAGGGGTGCTGGGTGGCTCAGTTGGTTAAGCACCCAATTCTTGCTTTTGGCTCAGGTCATGATCTCATGGTTCATGAAATCAAGCCCCACATCAGACTCTTCTGTGCTGACAGTATGGAGCCTGCCTGGGATTCCTTCTCTCCTTCTCTCTGCCCCTGCCCTGCTCTCTCTCTCATTCTCAAAAACAAAATAAACTTAAAAAAATAAAAATAGTTCTATAAATAATACAGTAAAGAAAAACAGTCATCCCCTGCCCCATTTTTCCACAACCCTCAAATTTAAACTACTTTCAAGTCTTTTAACCATGTCTTCTCAATATTTCTAATCAATGTGTGTTAAGTGGATTATGTTCATTCGCAAGTAACAGAAAACCTTTCTAGAGTGACTGAAACAAGCAAAGAGTTTATTTATTTTGTATAAAAAGAAGACTACACATAAACATTCCAAGGTAGGTGTAAGTCTCAATAGGTTCTTCAGAAACCAACCAGGCTCGTTCCACCTTTCTATTCACCGCCCTTGCTTATGTCACCCATCCACATTGTCACAAGATGGCTGCTCTACCTACAGGCACTGTGTCCACATTCCAGGAAAAAAAAAAAAAGAATAGGGAAGGACAGAGCTATCTTTCCTAGTAAGACTCTGACTTTTATTTGAAAAGGAATATCCTCTGTATAAACTTCTGCCAATGTCTTCTTTAATTATAGTCTTTTCAAAGTTATTTGTTAGGGGATGGAGTGTCCTGCTGTTTCACGTAGTGTCTATTTCCTCCAAATTCCTTTTTTTCTCTTTGTGTCTTTGTCATTTGTTATTGATATGTCTTTAATGTTGGAAACTTTCTCTACGTCTTGTAATCTCTGTCTGCTCATTCATATTTAAGAGTAAATCTCATATAATGTGGTTGGAATTTCTGTGTGCATGGCAGGACTTGTGGACAGGAGCTCCACTGCAAGGAAGTTTGGCTGGAGTTTTCATTGGACACACACAGTTGATAGTATCTGAAGGTCTTTTCTCTCGGGCTGCTCAGCTTCTCCAGAAGAGAACTCCAATATTCTACTTGGGGTATGGGAGCTTGGCTCCCAGCACCCTGAACAGGACTGGGGAAGGTTCTAGGGTGTCTCACTATCCAGCATGTAGCCTCCAGCCTGGTGTCCCTGAGTCCAGAGCACATGTAGTTGGAATATCTTCACAGAGTAGCCATATGGTCTTCTGTCAGGGTAGAGGAGGGGTAGCCGCCTAATGGGATGGGATGGGGGAGGAACCCTAACCACTTCTCCTGCAGACTTTCAACACATCCTCCAATCCCACTGTACCTGCATCTTCTGAGATTCCTGTGGCTCCAGGTCCTGAGCCATTCTGGGAGCTGTCACCCAGGCCAGCAGCATCCTGGTCCTTCCTTCTCTGATTGCTTGTGTTTTTGGTGCCCCTGTTGTGCTAGGTCAGTTCTCACTCATCCAGATGTTGTTTAGCTTCCAGAGCAGATCACATTCATCTCTGCTCCTGATTTATCATTTGCAATTTAAAAACAAATTTTAAATCAGTATATGGTTGTTTGGGGATTCCAGAGGATGCAGAGGTCATTCCCAGAAGTCAGTTTTGGGGCATCATGAATGCAGATTCATCCCTGAAGGCCAAGTGCAAATGTCTGCTCTTCTGCAAAGCTGTCCATACTTCCTCTGCACTTTTTTTCACCTTATAAATTAATGCCTTCCTTTCATGTTTCCACACAACTTCCATCACCTCTCTTAGCATGGCATCACCATGCATGGCATGATAAGGGCTTCCCCCGGCTCTCCTCTGGCTAGACAGCAAGCTCTACAAAAGCAGAAGTGGTACATCTTTGTATCCCTACTGCCTGGCTCTCTGCTGATCCAAGTAAGTTCTTCACATTTTTTTGACAGATTAATGAAGGCTGATATTAAAAATAATGGACTAGAGGGGCACCTGGGTGGCTCAGTTGTTTCAGTGTCTGACTTAGGCTCAGGTCATGATCTTGCCATGAGTGAGTTCAAGCCCCGCGTCAGGTTCTGTGCTGACAGCTCAGGGCCTGGAGCCTGCTTTGGATTCTGTGTCTCCCTCTCTCTCTGCTCTTCCCCAACTCATGCTCTATCTCTCTATGTCTCTCAAAAATAAATAAATGTTAAAAACTTTTTAAAAATAATAATAATGGGCTAGAAAGCAAGGCCTTCAGTATTCCAATCTGAGCTACAGTGCTCAAATAGTGATCACCTTGTGTGTATGTCTTAGCTGAGGCTGCTACAAAAAAATTCCATAGACTCCATAGACATAAATATTTATTTCTCACAGTTCTGGACTCTGGGAAGCCCAAGATCAAGGGGCCAACAGACTCAGGTAATGGTGAGAGCCCTCTTCCTGCTTTTTGCCTAGTACCACCTCCTTGTTCCTGCTCCCTTTGCCTGTAAAATCTCTTGCCTCGTATAGTTTGTCAGAGCTCTTATCTGCTAGAGTGGATGCTGCCTGATTCATAAATTGCTGAATAGAGCCATTAAGATCTTTACTTAGTTGAATTTTGTTTTCTGACAGCACTTACTATTAAACTGAATTGCCCCACTTCATTTGTGGGTGATGAGGACCAAAACGAATATCCTCTGATCAAATATTGTGCTTATTCCTAAAAAACCACCCAGAAAAACTGTATGGATTGATGTGAGAATCACCGATTCCAGTCTTAAATCCCACAATACTCTCACTTGTTTTCATTATGGCTGAGTTCACATATTCAAATAAGAAGGAGGAATTAAGTCACAGAGACTGCAGCCCTTTCCATGGAACTTTCCCTGCACATGACAAAGCCACCAATGTCTGATTGCTTAGCCAAACTTTTCTCTGTGAATAATACTTGGGCTTCTGCTGGAGATCTCTTTCCTTCACCCTTTTGCTTTCAACACACAGAAACCTGCACACTAGGAGAAAGACAAGGAAGGAAGCTGCGCAGAGAGACAGAGCTCAAGTTGTAAATGAGGAAACAGGTACAGGCAGACACCCTTCAGTGAGCACCCAACACCTGGACCTGAGCACCAATGCTGACCATGACTGTGACTGTGACCATGACTACACTCAGAGAAGAGCCTGGCCCACGGAGAGTAACCACTGCTCTTACATCAGCAAGAAGCACATTTAGCCAAGAAGGGAGAAGAGTGCTTGAAGCAATGATGACTTTACACAAACAACAACAAAAGACTTGAAGATTCCTAAAAGAACACCCTCATGTCAAAAATAAAGATACCACCTATTTTGAGATTTCAAAAATGAGACTAAAATAATATGCAAAAATGGAAGATGGCAAGTGAATTTAAAGAGAATTCAAAGCATTCTAAGGTCACTGTCTTTTCAAGAGTAGGAAAGAGATAATTATTAACTTTAGATATTGTTAGAAATATTAAAATTAGAAATATATATGTAAATAGAAAACCGAATGAATAATTTCCAAATCAGTAAAGGAGCAAGACAGAAAATGTTAAAAGAGAGAGAGAGAAGAAAGGAAAAAAGAAAAAAAAATCTCTTTTACTTCAACAGAATGTGGTAAAGAAAAAAATGAGAACCAAAGAAAAACATGGTAGATACAAAATGAAATGATAGAAGGAAGTCCAAATATATAGTAACTTTAATAAATATGAATGTATTTGACTCGCCAATTAAAAAACAAAGTCCCAGATTTATTTCTTTATTTTCTTTCACTTGAAAGTTTGGCATTGAAGAGTTGAAAATACAGCCAGTTTACCAATATTAATTTGGTCAAATAAAATTAAAAATATATATATTAATGAAGATAAAGACAGAGATTGCTTAATAATAAAAAGAAAAACAACCAATAAGATATAAAAAATCATTAATTTGCTTCACCTAACAAAATTCCCTTCAAATATATATGCCAAAAATTACCAGAATTAAAAGGAAAAATTGACAGGGGTGCCTGGGCGGCTCAGTTAGTTAAGCATCTAGCTCTTTGTTTTGGCTCAGATCATGATCTCATGGTTCATGAGTTCAAGCCCACTCATGGAGCCTGCTTGGGATTCTCTCTCTCTGACTCTCTGCCCCTCCCCCACCTCAGGTGCACTCTCTCAAAATAAATTTTTTTTGAACTTTAATGTTTATTTACTTTTGAGAGAGAGAGACAGAGAGTGAGCAGGGGAGGGGCAGAGAAGGAGAGGGAGACACACAGTCCAAAGCAGGTTCCAGGCTCTGAGCTGTCAGCTCAGAGCCCAACGCGCGGGGCATGAACCATGGGATCCTGACCTGAGCCAAAGTCGAACGCTTAACAGACTGAGCCACCCAGGAGCCCCTCAAAAAAACAAACTTAAAAAAAAAAAAAGGAGAAATTGACAAATCCACAATTATAATGAGGTTTTTTTTTAACACATTGCTATCAGAAACTGTTACATCAAGCGTAAGAGCACAAATGATTAAAGCAATGCAATCAGGCAGCTTGATCTACATCCCAGTAAACAGATAATATACAATGTCTTATGAAAACAAAGCAATTCTCAGGGCGCCTGGGTGGCTCAATCCGTCAAGCGTCCGACTTTGACTCAGGTCATGATCTCACGGTTTCTGAGTTTGAGCCCCACATCAGGCTCTGCGCTGACAGCTCAGAGCCTGGAGCCTGCTTCAGATTCTGTGTCCCTCTCTCTCTGCTTCTCCCTTGCTTGCGCTCTGTTTCTCTCTGTCTCTCAAAAATAAGTAAAACATTTAAAAAAAAAAAAGAAAATAAATCTCTTTAAAAAAAAAAAAAAGCACTCCAAAATATCCTATCATGAAAACCAGGCTCTGTGATCACAGTGCAATACAATTAGAAATAATACATTTTTAATTGAAAAAATAAAAATATCCTTGGAAATTAAAAGGCAGATTTCTTTAAAAATTCATGGGTTAAGGAAAAACTCACATAAAAGTTCCAAAATGCTTAGAACAAGCAACAGAAGCACTACATATCAACAGTTATTGGATGCAGTTAAAACAGGAAGCAAAATTTTTAAAAAATCCAAGAAGTAATGAGATAAATATTCAGTCAAGAAGCTAGAACCTATAAACACAGAAAACAAACCAATGGTTGCCAAAGGAAAGGGGTGGGGATGGGCACAGTGGGTGAAGGGGAGTGGGAGATACAGACTTCAAGTTATGGGATGAAAAAGTCACAGGAATAAAAGACACAGTATGGGTGATATAGTCAATGATATTGAAATAGCAATGTATAGTGACCGATGGTAGCTACACTTGTGGTGAACACAGTGTAATGTATAAACTTGTTGAATCACTATGTCGTACACCTGAAACTAATGTAACATTATGTGTTCCCTGTACTCAAATAAAAATAAGAGATAAAGAAATATTAAATCAATGCAAAATAAAGAAGCTAGAACCTATAAATAGAGGGAATTTATGAAATGAAAAGCTAAATACATGCAGTGTATTGTATATTAATTATACCTCAATAGTACTGTTCTAAGAAGTTTACAGCTGGTGCGAGAATTGATAAAAAGTTCAATGAATCAGAAAGAGAGCCCAGAAATTGACCTATTTATATCTGGAAACTTGGGGCATGATAGGATGGCAGTATCAACCAGTGGAGAACTGATGAACCTAATAAATAGTATTAGGGCAGTTGACCATCAATATTGAAAAGTTAGATTAGCACACTTACTGTGATGAGCACTGACTCATGCATAGAATTGTTGAATCACTGTATTGTACACCTGACACTAATACCACACTGTATGTTAATTGTACTTCAATTAAAAAAAAAGAAAAGTTAAATGAGATGCATATCTTCAAAATCAACATCAGATTGATCAAAGACCCAAATACGGAAAAAAGAAAACTGTCTTAAAATTATTAGGAAAAAGTAGAAGAATATATTTATGACTTCATGGTAGTAAGGTTCTCTTAAACGTGACACAGAAAGCATGCATGAGAAAGGACAATGTTTGACTCGGTCATATTAAAACTTCAGTTTTTCAAAAGATGTCATAAACAGAATTAAGAGGGAAGTCACGGGCTGGGAAAAGTCTTTGCCCTACCTAGAATGAACTAAGGATTAATTTCCACATATATACTTTTTAAAAACTTTCAAATCAATAAGAAAAGGGCAAACACACCAAAAAAAAGCACAAAGGCAAGGCCCATGTAATTTCAGAGAAAGGAATCGAAACAGCAGGAAAAAAAAGAGTTCAATTCCGCTGGTGATTAGAAGAGTCCAAATCAAGTTAGAGATAGCACTTTTTACCCATAAAACTAGCAAAAAATTAAGATGTGAACATATCCAGAGTAGGAGAGGATTGCTTTGGAGAGCAAGCTGGCACTCACTATCTAATAAAATTGAAAATGTTTTTTATCTTAGGACCCAGAAATTGCATCTGGGAGCGAGGAGTGATGACAGTCCAGTAAGTGTGCACCATCTGCGTTCCCTGGGAGATCTAGACTTTCTGCGCAAGCTCCAAACTACAGGCGACTGGTCACGCCATGGTGCTAAAGAAGGACATAGGGCCAGAATGGGGTCACACAGGAGAGATGAAACGCAAACCTACTCTGTCATTGCTCCAAAAGCTGCTACGTGCTCTTCCTCGATGCCTCTTTGGAACCTGGACACCACGTGTTCCTCTCTTCCTGCCACGCTCTGCCCCTCTGTGTGCCTAGACCTGGCTTGTTCTGTGTTTGTCGCTGTGGCCACCAGGCTGCTCAGCCCCGTCAGACAATAGTGAGACTAAGCTCAAGATGTTAACCACAGGTCTGGCAGCATGCCTGGTCGGGTGAAACTGGGGAGACAGTCTTCCTCCTCACCCACAGGACTAAACAGCTTTCCCACAAGAGAAGAAACAATCCAACTTTTCCATTTGTAGAAAACAGCAAAGAAGCTCTGTGGCACGGAGTATGCCGGTCTCATGTGAAAATGACTTCAATGACCCACCCTCATGACAGCTGAAAGTTGGAGATGTTTCCTAGTCGGCGAGGTGGGCCGGTGCCAGCATACCCACACGTGTCACCAGATAGCCCTTGGTGTGGCTTGATGTGGGTGTGGGATGGAGCAGAGCCCATAGCCCTGACCTCACCCGTGTCCTGCCATGGCCCCCAACCACCCCCAGACAGCCCCAATTTCAAAGAGAGGAGTACCAATGCCCTCACCATCCTGTAATTTGTGACACAAAATTACAACCATCCCTGTGCACCCAGCACTGCCAAACAGATTGCCGTTAAACGTTTGACACTTATTTATTGATTTTTTTAATCAATGAAAGTGTACATAGAAGCAGACTCATTACTAATGCATTGCCACAGGCCATCCCAGAGTCAATGTTTTGGAGGAAAAACAAATTGGCAATTTTTCCACTTTTCTGCAGCTCTTTTTCTCTCTTTGGTTTTCCTTTAGGACTTTCAGGATTAGAGGATTCCAAAAGGCAAACAAAAGGGTTCTGATATAGGATAGCATAACCGGTTCCTGGTAACAGAATAATAAGTGCATCAGCATTGCCATTAGCCTTGACTTTCAGGTGATAACCTGTAGAGCCCCTAGGGTACCCCCACGTCACAAAAGTACAGGGATGGCTGGTGTTTCCGGGGTTGATGCTCCACACCCACACCACCACCTTGCTCCAGGGCACTTTCCACCTGGGGAGCAGAACCAACATGTCTCCGGTTGTAGAAGGACACTCCTGTCCTTAAAATGACCCTCATTCATGGGGCACCTGGGTGGCTCAGTCGGTTAAGCACCCAACTTCAGCTCAGGTCATGATCTCACAGTTTGTGGGTTCGGGCCCCGCGTCGGGCTCTGTGCTGACAGCTTGGAGCCCGGAGTCTTCTTCAGATTCTGTGTCTCCCTCTCTCTCTGCCCCTCCCCCACTCCCGCTGTGTCTCTCTTAAAAATAAACATTAAAAAATTTTTTTTGTAACGACCCACATTCCTGCTCCCCTCTCACAATGGTGTAGTGCTCTCTGTGATCAACTCTCTGCCCAGCTGACACATCCATAACTTCAACTCTTATTTTAGTCTGAATCTTCCAACATTGTCATCTCAGGCTCGGGCATGAGCAGGCAGGACTGCCAGATCGAGGGCCTCCAGGAGTATACAGGTTGCCATGTGCAAATGTACGAGTCCTCTGGGGGTGGACAAGGCTCAGGGCTGCACCTCAGAGTAGCTGACCTCAGGCCTGCTCACCCCTCGACTGGGCACCTTTGGGATATGCAGGAAGTTCACCATTTTCCAGGGTATCTCTGGCCAGAACCCCTTCCTTGGCTTTAAGATCTTCTATCAGCCCAGTTTTTCCCAACCTTCTTATCATTACCATCCTTCTCCCCAGAAGCCATTTTAGGCATTTTTTTCTTAATCGCCCCCTTGCATAAAATTTTAATACAATACCACAGATACACTATATATCTCTTTGTGGATTGAGGCCGTTTGGAGGGCCATAGACCATTGCAATATCTAAGGTTTTTTTGCCTCCCAAGAACAAGCATTTGTGATATCCTCTGCCCCTTCACCCCCACCCCCACCACTGAGAATGTATATATTAGCTGTGACTACAATAGAGTCTATCTTCCGTCACCAGAGAAACCTACCTGCCCAGGGAGGGTAGAACCAGCTCATCAACAACACTAAATGACTCTTTCTCACACCAGTCCCAAGCCCACTCCTCCTCAGGCTTCCCTGTTGGACAGGGCACCGACCCTCATTCCCTGCCCTCTGCCCACGTTCCCTGTGCCCTCACTAACCTCCACTCTTCACCCAGTTTCCTTTTCTTTCCATGTGCCATCTCCTGTGTTCAGGAAAGAGATTCAGTCCACAAGAGAATGTCATAATATTTTAATATTCAGTAAAGCAAAAACCTCCTATGTCTCTAAGTTCGAAAATTGATACAATAGCAAATGTATTCATTTCTTTATATATTGGTTCAGTTAATCAATCAATTAACATAAGGGAAGGGCTCTGTGAGCTGATGAATAAGAAGAATCCATGTGAAGTGCAGGACATAGAGGGTGAGGAGTACAATGACTTCCAGAAAGAGCTGATGCTTGGCCAGTCCTTTAGGAGCAAACATGACATGGTTTGGAGAGTTGGAGGGACATTTTTGCAAAGACCAGGAGGACAGATGGAGCATTATCGATAGGCTGGGGAAACTGTGCCAGAGTTCAGTTGCTAGAGGGCAGGCAGAGGCATGGAAAGCAGGGTGAGTAAGAAAGGCAGAGAAGAGGCTGAGAGAGGTAGTGTCAAGTCAGTGTGTGATCTAGCATGGATATAGAAAAGATGTGTGTGGCTCCCCAGAGAGAGGTGACACCTCAGGCTGTGCCCACATGGGGGCCTGCAGGAGTTAAGGAGGGTCTACTAGAGGGTGGAGAGAGGTGAGGGGAGAGACAGAGAGACAGGGGGCAGAGGAAAGAGATGGCCCATCAAGTTCAGGTGGAGCAGGATGGGCTGAACAGGGGAAAACTAGAACCAGAATCCATACAGACCCATGGGAAGGATGAAGGCTGAGGTTCTATAGACATAAGCACACTATCTAATTTTAATTACTTCTGGAAGTCACAAAGATATGCAGGCTTGAAAGTAAAAGATGAACCCACCAAGAATTGAAAAGGTAAGACATGACTACCATATCCAAAGGTCTAAGTTGAATCTAAAACAGCTAGTATCTAAGCAGCGACCACACAGGACAATCCAACCTCAAGACTGGAACAGAGCCAGCAGCAAGAATAACTAGATAGTGAGCTCATGAGCTTCTGACTTACAGTTTTCTGCATCTTCCTCGTTGGATGCAGGACATCCAAGAATCTGTGACAGGGATCAGCCTACAGACAGGGCCAGGTGGATGCAGATTCCCAGGTTAAGAAGGGAGCTGGACAGAACACTGTGTCAGGAGAGAAAAATATCAGTGCAGACAGGATAACTTACCCCTGACCTGAATGTGTTCATTTTTATTTTACCTGGGTATGTCAATTTCAAAGCATATAAACCCTTGCCAACAATTCTCTAATTCTAGAGTTATCACTATAGGATTCCAACTAATGAGATTGACTAAGGGAATTGATTTTAAGAAGTACAACCATGCTAAAATAACATCCACCCCAGCTGAGGTAGTGAGAAAGAACATAGTTTGAAGTCGATCGAGAAGGAAAAGGCAAACACTTTAAAGTGAACACTGAAAACAACAAAACACATGCATACAATAAACTCTTGAGTGATCTGAGTAATGGAGAAAAAGATCATGGATTAACCCAAATTAGTCACGCTGTAGTCCAAAACGGATATATGTAACAAATGACTGTTTAAATTTAAATTCTTCACAAAAATTAACTTAAAATAGATCCTAGGCCTAAAGGTAAAGTGCAAAACTACCAAACTTCTAGAAGAAAATATAGAATGGAATGTATGTGACCTTTGATTTGGCAACATCTTGTTGGGTATAATACCAAAAGCACCATCCATAAAATAAAAATTAATAAGTTAGACTCATTAAAATTTGAAAATGCTCTAGGAAAAACACTGTTAGAAGAGTGAGAAGACAAGCCACAGTTTGGGAGGAAATATTTGCAAAACACATATCTGATAAAGAAGTTGAAAACAAAAATGTATAAAGAACTTTTTTTCATTTTTTTAAAGATTATTTATTTATTTTGAGAGAGTGCAAGCAGGAAGGGGCAGAGAGGGAGAGAGAGAATCCAAAGCAGGCTCCATGCTGTCAGCTCAATCCCACGAACTGTTGAGATCATGACCTGAACCAAAATCAAGAGTCAAACACTCATAAGATTGAGCCATTTGCCTGCCCCTATAAATAACTTTTTAAACTCACAGTAAGGAAAAAAAAAATAATCCAGCTGAAAAACATGCAAAAGATCTGAACAGACACTTCACTAAAGTAGATATACAGATGGAACATTCCAGATGAGCATATTCTAGTAGAAGAAAAATTGACATATTCAGGTCAGAGGTAATTCATTCTGTCTGCACTGATGTTTTCCACTCCTGATGCAATGACGTATGAAAAGATGCTCAAGATCACTGGTATTAAAACGATACATAATAAGATACCACCACACACTAATTAAAATGGTCAAAATCCAGAGTTAAAATGACAGAACAGTAGGAGGACCCTATGCTTGCCTGATCCTTCAAACACAGCTAGATAAATAGCAAATCATTTCCAACCCCCAAGAAATCAATCTGAATGCTGACTGCAGAACTGCCAGGAGAAAAGAAGCCACATTGTGGAAGGTAGAAGCTGTGGAGACGTGATTCTGGAAGGAAAGAATCACGGATGCTGCAGACAGAAGGGAGCCTTGTTCTGGGTGACAGGAGGGAGACAGAGAGAGAGAGAGAAACAGAGAGAAAGCAGCGCACAGCGGATTGCACAAGAGAAACACTTCTCCAAAAACCATTGACTGGGAAAATTAGAGAGATTAATTATCACAAGATTCTACAAGCAGTGGTGCCCAAAGTCTGAAGTTTTAGAAGTCTGCACCACCGCCATGTGGAGCCTGGCAGCCACACCAGTGCTCCCGTGGAAAAGGAGGACAGGGGCCCAGGAGTGGACGGCGTGGTTTGAGGATCCCCTGGGTCCACTAGGAGAGACAGTTCCCCTTTCTTGGAGTGGAGTGTATTTGGGAAAGGTGGCATGGCCTCGCTGGGAACAAAAGAGCTGACGGGTGCCAATGTCCTGCCCCATTCATTATCATAGGAATAGAGACACCCGCCGAGGGCAGCAAACCTTGATGCTGGCTTTTTGCTGTGCTTTACCATAAACTCTGAGCCCCTGCAAGATTGTGCAATGGTTTTTCTGGGACAAACTGGCACCAGCCACAGCGTGGGGAGACCTTCCCCCAGAGGATCAGTGTGGGTCCCCATCATGCCAAGTCCTTAAATTTGGAGTTTTGAAACCTAGCCACACATCTGGGATAAAACACAGGAGTACTATGCTACCCTGGAGGCATACAGCTCAGACACAGACAGGGTGAAGTCAGGGATCTGACAGAAGCTGGAGACACAAGAGGGGAGATTGTTTGCTCTTCTGTGAGGGCTTCCTGAACAGTGGCAGGTGTGAACTCTCTGCTCAGGAGACAAGAGAGTAGGGCCACACCATTTCTGCCCTCCACCCCTGACCATCAGCACTGACAGACCTCAGTGAGCAACATAGCACCCCCAGCGGAGGCTTGAGCTGCTTATACCAAGCCCCACCCCCCTGTACCTTGCAGGTGCATCTTCACTAGGGCAACTCAGCCTGAGAATCAGCATAGCAGGCCTTCCCTCAGAAGACCAACACAAACCCCCCACAGGAACCAAGTCTACTGATCATAGAATGCTGCAAACTTCAGCTCCAGGGAAATATAGGATCTAGCCTCTTTTAACAAACAAACCAAAACACACCTGGTTAAAACTCACCACACACTGGACAAGGTCCAAACACTCCCCCCATTGCAAGCCAAGAGAAATTCTGCAGAGAACTGACCTAAGGTAAAGAGCAGCCAAGACACAACAGCAGGCTACACACTCTGAAACACTTTCTGAAGTTCCAGGCCCTGGACAGTATAGGACCTCTTCTTAATATAACCATTACTCTTAGGAAGAGGAAGTATAACAGGTTTCCTCACACACACACACACACACACACACAGTGACCTAGACAAAATTACAAAACAGAGGAATTCACTCCAAAAGAAAGAACAAGAGATTATGGCAAGGGATTTAATCAAAACAGATATAAGTAATATGCCTGAACCAGAATTTAAAACAACAATCATAAGGATACTAGGTGGACTTGAAAAACCATAGAAGACACTAGAGAATCCCTTACTGCAGAGATAAAAGAATGAGAAACTAGTCAGGCTGAAATTTTAAAAAATTCTATAACTGAGATGCAAAACTGACTGGATATAATGACAACAAGGATGGACAACGCAGAGGAATGAATCAGTAATATAGAATATAAAATTAGGGGAAATAATGAAGCTGAAATGAAGAGGAAAAGAAAAGTATTGGTTCACAAATGTAGGCTTAGGGAACTCAGCAATTCCATAAAGCATAAAAACTTTTGTATCATAGGAGTCCCAGAAGAACAAGAGAGGGAAAAGGAGGTAGAAGATTTATTTGAGCAAATTATAGCTGAAAACTTCCCTAATCTGGGGAAGAAAAAAATATCAAAATCCAAGAGGCAGAGCTCCCATCAAAATCAACAAAAGCCAGCCAACACCAATATATATCATAGTAAAATTTACAAAATACGCAGACAAGGAAAGAATCCTAAAAGCAGCAAGGGAAAAAATGTCCTTAACTTACAAGGGAAGAGAAATCAGGTTTGCAGCAGATTTCTCCACAAGAACTTGGCAGGCCCAGAAGGAGATGGCATAATATATTCAATGTGCTGAATGCAAAAAGTATGCAGCCAAAAATACTTTATCCAGTAAGGCTATCATTCAGAATAGAAGGAGACATAAAGAGTCTCCCAGACAAACAAAAACTAGAGAAGTTCATGACCACTATACCAGCCCTGCAAGAAATATTAAATTTAATATTTAATAATTATTTATATTCGTTTCTTAATCATTATTTATTATTAATAATAATTCTTTATTAATAATTGTTTGATATTTAATACTCCCAAAGAGTGGGAAAGACCAAAAGCAACAAAGACTAGAAAGGAACAGAGAACATCATCAGAAACACCAACTTTACAGGTAACACAATGACACTAAATTCACATCTTTCAATAATCACTCTTAATGTAAATGGACTAAGTGCTACAATCAAAAGACGTATAGTATCAGGGGCACCTGGGTAGCTCAGTCAGTTGAGCGTCAGACTCTTGATTTCAGCTCAGGTCATGATTTCACGACATGTGGGTTCAAGCCCCACATCAGGCTCCGTGGTAACAGCACAGAGTCTGCTTGGGATTCTCTCTCTCCCTCTCTCTCTCTCTGCCTCTTCCCTAATCTCTGTCTCTCTCCCTCTCCCTCTCTCTCTCTCAAAACAAATAAATAAACTTTAAAAACAGACATAGGGTATCAAAATGGATTAAAAAAAAAAAGACCCTTCTATATGCTGTCTACAAGAGATTCATTTTAAACCTAAAGACACTTGCAATTTGAAAGCGAGGGGACTTGATCTATCACGGTAATGGATGTCAAAAGAAAAGCCAAAGTAGCCATACTTATATGAGACAAAGTAAATTTTAAAACAAAGACTATAATAAGAGATGAAGAAAGGCACTATATCATAATTAAGAGGTCTATAAAGCAAGAAGATCTAACAATTGTAAATATTTATACCCCCAACTTGAAACACCCAAATATATAAATCAGTTAATAACAAACATAAAGAAACTCATCAATAATAGTACAATAATAGTAGGGGACTTTAACGCCCCACTTACAGCAATGGACAGACCATCTAGGCAGAAAATCAACAAGGAAACAAGGGCTTTGAATGACACACTGGACCAGATGGACTTAACAGATATACAGAACATTTCATCCTAAATCAGCAGAATACACATTCTTTTTGAGTGCACATTGGACATTCTCCAGAATAGATCACATCCTGGGACACAAATCAGGCCTCAACCAGTACAAAAAGATTGAGTTCATACCGTGCATATTTTCAGACCACACCACTATGAAACTTGAAGTTAACCACAAGAAAAAATTTGGAAATTAGATAACACCACAAAAATACAAACAATTATAAGAGAATATTATGAACCATTAAATGCCAACAAACTGGGCAAACTGGAAGATATGGATAAATTCCTCAACACATACAAACTACCAAAACTGAAACAGGAAGAAACAAGAAATTTGAACAGACCCATAACCAGCAAAGAAATTGAATCAGTAATCAAAAGTCTCCCAATAAACGAAAGTCCAAGGCCAGATGACTTCCTAGGGGAATTTTATCAGGCATTTTTTTATTTTTTATAAATTTTTGTTAATGTTTCTTTTTGAGAGAGAGAGAGAGCGCGCATGAGCAAGGGAGGGGCAGAGAGAGAGGGAGATACAGAATCTGAAGCAGGCTCCAGGCTCTGAGCTGTCACCACAGAGCCTGATGCAGGGCTTCAACCCACAAACTGTGAAATCATGACCTGAGCCAAAGTCAGACACTTAACCAACTGAGGCACCAAGGCACCCCTACCAAACATTTAAATAAGAGTTAATATCTATTCTTCTCAAAGTATTCCAAAAAATAGAAATTGAAGGATGACCTCTAAATTTATTTCATGAGGCCAGCATTACCTTGATACCAAAACCAAAGACCCCACTATAAAAGAGAGTTATAGGCCAATATACTTGATGAAAACACATGCAAAAATTATCAACAAGATACTAGCAAATCAAATCCAACAGTGTATTAAAAGAATTATTCACCACAATCAAGTGGGATTTATTCCCTGGTCTGCAGGAGTAATTCAATATTTGCAAGTCAGTCAATGTCATATACATATTAATAAATGTTTGTTTATTTATTTTGAGAGAGAGAGAGAGATCACATGCAGGCAGCGGAGGAGCAGAGAGAGAGAGAGAGAGAGAGAGAGAGAGAATCAGAAACAAGGGCTCGATTTCATGACTAGAAGATCACAACCTGAGCCAATATCGAGTCGGACACTTAACTGACCGAGCCACCCAGGCACCCTGTGATGCACCACGTTAATAAAAGAAAGGGTAAGAACCATATGATCCTCTCAATAGATGCAGAAAAAGCATTTGACAAAATACAGCATCCATTCTTGATAAAAACCCTCCACAAAATAGGGATAGAGGGAACATACCTCAACATCATAAATGCCATATACAAAAGACCCACAGCTAATATCCTCAATGGGGAAAAACAGAGCTTCTACTCTACATTTGGGAATAAGACAGGGATGTCCATTCCCACCATCATTATTTAACATAGTATTGGAAGTCCTAGCCTCAGGAATCAGACAACAACAAGAAATAAAAGGCATCCAAATCAGCAAGAAAGAAGTCAAACTTCCACTATTTGCAGATAACATGATACTCCATAGAAAACCTGAAAATCTCCACCAAAAATTTCCTAGAACTGATAAGTGACTTCAGCAAAGTCACAGGATACCAAATCAATGTAAAGATATATGTTGCATTTCTCTTCACCAATAACGAAGCAGCAGAAAGAGAAATCAAGGAATTGATCCCATTAACAATTGCACCAAAAAACCATAAGATACCTAGGAGTAAACCTAACCAAAGAGGTAAAAGATCTGTACTCTAAAATCTATAAAACACTTATGAAAGAAAATGCAGATGACATGGAGAAATGGAAAAACATTCCATGCTCATGTATTGAAAGAACAAATATTGTTAAAATGTCTATACTACCCAAAGCAATATATGCATTTAAAGCAATCCCTATCAAAATATCCCCAAGATTTTTCACAGAGCTAGAACAAACAACCCTAAAATTTGTATGGAACCATAAAAGATCACAAATAGCTAAAGCAATGCTGAAAAAGAAAAAGAAAATGGGAGGCATCACAATTCCGGACTTCAAGCTATATTACAAAGCACTAGTCTTCAAGACAGTATAGTACTGGCACAAATACAGACACATAGATCAATGGAACAGAATAGAAAATGCAGACATGGATCCATAACTATATGGTCAACTCATCTTTGACAAAGCAAGAAAGAATATCCAATGGAAAAAAGACAGTCTCTTCAACAAATAGTGTTGGAAAAACTGGACGGCAACATGCAGAAGAATGAAACTGGACCATTTTCTTACACCATACACAAAAATAAATTCAAAATGGTGAAAGACCTAAATGTGAGACAGGAAACCATCACAATCGTAGAGGAGAACACAGGCAGCAACCTCTTTGACCTCAGCCATAGCAACTTCTTACTAGACACGTCTCCAGAGGCAAAGGAAACAAAAGCAAAAATGAACTATTGGGACTTCATCAAGATAAAAAGCTTCTACACAGTGAAAGAAACAATCAACAAAATGAAAAAGCAGCCTACGGAATAGGAGAAGATATTTGCAAATAACATATCTGATAAAGGGTTAACATCCAAAATCTATAAAGAACTTCTCAAACTCGATACCCAAAAAACAAATAATCCAGTGGAGAAATGGGCAGAAGACGTGAATAAACATTTTTCCAAAGAAGACATCCAGATGGCTAACAGACACATAAAAAGATGCTCAACATCACTCATCATCAGGGAAATACAAATCAAAACCACAATGAGAAACCATCTCACACCTATAAGAATGGCTAAAATTAACGACACAAGAAACAACAGATGTTGGCAAGGATGTGGAGAAAGGACAATTGTCTTATGCTGTTGGTGAGAATGCAAACTGGAGCAGCCACCCTGGGAAACAGTGTGGAGTCTCCTCAAAAAGCTAAAAATAGAACTACCATATGACCCAGCAATTGCACCACTAGGCATTTACCCAAAGGATACAAAAATACTGATTTGAAGGGGCATATGCACCCCAAAGTTTATAGCAGCACTATCAGCAATAGCCAAGTTATGGAAAGAGCCCAAATGTCCATCAACTGATGAATGGATAAAGAAGATGTGAGATATATATATATATAATGGAATATTACTCAGCCATCAAAAAGAGTGAAATCTTACCATTTGCAAAGACAGGGATAGAGCTAGAATGTATTATGCTAAGTGAAATAGATCAGTCAGAGAAACACAAATACCATATGATTTCACTCATATGTGGAATTTAAGAAACAAAACATGAATCTAGGGGAAGGGGGAAAAAAGAGACAGAAGTAAAATATAAGAGATTCTTAAATATAGAGAATGAGAGAGTGCTCCAGGCCAGGCCTGCACGTCTCCCATCTGTTCCTGTACAAAAACAGGGCTACTTCAAGGAACAAACCAAAGCACACATGGTGGAGAGTCCAAAACATCACTACGAGTAGGAAAATAAAATAACCAAAGGCACAACAAGAGAGACCAAGGGGCATGCTTCAAAGAACACTTCCTGAACAGCCAGGCCCTGGACAGTGTATGAGCCTCATTTAATAAAGCAGTACTCGCAGGTGCAAAGCACATAACAAGCTTTTAAAACTGACAAGAGACAGAAAGCTAGCCAAAATGACGAAACAGAAGAACTCTCCTCTAAAGAAATTCCAGGAAGAAGTCACAGCCACAGAACTTCTCAAAACAGATATAAGCAACATAACTGAACAAGAATTTAGAACAATTGTTATAAAATTAATCGCTGGACTTGAAAAAAGCATCAGAGAAGCTATTGATACAAAGACTAGGGACCTTCAAAATAGCTGTGACGAGTTAAAAAAGGCTATCAGTGAGGTGCATAATAAAATGGAGGCAGCCACTGCATGGAATGAAGAGGCAGAGAAGAGAATAGGTGAATTAGAAGACACAATGATAGAGAAAGAGGAAGCCAAGAAAAAGATAAATTGATCCATGGGCACAAAAGGGGAATTCGAGAACTGAGTGATGGAATCAAATGGAACAGTATCCGTATCATAGGAATTCCAGAAGAAGAAGAGAGAGAGAAAGGGGCTAAGGGGATACTTGAACAAATCATAACTGAGAACTTCCCCAACCTGGGGAAGAAAACAGACATTGAAATTCAAGAGGCACAGAGAACTCCCCTCAGATGTAACTTGAATCGATCTTCTGCACGACATAGCATAGTGAAACTGGCAAAATATAAGGATAAAGAGAGACTTCTGAAATCAGCTAGGGATAAACGGGCCGTAACATACAAAGGGAGACACATAGGGTGGTAGCAGACCTATCTACTGAAACTTGGCAGGGAAGAAAGGAATGGCAGGAAATCTTCAATGTGATGAACAAGAAAAATATGCAGCCAAGAATCCTTTATCCAGCAAGCCTGTCATTCAGAATAGAAGGAGAGATAAAGGTTTTTCCAAACAAACAAAAATTGAAGGGATTCATCACCACTAACCGCCCCTACAAGAGATCCTAAGGGGGACTCTAGGAGGGAAATGTTGCAAGGAACACAAAGTACCAGAGACACCACTACAAACATGAATCCTACAGAGAACACAAAGACTCTTAACACATATTTTTTCAATAACACTGAATGTAAATGGACTAAATTCTCCAATCAAACGACATAGGGTAGCAAAATGGATTTTTTTTAAAAAATCCATCTATTTGCTGTCTACAAGACACTCATTTTAGACCTGAAGCCACCTTCAGATTGAAAGTAAAGGGATGGAGAAATATCGACTGGAAGTCAAAAGAAAGCTGGAGTAGCCATACTTATATCGGACAAACTAGACTTTAAAGTAATGGCAGTAACAAAAGATGAAGAAGGACATTATATAATAATTATAGGGTCTATCCATCAGGAAGAGCTACAATTATAAATGTCTATGCACCGAATTCGGGAGCACCCAAATACATAAAACCATTAGTCACAAACATAAGCAATCTTCTTGCTAAGAATGTGCCAATTCTAGGGGACTTTAATACTCCGTTTACAGCAATCGATAGGTGAACTAGACAGAAAATCACTAAACAATGAACCTGAATGACACATTGGACCAGATTGACTTGACAGATATATTTAGAACTCTACATCCCGAAGCTATAGGATTCACTTTCTTCTCAAGTACACATGGTACATTCTCCAAGATAGACCACATACTGGGTCATAAAGCAGCCCTCAATAAATACAAAAGAATTGAGATCATACCATGCACACTTTCAGATCACAATGCTATGAAACTTGAAATCCAACTACAGAATAAAGTTTGGAAAACCTCCAAAAACATGGAGGTTAAAGACCACCCTACTAAAGAATGATTGGGCCAATCAGGCAATTAAGAGAAGAAATTTAAAAATATATGGAAACAAATGAAAACGAAAATACAGATCCAAAAATACTCAACAAGTTACTAGCAAATTGAATTCAACAGCATATAAAAAGAATTATCCACCATGATCAGGTGGGATTCATTCCTGGGTTACAGAACTGGTTCAATATTTGCAAATCAATCAGTGTGATACATCATATTAACAAAAGAAGAGATAAAAACCATATGATCCTGTGGATAGATGCAGAAAAAGCATTTGACAAAATACAGCATCATTTCTTAATAGAAACCCTCGAGAAAGTCAGGATAGAAGGAATTTACTTAAACATCATAAAAACCATTTATGAAAATCCCACAGCTAATATCATCCTCAATGGGGAAAACTGAGAGCTTTCCCCTTGAGATCAGGAACATGACAGGCATGTCCACTCTCACCACTGTTGTTTCACATAGTGCTGAAAGTCTTAGCATCTCAATCAGACAACAAAAGGAAATAAAAGGCATCAGAATTGACAAAGATGAAGTCAAACTTTCACTTTTCGCAGATGACATGATACTCTACATAGAAAACCCGACCAACTCCACCAAGTCTACTAGAACTGATCCGTGAATTCAGCAAAGTCGCAGGGTACAAAATCAACGTACAGAAATCGGTTGCGTTTTTATACACCAATAATGAAGCAACAGTAAGAGAAATCAAGAAACTGATCTCATTCATGATTGCATGAAAAACCACAAAATACCTAGAAATAAACCTAACCAAAGATGTAAAAGATCTATCGGCTGAAATCTATAGAAAACTTATGAAGGAAATTGAAAAAGACACAAAGAAATGGAAAAACATTCCATGCTCATGCACTGGAAGAATAAATATTGTTAAAATGTCAATACTACCCAAAGCAATCTACACATTCAGTGCAATCCCAATCAAAATTGCACCAGCATTCTTCTCAAAGCTAGAACAAACAATCCTAAAATTCATATGGAACCACAAAAGACCCCGAATAGCCAAAGTAATATTGAAGAAGAAAACCAAAACGGGAGGCATCACAATCCCAGATTTTAGCCTCTTCTACAAAGCTGTCATCATCAAGACAGTATGGTATTGGCACAAAAACAGACACATAGGCGAATGGAATAGAATAGAGAACCCAGAACTGGACCCACAAATGTATGGCCAATTAATCTTTGACAAAGCAGGAAAGAGTATCCGATAGAAAAAAGACAACCTCTTTAACAGATGGTGCTGGGAGAACTGGACAGCAACATGCAGAATGAAAGTGGACC